>WNWU01000096.1:1125003-1137654 GCA_012654045.1 Ptyas mucosa
AGATAGATAGATAGATAGATAGATAGATAGATAGATAGATAGATAGACAGACAGACAGACAGACAGACAGACGGATAATAGATGATAGGTAGATAGATAGAATGGGAGGGAGGGATAGATAAAGATAGAGATAGATAGATGGATGATAGATGATAGGTAGATAGATAGAATGGATGGGAAGGAGGGATAGATAAAGATAGATAAAGCTAGATTAAAGATAGATAGATAGATGATAGGTAGATAGAATGGATGGGAGGGAGGGAGGGATAGATAAAGATAGATTAGAGATAGATGATAGGTAGATAGAATGGATGGGAGGGAGGGAGGGATAAAGATAGATAGATAGATAAAAGATAGATTAGAGATAGATAGATAGATAGATAGATGGATGGATAGAATGGATGGGAGGGAGGGATGCATGGATAGATAAAAAGAATATATTTAAAGCAGCCTTCCCTGCAGCAACCCTCCCAAAGCATTTATTTATTTTGTCACGTGTATATAAGATAACAGATAAAAGTATAAACATAATTTGAATACATGAAAAGAGTAAGAGTAAAAAGCAATATTAGGAGAGGGACGGTAGCAGGAGTGAAATTCAAAATTTTTCCCTACCGGTTGGGCGTGACAGGGGAAGGATATTGCAAAAAACCCATTCCCACCCCACTCTGGGGCCAGCCAGAGGTGGTATTTGCCGGTTCTCCGAACTACTCAAAATTTCCCCTACTGGTTCTCCAGAACCTGTCAGAACCTGCTGGATTTCACCCCTGGACAGTAGGCACGCTGGTGCACTTATGCACGCCCCTTACAGACCTCTTAGGAATGGGGTGAGGTCGAGAGTAGACAAGTCTAAGGTTAAAGTTTTGGAGGTTTTGGGATGAAACCACAGAGTCAGGTAATGCATTCCAGGCATTGACCACTCTCTTGCTGAAGTCGTATTTTTCAGCGATTGAGTTTGGCGCGGTTTACCTTGAGTTTGTATCTATTGTTTGCTCTTGTATTGTTGTGGTTGAACTTGAAGCTGAAGTAGTCAATGACAGGCAGGACATTGTGGCAGATAATTTTAATAAAGGGGCTTTTGATTTAAGACCAACCCTCCAAATTCCTGCAAACAATAGAATAATACTTAAAGAGACGGTCACCATCCCTTGGAAAGCTTCAAATCAATGAAGAAAATCTAAAAGAACGTGGGCATTTTTCAGCATCTGGGATCCCGTCTCCAAGGCAATGGCGACATCAATGGCGAGGTGAATGCAGCCTGGATGCATTGGTGAGAACTCACCGGTGTGTTATGTGACAGACGAATGCCAACCCATCTTAAAGATTTACAAAACAACCATCTGCCTGGTTGCACTGTATGGCACTGAACGCTGGGCAGCAACAACAGGGACCGAAAGCTCTCTCCGTGCCACGGAAACACGAAGGCTCCGTTGGATATCGGGCATCTCCCTTCTTGACCACATCACAAATGACACCATTGGACAACATTTTGGTGTGGCACCAATTATAGAGAAGGCCTGCTCTGCTGGTATGGACATGTCCCAAGAGCAGCACCTTCCACCGTGGCCAAGACTGCTTACCAACTAGAAGTCAATGGCCGGCGACCTCACAGGCACCCATCAATTGTAATTGGCATTTTCGTAGTGTTTGGTTTTCTAATTTTTATCATGGTTAAAGCCGCCTTGTGGTGAGAGGGGTGGCGAACAGATTTAATAAATATATCAATAAGCGTTTGAGCCATTAGCCGTGCTACTGAATCTATCAATTGATCACTTCATCATGTGTCACTATTTTTAAGGCAAGTCCAATGTATCACCTCTTTCCAAAATATTTGCCCTGCCACCTGCATGATGTGGGAAAGCTTCACAATATATCAATAGCTCAATCTCTCCTATTTTGTATAACAGATGAAAGCTGATTTTGCCGCACTGCACTTAAGGTGTGTGTGGTTTTTTTTTTAAAGGAAATATAATTTCAGCAACGTTGAGATCTGTGTTAATTGGTTCTTACAACAGATCAGCACTATCATTAGCACTCATTAAATTTACTTATTCACAATTAACTGGAAACACTGCAAAAGGTGTAGGGTTTTATTTCTTCTATCGTATTACACAAAGTTAGACAAAACTATTGCAGAATTATTTATAATTAGAAAACATTTATTCAGATTGTCAACTGGTATCTCTTCCCTCCTGCAAATTTTGCATGTAAAATTGTTTACTATCCATTTCAAGCAACACTTTGGTGAAAACAAGCAAAAATAAAAGAAACATGGAAATAACATTTAAGGGCTTTTATTAACATCAAAGGAATTTATTCAATGTTACTGTAATTATTCGAATTGTTCAATGTTGTTTTAATTATTCGAATTATTTATTTGAACATCCAGCAAGGCAAATTGGGAAGGGGGATGGGACTCTTTCCTTAGGCAGTTCAAGACAACGTATTTCAAAACAAAAATCCAATATCATTATTCTATAGCCTTTTTTGCAACTTGTAAAAAGCAGAAAATAATGGGATCTATAAATTCATGCTAAAACCAGGTTGCAGTTTATTTCTGGCTTAATCCCATATGTCCATTTAGCTATAAAGGTTTGAAAACATGCTACATCGTGTGATGACTAACCGAATAGGGTTTAGCCACAAAACCATCATTAAAATAAACCCAATCAGTACTGCACTGTACGCTCAGTCTATATAAGAAGCCATGAAATAGCTTGCTTTGATTTGTTAACTTAGATTTGTTAGATTTCTAAGCAAACTATATTAATTTATTAATGCTTTGCTAATCCAGAGATTTAGACCCAATAACCAAAGCTTGATCGCTCCCTCTTCAAAAAATAAAGGCAGTTCATATATCCAGGCATCACCAAAAGAGAAGCATGAGCCCAATTTTACAATATTGCTTGTTCACAATTATTTGGAAACACTGCAAAAATGTATGGGATTCTTCCATATTATTTTAGATGCTTAAATCGCTAACCGGCACTCAAGATTATCATCTTGGATGTTAGCTCTAGATACTTTTATCTCTTTTTACCTAGATATTTACCTCTAATTATCTGTCCAGATGTGGCTCAGCGGCTGAGAGGCTGAGTTTGTAGGCAGTTCGAATCCCTACTACAGGTCTCCTGTGTGAACGGGGTTGGGCTAGATGACCTCCAAGGTCCCTTCCAACTGTGTTACTGTGACATCTTTGATTAAGAGTGAATTACTCTTAAATAAGCGTAATAATGTATTAATAATGGAGGAATGCACTGCCTGCCTCATCCTCCATTGGGAGACCTGCCTGATTTCATGACTCCCTTCTCAGGACGACCCACCCTGGCCCAATCCCCCCTCCCCTTTTCAGCCCCCCCCCCAAGGTCCCCCCCCCCCCCCCCCCATTCCCCCCAAGCCGGGGGGGGGGAGGGGGAGAAATGTGGCTCTTTTACCTGTGGACTTCAACTCCCAGAATTCCTGAGACAGCTTGGCTGTCTCGGGAATTCTGGGAGTTGAAGTCCACAGGTTGTAAAAGAGCCACATTTGCTCACCCCTGCCCCAAGAGACTCGCCCAGGCTTCCCTCCAGCCGTGCAGGACTACAAACCCCATCATCCTCGGACTACCTGCCACGTGTCTACGCCCCTTGGCCGGGGGGGGAGCTCAAGGATGGGAGCGGCTGGCCCTGAAAGCCTCCGGCCTCGGTTTCTCCTTGAACCGACGCTGCAGCTGCTGCGAGTATCAGCTCCTTCTTCCCTCCACGGTCAAAAGCCGGAAGAGCAAACCGGAAGCGGCTCCAGCCGGAAGCTAAAGGAAAGCCGGCACTTCCGCTCCAAAGAGATGCCGTTCCTCCATTGGCCAATGCCAGGTTTCCATAGAGAACCAGGCACAGGTGTTACAACGTATTTCCGGCGAGGAAAGTGGGTTGTCCGCACTTGGGGACCAAATAACCATAGAGTCAGGCCGCTCTAGCCGCTAGCAAATCGCCTGCATTCACAAAACGTGTTGGAAAGGAGACCGTTTAGCCAAACTTTTACAGGCTTTTTTTTTTTTAAATTAAGTCGGGATTTTATATAACCCTTGGAGAGGATATGCAGCTCAGGGTTGGAGAAGATGCTGACCGGCGGTTCGAATCCCTAGTACAGGTCTCCTGCGTGAGCAGGGGGTTGGACTAGATCAGTGGTCACCAACCGGCGGTCCGCGAGAAAATTTTGGTGGTCTGCGGCGTGATGAAGGAGAGAAAGAGGGGGAAGGGAGATGAGACAGAAAGAGTGGGGGAGAGAAAGAGAGAATGAGAAAGAGTAGGAGAGAAAGGAGGAGAGATGAGAAAGAGGGAAGAGAGATGAGACAGAGAGGGGGAGAGAGAAAGAGTAGGGGGAGAGAAAGTAGGAGAGAGAGTAGGAGAGAGAGAGAGAAAGGGGGAGAGATGAGAGAGAAAAGGGGGAGAAAGAGAATGAAAAAGAGTAGGAGAAAGAGGGAGAGATGAGAGAGAAAGGGAAGAGAGATGAGACAGAAAGGGGGAGAGAGAATGAGAGAAAGGGGGGAGAAAGAATGAGAGTGGGAGAGAGAAAGAGTGGGGGGAGAATGGGGAGAGATGAAAGGGGAAAGATGAGACAGAGAAAGGGGAGGAGAGAATGAGATGGGGGAGAGAAAGAGAGAAAGAGGGGGGAGAAAGAGTGGGAGAGAGAAAGAAAGGGGGAGAGATGAGAAAGGGGGAAGAGATGAGACAAAGAAAGAGGGGGGAGAGAGAGAGAGACAGAGTGGGAGAAAGAAAGAGAATGCAAGAGAGAGAAAATGAGAGAAAGAGACAGAACCAGAGAGAATGAGAGACAGAGAATGAGAAAGAAACAGAGAGTGGGAGAGAGAATGACAAAGAGTGGGAGAGGGGGGGGAGAGAGAGAGAGAGAGGAGGGAGAGTGCCTGAAGGACCCCATCCCGTCACTGGGAGTCCAGGCGCTTCAAGCGGCGCGCTGGATTCGTATTAATGGTCCGTGGGATTTAAAGTGATGACCTTGGTGGTCCCTGAGGTCCAAAAGGTTGGGGACCCCTGGACTAGATGACCTCCAAGGTCCCTTCCAACTCTGTTTCTGTTATTGAAGGGGCTCATGTGGGTTTGAATTATTTTCTTTTGGAATTGGGGGGGGGGGGAAGAGTTCGCCCCCCCCCCCCCTACAATTATACAAAATAGTTAAAAGTTTCTTTTCTCTGAGTTGTGGGTGGTTTGCAAACGATTTCTAACAAATTAACATTGAAGATGGATCAAATCCTAAATCTTTCAATGCACAGAAGCACGCAGGTTTGTTTCCTTTGTTGGAAAAAGTCACATACAGGGTGTCCTCGACTTACAACCGTTCATTTAGCGACCGTTTGAAAGTACGACAGCACTGAAAAAAAGTGACACGACTACCCTTTCACCCTTACAACCATTGAGGCATTCCCCCCGTGGTCACATGATCAAACCTCAGATGCTGGGGCAACTAACTCATATTTATGACGGTTGCAGTTATCCCGAGGTCACGTGATCACAAGCAGTCAATGCGGAAGCCAGACCCACTTAACAACCGTGTCACTATAAGGTCACAACTGCAGTGATTCACTTAATAACTGTGCCAATTGTTAAAAGGGGTAAAACTAACTTACCGTATTTTTCAGACTATAAGTTGCACCTAATTTTAGAAGAGGAAAACGACAGCAAAAAGTTTTTGGCCTAGCTTTTTTCAGGCCTTTTCCAGTCTTTTTTTGGGCCTGTTTCAGCCCATTTTTGAGGCTTTTTTCGGCCCATTTTTTCTGACAAAATCAGCCCAAAAAAGCCTCAAAAAGAGGTTGAAAAAAGCCTCAAAAACAGGCCAAAAAAAAGCGCCTCAAAAATAGGCCAAAAAGCCTCAAAAAGGTCAAAAAAGCCTCAAAAACAGGATGAAAAAAGCCTCAAAAATGGGATGAAAAAAGACTTGAAAATGGGCCAAAAGAAGTCTCAAAAATGGGCCAAAAAAAAAATAGCTGGCAGGTAGGCAGGGCTTCGACAATATTCGGTCTATAAGATGCGAATATTTTCACCCCCTTTTGGGAGACAAAAAGGTGTGTCTTAAATATGGTAATTCTTTTGCTTAGCCATGGAAATGTTGGGCTCCACTGTGGTCGTAAGTCGAGGACTACCTGAATAGGTTTTTCCAATTCACTTTCATTGTCATTTCCCTCTTTCTGTTCACCCAGCATCCCTCCCTTATGTCTTTGCAAGCCGCGAAGAGTATATGAAAGATAAACAACCTGTTTGGCTTTGCTTCCAAAAAGGAAACTGTCAGTTATCCAAGTGACAAGGGGAGAAATCCTTGCCAGCTGGGGCCGCAATGATGAGAAACACACCAGCCGAAGACATGCCAAGAGCAGAAAAAGGTTAGCCTGCTCCTTGGAGACTGCCCAAAATATCACAAGTTGCGTCAACTGCTGAAGAAAGCGGCACTTTTGACAAAGAAAGGGGGTGGGTGGTCTTAATTAGGCAAGCTTTAACCAGAACAGGGGGACGCGGTGGCTCAGCGGCAAAGACGCTGAGCTTGTCGATCGAAAGGATCGGCAGTTCAGCGGTTCGAATCCCTAGTGCCGCTGCATAACGGGGTGAGCTCCCGTGACTTGTCTCAACTTCTGCCAACCTAGCAGTTCGAAAGCAGGTAAAAAAAAATGCAAGTAGAAAAACAGGGAGCACCTTTGGTGGGAAGGGAACGGCGTTTTCCGTGCGCCTTTGGCGTTGAGTCATGCCGGCCACACGACCACGGAGACGTCTTCGGACAGCGCTGGCTCTCCGGCTTTGAAACGGAGGATGAGCACCGCCCCCTAGAGTCGGGAACGACTAGCATGTATGTGCGAGGGGAAATGTTACCTTTTCACCAGAAGGGGATGGGGGTTGACTTTCTAGAAGATTTACACTTTGGAGTTGTGTGACAACTGCTGATCACACTTCTTAAGGAAGGCTCCTTTGCCCTTCTTTTTCTACCCAAAATAGTCAAGAATGCTATAAATTCCAGGCCTGTGGAAGAAGGGTTTTCTCCCCAAAGGAGGGGGGGAAGTGTGATTTTTTTGTTGGCAGCTGTCATAACCTGAGGACATCCCCCCCACCTTTCCTGATCTCTTTGGAAAAAGAATGCTTCACTGTGACCTCCGTCTCTTTTAGACAGAATGGGGCAAAGCTTGTTTAACATCACACTCCTATCTATCTATCTATCTATCTATCTATCTATCTATCTCTCCCTCTCTCTCTTTCTCTCTCTCCAAATAACTCAACAGTGGCAAACCTCACAATTTCCCCACAACAATCCTGTGAGGCAAATAGGGCTGAAAGAAAAGGATTGGCCCAAAGACACGCAGCTTTCATGCCTAAGGCAGAACTAGAACTCACGGTCTCCTGGTGATTGGCTCAAAATCACCCAGTCAGCTTTCATGCTTAAAGTGGGACTAGCTTTCTAGCCCGGTGCCTTAACCACTAGGCTACAAGTTGGAGGAAGCCCAGTAAACTAGTAGGTTACTAGTTTACAGTAACCCGTAAGTCATTCAATTAAAAAGATTGAACATTGTTCTTAACCTGTGGGTGACGGAGAATAAGCTATCCGCCCCATCAATGTTCCTTTGCCAAGTTTTCTCAGCAGTGATACCCTGGCTGTGTTCAGTCTTTGTGCATTTGTGTGTGTGTGTGTGAGTGTGTGTGTGTCTTTGAATGGAAGTCTCAGCAGAATACTCTCAGATCATCAGATAAGAACTGGCATTTCTTTCTGCAAGGTTCTTAACTGATCCTTATCTTTGGCTTTTTATTGCTTATAGATATCCGTTTACAAGTATTATCTTTACAAAGGCTGTTCACTCCCTGCTGGGGATTGTTAATTAATAAAAGTACTCAGCAATTGTGTTTAAAAAAAAAAAAAGATCATTTTAGACAGCCCGGGGCAGGGAACAAGATGGGGAAATGTTTAAGTCCCGTTATTGGCAGGGAGCAAAGACTGGCCAAGCTTTAGAGGTGCCAAGAACCTAGCTTTTTTTTTTTTTTTGGTCAGCTAAGCAGCCAGGTGGGACACCTCTGGCAGATATATTTCGGCTTCTCGACAAAGGAAGCCGCCAGCGCAGAAGATAAGACGGCAGCTGTGTTTGCACGATACATCGGCCCCTCCTGAAACTAACCATTGTTTATGCAATTAGCCCAATTTTCTGGGCTCCGACCACCCAGTGAGTCATGACGTAATCATTCTGGCTGGCTTAGCCCAATCGCTAGGCAAAAATAGGATCGTTGGCTACTTGTCAACCTCTGCTTATAGCTCAACGTTTCTATTTTTAGCTTATTCTGGCAGGTCTCAGGTGGCAAATGCAGCCATTGCTTCCTGGGCCATCCTGCCAGAAATTAATCCTGTCTTTGGATGTAAAAGGGACGCAATGGCTCAGGGGCAAAGACGCTGAGCTTGTCGATCGAAAGGTCGGCAGTTCAGCGGTTCGAATCCCGAGGACTGCCTAACGGGGTGAGCTCCCGTGACTTGTCCCAGCTTCTGCCAACCTCGCAGTTCGAAAGCAGGTAAAAAAAATGCAAGTAGAAAAAATAGGGACCCCCTTTGGTGGGAAGGGAACTGTGTTCCGTGTGCCTTTGGCGTTGAGTCATGCCGGCCACATGACCACGGAGACGTCTTCAGACAGCGCTGGCTCTTCGGCTTTGAAACGGAGATGAGCACCGCCCCCTAGAGCCGGGAACGACCAGCACATATTTGCGAGGGGAACCTTTACCTTTTGGATGTAAAACTATTGATTCAACTAGAGCCCTGCTCTCCACAACCGCATCCGCTAAGCCTTGGAAGAGGTCTGGACTTCAACTCCCAGAATTCAGAAAGAAAAATGCTTTAAGAGTCAGAACAGAAAGCTGATTTTTCGACATACAAAGGGATCGCTTCCATTGTTATTTATTTTTTTGGCTTGCATCTCACCTGCAAACTCAAATACCCATTTTTATAACAGGCCTTGGGAGGATGACAGTTGGCATCCAATAGAAGAAGAAGAAATGAAAACTCTTGAGCCAAAGAACAGAATTGGTGGTTCTTTATTTGGAATTGTGACTTTTTTAAAGCGGTTCGTAGAAAAGTACTCAAGAGAGAGAAACTTCTCCAATTGTTCAACGCAAAAGACGTTCTCTTGAATGTTTAGGAAAAGCAGAGCACCCGGTTTTAATCTTAAAAAAGAACCCCGAAATGCATCACGAGGGAAGCCGTACTTGAGAACGCATATACACTTCCAACCCACTGGAGATCAAAACAGAATGTTTATTTTTTTTTAAAAAACAGACAAACTGCACCATCACCACGACCCCACCAATCCAGTTAACCTTTTCATTTGAAAATAAATCAGGCTGTTCCCTTTGATTCCGGCAAAAAGTTACCGGTTTAATAAGAAGCAGTTAACTTGAAATTGGTTCTGTGAAACAAAACTACCCCAAAAGGCCAAAAAAAAAAAAAAAAAGGCAAAAAAAAATGAGGAAACACCCACTAGATATACAAAAGTATATTATTTCAGATTCAAAATGTAAAATATTTTGCATGCCACACGCAACATGCTTTCTTCCCCTTTTGGGAGGGAAGGGGAGGGGGGAGAGAAATCCATCAATGCCAAAGTCTAAAAGGAAAATCAAGATGTTGATTAAACCAATGTATCATAATGGAGCCATGTCTGCTGACAGTTTTGAGTTCCAAAACCAACGGACGAGAGGACTTCCTAAACAATAAGGACACGGTCCTAGTGAACTGGAATGATTTACTCTTACACAACTGCTTCTACTGGGAACTTTCGGACAACAAAACCGTTCCAAGTTGTTTCTAGCACGGCTGGCTGAGAAGAAATCATGCCATTTTAGTTAGGCTGAAGATCTTTAGTCAGGGTGAAAGTTTATTTGGGGGCTGACCTCTGAGAGCAGAGTAATCCGTTCGTGCGGATTATTGTCCCCCAACGCGCAAGGAGGGAAATATAACCAGGGGCAACCATGTTATACTTAGGATCCAGTTCTAAAAATCTGTGTGGATCCCTCTTTTCCTCCTATAAACCCAGACAACAAAGAGTTGCTTTGAAACAAGAGACACACACCCGGTGAAGATCTTCCCAGCGATTTGATTTAGAGGAAGGACGTTCTTTTTTTTTTTTTCCAAAACCTGCTGTAGTTCTCCGACGAAACGATGAAACCCGGTGTTGCAAATCATTCAAACACGAAAGTGGGAAACAGGCACGGAAGGAATACAGAAAAAAAAAAAACCATCTCAAATCGCCTTGATCTGCCAAACCCCAAAGTCTATCCTTCATCCGCAGAGAAAGGCTCGCTAATTCTTGTCAATGCCTTTAGGCAGGAACCCCATCATCAATTTTCCATGGAAAAAAAGAAAAAGAGAGGGAGGGGGAAAACACCCCACCCCACCCCACCCCACCCCGCCTCAGATTCCCGCCTTCAGTTCAAGGCTGCAGGTAAGCAAGATCAAGCCTAAAATCTTGGCTTTTGATTTAAAGGACCGGGGATCTCTGATCCCGGGATCCCAGGAGTTCTGTCCTTCTTGACTTTTGAGAACGCAGCAAGAATCGGAGAGGCCGGGCGGGGGAAGAGAGAAGCCACGAAGAAGGCACGCTTACGTGGAGGCCGACGGGGTTATTTCGGAAGGCGCGGAAGGGGCACCTCAATGGCAGCAGCCCCCACACTGAGTGCCCAAGTGAGCCTGTTGGCTCTCACCAAATTTGGTTCTCCGGCTGAGGATTTCGTAGGAGCAGTCTTCCCCACAGCAGCCAGACATGCTCGGTGAGGTATCGTCTATTTCAAATCTAAAGGGTCAGGACAATTCTTTTTTAAAAAAGCAGGCCCATACACAGACTTCCAGCTGGTGTTTTATCAATAGAAGGTGGGTCGGGGGGGGGGGGGGGGGGGGGGGGGGAACGGTTTGGTGTTGGTCAAAATAATTTTAACAGGGTGAACGCTCTAATCTAAGCAAGGAGACGATGCGCTAAAAAGGCATTTTTTAAAAACAAAACAAAACAAAAACCCAATTATCCAGCGATCCCCTTGTTTTCTTTCTGCCTTGGAAAGAGAGAATGACGAAACTAAATCTTTGACTTACTGTAAAGCTTCTCTGAAGAACTGGTTGGCTCCGTGGTTATGTTTGAAAACCGTTAACATGACTTTCTTCATCTGTGTGCTGAGAAAAGTCAGGGAAAGGCAAAGTCAGGATAGGACGAGAGAAAGACAGGAACGCGGCAATAGGGATTCGAACCGCTGAACTGCCGACCTTTCGATCGACAAGCTCAGCGTCTTAGCCACTGAGCTACCGCTTCCCCAATGTTAGTTTAATAAAGAATAAATGAGAGATATATTGAGCCCGCCCCGGCTAAATTAAATCTGTAACATTCAGGTTGGAATATCACAGGTTTTAATGTGGAGAGTTGGTCTTGTTAAACATCAATGAAGTTTGCCCCCCCCAATGAGATTGACTGCACAATCGCTCAATAGTTAAGACACTGGGCTTGTCAGCTGGAAAATCAACAGCCCAGGTTCGAAACCCAAACACCATGCGATGGGGCGAGTTCCCGTCCTCACTTCAGCTCCTGCTCAACAAGCAGGTTGAAAAGCATGCAAATGCGAGTAGATACAATAGGTACCACTTTGGCGGGAAGGCCACAGCGCTCCATGTCATCATGCTGGCCACATGACCACGGAATATGTCTTCGGACAGCGCTGGCTCGTTACCATCGGCAACTACTAAGCGGAGTAAAATCCGCAGGGATCCTCCAGGGAGGCTGGGATGATTTGTAGCTCAGAAACAATGGGAAAGCCCTACCTATTTGCCACAAGCTGCAGGATCTGGATGAGAAACTTGCCGAGGCCTTTCCTCCTTGCTTTGCTTTCCAGCTGTATTTCGTAGCTAGGGCAAGAGGGAGAGAAATAAGTAAGCCAATGCCAGCTGTGCCATCTATGATCTTGGTTATTGCCATTTGAAGTACAAGATGCCGAGTTTGGAAACACCTTCCAAAACCTTTGCGAGTGAGAAACCCACATTATTTTTATTTTACATCCGTGCTTGCAACTATTTAAACACTAAATACTGAAACTTGCTTCAGGCGATTCAGTGACTGATAAGCTTGAAAAAAAAAGGAGAAGACCGACGAGAGATGAAAATAACTGATGAAGTGCCAAATACGGGGGTCGTGTGAAATGAACTTAGGAGGGTCACATTAAGGAGGCACAGACGCAGCACAGATTTTTGTTTCATTTTGCAGGCAAATTCTCCTTTCCATCGTAGAGCCCTGGTGGCGCAGTGGTTAGAATGCAGAATTGCAGACCAACTCTGCCCACAGCCTGAAGTTCAATCCTATTGGGGCTCAAGGTTGACTCAGTCTCCTGTCCTTCCATGGTCGGTAAAATGAGGACCCAGATTGTTGGGGGCAATAGGCTGACTCTGTACACTGCTTGGAGAGGGCTGTAAAAGCACAGTGAAAGTGGTATATAAGTGCTATTGTTGTTCTGTTGTACTCTACTCTGCATTTTTTCTGCATTCTCTTCCATGCCATTCTGTATTTTCTATTCTATTCCATTCCATTCCATTCCATTAATTCTATTCTATTATTATTCTATTATTATTCTATTCTATTCTATTCTATTCTATTCTATTCTATTCTATTCTATT
>WNWU01000096.1:1181611-1192287 GCA_012654045.1 Ptyas mucosa
GTCTTTCCCGTGGGCCCAAACATGGCTGGACTGGTGTGGGTGGGGGAGCAGAAGGCTGGCTAGGGGGGGGGGGGGGGGGGGGGGGGGGGAGGCAGCGTACCTGTGACCCGGGGATAAAAAAAACAGGAGGCCCAAAGCTCTTCAACCCATCCTGAACATCCAAAGACTTTTTGCCGGAGAAGATTGGGGTGGGTGGGTGTGAAAACCCCCTGGGCTGTGGGACCCCCCCCTCCCAGCAGACCTGTTCCATAGCCAGCCTCTGGCGCCCCCACCCACACCAGTCCAGCCATGTTTGGGCCCACGGGAAAGACATGCCAGGAAGGAGAAACGGGGTGGGGGAAGAGAAAGCTAAAAAACCCCAGAGTGGGGTTGTGCAGCATTCAAGACAGGAAACAGGACTCCATTGTGACGTTGTGTGTGTAAACAGGGCGCTGCTGACCAGCCCAGAGAGTGGCCCTCTTACCGCCATGCCTGTATAAAGGGGAGGGGACATGGGAAGGGGGGACAAAGGAGCGACGGATCAGGTTGCTGTGCGGATCTCGGGACAGTCCTCCCCCTCCCAAACCCTTCCTCCGTTCAACCCCAACGGCGGCTCCCCCCCCATTAGCAAGGAAGAAACAAAAAAAACCTCAGGAGGATTGCGGGGTCTTTGTTTGCGGGGTGTGTGTGTGTGTGTTGGGGGGAGGGGGTTGTGTCATCTGCAGGGACCAGGCAGAGGGAGGGGACACAAACACACACATCTCGGAAGCGTCCCTTGGCAGGGCAGTAAGGAGGCACTTGGCTTCCATCGTTGGCTGGCCGGCACGCGACCCTCGGCTCCCCTGTTTCCTCGACGAAGGGCCCCCCCCCCCAGCTTCTGCTCTGCCCCCCCCCCCAACCTCACCATCCCAACCGCCTCCTGCCACAGCTGCCGTCCTCCTCCGCCAACCCGGGTTACGAACCCGGAGGCGGGCGGGGTGGGGGAAAGGACTCCCCCTCCTCCCGAGGGGGGGGGGGGGGAGTCCCTGCTTTTCTGTTGCAGTTTGGTAGCATGGCAAACCCTGTCTCGTGTACAAGAAGGAAAGGAAAGGGGGGGAAGGAGGGGGAGAAGGAAGGAAGAAGAAAAAAAAAAGGAGGAAGAAAAAGTACCACGGTCGCCACGGAGACCAAAAGGGATGCTTCCTCATCCGACAGACAGCCCTTGGTACCCTCCCGTTCCTGTTGCCACGGAGACCAGCTAGGTGGCTGCCAACCACAATCCCACGCACCCTGTCTCCATGGAGATCCATCAGTGGGAGGGGGGGGGCGTGGGGAGATGGAGAGGCGTGTGAGTGGGGGGGAGGGTATACCCCCCCACACCTTCCCTCCCTCTTGCCCTACCCACCCCCTTTTGCCTGCATAACCCCTCTCAAAAGTGAAGTCGCGGCTCTCTTCCTCCTGGATGCTCCTACCTCCGGGTCGCGTCTGTGCAGGCCAGGCGCCCCCCTCCCACCCCCCCTCTTTCTCCCGGGGTTGGGGCCCCGTTAAAGCTTGAGTTCGTTGGCGATTTTGGAGGCAATGTTCTTGAAGGCCATGGAAGTGCCCGATATCCGCTTGAAGCGGACGCCGTTGAGCGAGAGGCGGGGCAGTTTGCAAACTTCCATCTCCCACTGCACAAAAGCTTCGTGGCCCGGCGCCCCGTGCATGCACAAGAGCATGTATTTCTCCTGCAACTCGCACTGGCAACTGTTCGCGTCCAGCACCTTCCGAATCTCTTTCATCATCTCGTTGGGCTCCATGGAGCTGGTGGTCTTCATGCTCCAGGTGAAACGCAGCGACCGCGGCTTGGCGTCCCGGTTCTCGTCCCGGTCTTTCTCACCCCCGCCGCCGCTACCCATCATGTGAGGCCTGCCGGGGGGGAGGAGAAAGGGAAGAAAGGGTGAGGAGAGAGGAGGAATCCCTCCCCCCCCCTTGCCCGTCCGACTGGTATCAGCGTGCTGCCCAGTCCGATCCGTGACCCAGAAGAGCTGGGGGTGGGGGGTGGGGGGAGAGATGGAAAGAGAAAGAATTAGAAGAGGTAGAGGAGACGGAGACGGAGGACTGTGGGGTCCTTGGTCCTCTCTGAGCGTAGTTGTTTTCTTGTAGATGCTTCATTACCAGACTAGGTAACATCATCAGTGCTAAACTAGAGGTGGAAGGAGGAGGCAGAGGCGATGGTGGTGGTGATGGAGGAGGAGGAAGAGGAGACGGAGGACTGTAGTGTCCTTGGTGTTCTCTGAGCGTCGTTGATTTCTTGCAGACATTTAAATACCAGACTAGGTAACAACATCAATGTTAAACTAAAGGTGGGAGGAGGAAGTGGTGGTGGAGGAGGAGGAAGAGGAGGAGGAGGACTGTGAGGTCCTTGGTGCTCTCCAAGAGTGGTTCTTTTCTTGCAGACATTTAATTACCAAACAAGGTAACATCATCAGTGCTAGAGGTGGGAGGAGGAGGAGGAGGACTGTGGGGTCCTTGGGGTTTTCTAAGCGTGGTTCTTTTCTTGCAGAACATTTAATTACCAGACTAGGTAATATCATCAGTGCTAGGCAGGAGGAGGAGGAGGAAAAAAAAAGAGAAAGAGGTCAGGGCAACGAAGAGGTGTAAGAATGGAGGTAGGTGCCAAGGAGCAGCCTGGCCCTGTCGGAGAAACAGACCGAGTGGACCCAGGGTGGGAAGCCCCGCCCAGCCCTGGCTGCGTCTCACCTGAGGGTCTCCACGCGGTCTTTGCTTTCGGGCTCATGCAGGTTCCTCAAAAAACAGAGCAGGAGACAAGCCATCAGCACCCTCCAGTTAGCACTTCCTGCCCCTGGTTTTTCTTTTCTTTTCGCCCAAGCCGTGGGGAAGGGGGGAGGGCTTCAAGGCATTCGAGGGTGGGGAGGGGGGGGGCAAAAGTTGGGTCCCCCCCCCCCAGGCAGAGCAGACAGCCCCTCTCAGCGGTTGTTCGGCATGCTGGGATCAGCCAAGGCAGCCTTTCGGGGTGGGGTGGGGGGGTGAAGCTACTGGATCAGCCTTGGGTTTGTTTGTTTGGGTGCAAGCACCGTTTCTCTAATCCATTCCCGCAGAGCAGAAGCCACAGACAAGCAAGGAAGAAAGGAGGGAGGAGGAGGAGGAGGAGGAGAAGGAGCTACTTGGAGTGAGGGAAAACAGGCCGAGCCACGGAATGAGGGGACTCCTGGTCGGGACGCTAGGTCTGCCATGAACCCCAACTGGGCGGCCTTCAAAAGAGACAAGAGAACCCCCAGCCTCTCCTTCGAAAAGATTTGGGGCGGCTGAATTGTCTCTTTTGGGCATGACAGAAGTGGGGAAATGGCGGCATTTGTGGGAAGCTACCGTGTCAAATGAGTTTCATCTCCTTTCGCTTTGGGTCTAACCCTGCCAGTTTTGGGGAGCGCTCCCCCAAGCCCAGGATGACTCAGAGGGCTTCCTTCCTGCCTCTCTTTCTCGTTCATTTCTCTCTCTCTCTCCTTTCTTCTCTTCCTTTTTCTTTTCTTTCATTCCGTTTTCCTTCCTTTCTCTTCCTTCCTTGTTTCCTTCTTCCTACCTTCCTTCCTTTTCTAACTCTCCTTTCTCTTTCTTTCTTTTTTGTTTCCTTTCTTCTCTTCCTTTTTCTTTTCCTTCATTCCATTCTCCTTCCTTTTCCTTCCTTGTTTCCTTCTTCCTTCCTTTTCTAACCCTTCTTTCTTTCTTTCTTTCGTTTCTTTTGTTTCCTTTCTTCTCTTCCTTTTTCTTTTCCTTCTTTCCATTCTCCTTCCTTTCTCTTCCTTCCTTGTTTTCTTCTGCCTTCCTTTTCTAACTCTTCTTCCTTTCTTTTCCTTTTGTTTCCTTTCTTCTCTTCCTTTTCCTTCTTTCCATTTTCCTTCCTTTTTCTTCCTTCCTTTCATTTACGTTCCCTTCCTTCCTTCCTTCCTTCCTTCCTTCCTTCCTCTCTTCTCCTTGAAAAATCTTTTGCTTCTCATCCAAGAAGAACTGAAGAAGCTTCTTGGATGAGAAGCGAAATGTTTTTAAACCCCAAGAAAAGTCCAGCTGCCTTTTGCAAAAGCAACTACGATGGAAGTGCTGGTCTGCTCCCAACTCTTCTGTGCTCATCCCCCGTTGAAAGAGTGCCCTTTCGCCCTGCAGATCACTTTCAGGAGGTACTCCCGTGCGCGAGCATCGCACACCCCCGTGCAAAAGGGAAAGCGAGGCACCGCAAGGGCACTTCTGCGGCTGCTCACTGCTTGAGACTCCACCTGCCAAGACAATGGATGACTTCAGTTCTCTCGCAGCCGGCCCAGTTTCCCTCAGCAGAGAGTTGCAGGTTGGGGAGGGGAAGGGGGGGGGGTCTATCTTGTAATACCTCCCCTCTGTTTTTGGGGAGGGGGGGAATTACATACATGCATTTGCACATACACAGCCTCTGTTCTGCCCCAGCTCTGCCCCCTCTCCCTCCCCCTCCCAGAGAATGTCTCTGGGTCAATTTTGTAGGTCAACACTGTTGCTGTAACAAGGTTGAGATGCTGAAGCTTGAATAAAAAAGGTAATTTCTTTCTTTCTCTCCACTCTTCCCTCCCTTCTTTCCTCCCTTCTTCCATTTTTTCTTTTTCTTTCTCTCTTTCTCTCTCCACTCCTCTTTCCTTCCTTCCCTCCCTTTTCTTACTTTTTCTTTCTCTCTCCACTCCTCCCTTTCCTTCCTTCTTCCCTCTTTTCTTTCTCTCCACTCCTCTTTCCTTCCTTCTTCCCTCTTTTCTTTCTCTCTCTCTCTCCACTCCTCTTTTTCCTTCCTTCCTTCTTCCTCCCTTTTCTTTCTTTCTCTCTCTCCACTCCTCCCTTCTTCCCTCCTTTTTCTTTTTTTCCTTTCTCTCTCCACTCCTCCCTCCCTCCCTTTTTTCTTTTTTTTTATCTTTCTTTCACTCTCCACTCCTCTTTCCTTCCTTCTTCCCTCTTTTCTCTTTTTTTTCTCTCTCTGTCCACTCCTCCCTCCCTCTTTCCTTCCTTCCTTCTTCCTCATTTTTCTTCCTTCCTTCCTTCCGATGGGGAAGTGCAAAGAGCTGTCAGGAAGCAGGTATTGCTGAAGCAAAGACTGGGAGCTTGGGGGAAAAAAACCCTAATTCTGCTTATTTTCCGTTTAAACCGGACTTAAATCAAGTGGCTGAAGCTGGCTTGATTCCATTTATTGAAGTCTGGCATCTCGCGGCTCACACGCGACTTTTTGGAAGAGACAGCTGAAAAGTGACAGCACAATTTCCTCCTGAGCGGAGAGAGGAAACATATGGGAACTACAGCCTGAGACCTAGCTTGCTACACAGGCAGTTCCCCACTTACGGACAGTTCATTTAGTGACCGTTCGAAGTTACGACGGCACAGAAGAAAGTCACTTTTTCAAACTTATGACCGTTGCAGCATCCCATGAGCAAAATTCAGACGCTTGACAGCTGACTCATGTTTACGACGGTTACAAATATCCCCGGGGTGGGGGTGTCATATGATCCGCTTTTGTGACCTTTTGACAAGCGAAGTCAATGGGGAAGCCGCTGAGTCACTTCGCAACCGTGTGACTCACTTAACAACTGCGGTGATTCACTTAACAACTGTGGCAAGCAAGGTTGCAAAACGGGGCGAAACTCAACTGAACGAATGTCTCACTTAGCAACAGAAACTTTGGGCTCAATTGTGGTCGTGCGACGAGGACTACCTATACAGCCCAAAGCTAGATTTCTCTCTTTATTTTAATCCCAGCTTTCCTACTGCTTTATTTTATTCAAGGTGGTAAACGTACCTAATCCTTCCTCCTCCTATTTTCCCCACAACAAGAAGGTGGGTAGGGCTGAGAGAGTGAGAAAGGGACTGGCCCAAAGTCACCTGTCTGGTTCTCCACATCTAAGGCAGGACTAGAACTCTCAGGTGCCTGGTTCCTAGCCCAGCACCTTAAACTCTAGGCCAGGGATCTCCAACCTTGGCAACTTTAAGACTTGTGGACTTCAGCTCCCAGAATTCCTCAGCCAGCTTTGCTGGCTGAGGAATTCTGGGAGCTGAAGTCTACAAGTCTTAAAAGTTGCCAAGGTTGGAGACCCCTGCATTAGGCCAAAGTGGCTCTGATAAATTTACCTTTGTGATCTCACTGTATTTTTTTTTCCTTGAAAAGAGATCACTGCAACCCACACCACGGATAACATCTTCCCAATGGGGTGCAACCCCCTCCAGGGCCTCCATTTTCATCCCCCGTAGAGGGCCATGAAGTTCCCCAGATGGGGCAGGTGCTCGTTCGCCACCTCCCGCAAGCTAAGCCTGAACCTTCAAGGCAGCGTCCAGCTGCAGAGCAGAGAGACAGCCCAGCTTCTCCTAACCGCCACCATGCAGGGAGGAGGATTAGTGTGGGGAAGGAGAAAGGGGGGGGGGGGGGGGGGGATAGATTCTGGTTAGAAAGAGCAGAGGCCCAGCCAAGGCAAAAACCATGAAGATGGAGAATCACCTTTAAAGAGACAGCATTCTTGGACGCTAAATCCCAGGCCAACCAATTTTCTGGCGACCCAGATGGGACCGAGTGGAAACAGCCACTCCCCACATGCCGGTGGGCCTCCCTGTCTGCAGGTTGAGAGCTAATGAGCCCTCCCCCCAAAACTGTCCCTTTAAGGGTGCCCTCTACGTTCACACACAGCCACCCTTGGCCACCACAGGTTGGGGGGAGGGAGAGAGAAAAACAGAGGGCGAGAAAGAGAGAGCAAGAGAAGCTGGCAGGGAGGAGGTGAGCGTTGCACGAGAGGAAGAAGGAAAAGAGGAGGAGGAAAAAGAACAAATTCCAGAGTGACAAACGCCTACCTTCTGGCAAACCTGAAAGACAGATTTCTAGAAGGGGAGGGGGTAAAAAAAAGGGAGGGGGGAGGAAAAAAACACGGTGGTGGGTGGATGAGCAAGCGTGAAAGTGTGAAATGAACAAGCCATGGATCCCGGAATAGTCCGGTGCCCCCATCTTCCCTCCCCAGATTGGACCGTGTCTTTGAGGAAAGGAAGGCTGACGCGAACGCTCCCGCCCCCCTGTTTTTCGTTCCTTCCGTCCAACGCAGGAAGACGAGCAGCCTCCCTGGGTCCCAAACTGGGACTGTCTGGGAGGATGGGGTAGGGGGCTCCCCAAAAGCCTTGGTCACTTCTTTTGGAAGGTGAGGAGGAGTGAGGAACCCGGGGTTGCTGGGGTCACCCCTCCTCTTTCCCACCCCATAGCCCCCTCTGGCTGGAGGCTGCCCAGGGAAGGACCCACAGAAGGATGGGGTGGGTTGGGAGGGAGGGCAGGAAGGAAGGAAGGAAAAACACACAGCAAAAGAAAAAGGAGGCTGGAGACAGGAGGTGCTGGACTGCAGAGAGGTGCCCCCCCCGGTTCTCAAACTCCCCCCCGTCCCCTTGAGGCCTTGCGAAGAAGAAGGAAGGTTTACAAAACAGCCTCTCGGATACACACAAACACACACACACGCTGGCAGGGGAATTCTGGGAGTTGAAGTCTGCCTATCTTAAAAAAACGCCCAAGGTTGAGAAACCCAGGGGTTACCTTGGCTAAAGCTGCATGTGGGCCGCTAAAGTTTCCCCACCTGGAAACTTTACGGGGTGAGGACAATTTCCCTGCACGGCTGAGATCAGGGAACGGCAAGTTCTGGGTTTTGGGGGGGGGGGGGAAGTGGGGATTCTGAACTGCAATTCGCCAGACGAACCAAAAGCGTTGGAACAACCATTTGTCTGAAACGGTATAAGCCGGGGAGGGGGGGAAGGACTAGAAGACCTCCAAGGTCCCTTCCAACTCTCGTTATTCTTACTTACAGGGTGCTGTTATCAGGAGCCATCTCCGCCCATCCCATAATTGTCCAAGCCATCCTGAATGATAGCTTGTCACTCCCCAGCTGAGTTACCCCGAAGATAGTCTCCCCTTTGCGGGGCTGGGGGGCCCAGACTTCTAGGGTTCGTCAAGGAGAGGTTGTGCCCCCAACCTGTGGAGCCCTGGGCGGGGAGCATTTGAAAGCTGGGTGGGCTCGTCTACCCCCTGAATGGAAAGAGCCGACGGCAGCTTGGATTCCTGGAGAGTGTGGGATTCGAGCATGGACAGGTAACAATAGCAATAGCAGCGGTATGTAGAGGTATGTAGAGTTCTATACCGCTTCACAGCCGTCTCTAAGCGTTTAAGAGTCAGCCTCTTGTCCCCAACAATCTGGGTCCTCATTGTACCGGCCTCAGAAGGACGGAAAGCTGAGTCAACTTTGAGCCTGGGGTGATTCGAACTGCCAAATTGCAGGCAGCTGGCAGTCAGCAGAAGTAGCCTGCAAGTGCTGCGCTCTAACCACTGCGCCAGATGGCGGACAATGGAATGTGGGGGCTGTGACAGGGAGGGAGGAGGGAGAGGGAGGGGCAGCGGGGGTCCAACGCACACAAAGACTCAGCCAACATGCGCCTCTCGGAGCCACAGAAATGGACGAGGGGAGGGCCCGTCTCACTCTGCCTCCCCCCCACCCCGCCATGCAGTCACGCCACCCAGGATGCACTGAGGGTTCCCCCGCCCAACTTCGGTGCCTCCCCCTCCCCTCCCCGGCTCACCTGCGTACGAACTTGGAGGTGAACTTGCTGAAGAGGCTGCCTGAAGCTCCTCTTCGGCCTTGGCTGTTGCCGGAAGGCGAAGCGGGCGTCAGGCCGTAGGAGAGGTTTTGTTGGTCGCGGACCGGCCGGAGCTGCCCGGCGTGGAAAGTGCTGCGGCTCTGTATGCCTCGCGGGAAGTTGGTGCGCTCGGGGAGGGCGCTGCTGATGTTGTGGGCGGAAGGGGAGGCCACGGGAGCCCGCTGGGGGGCCGTGCTGTGGGGGGAAAGAGAAGAAGGAGCTCAATCAGGGGAGGCCAGACCGAGAGACCCTCCACCCCACTGCCTGTGGGGGGGAGGGGGGTATGTCAGCGAAAGGAGAGAGAGAGAGAGAGAAGCCATGTTCTACCCATGAATGCTGGTTTGGGATTCCTGGGGAGGGACGAGCAGAGAGCAGATCCGTTGGGTAAGGTTGGAGGCCATTTTTAGGTGGTATCTCAAGGGGCTCTCCCCCAAGGGTGAAGATGGAGGAGGCTTCGAAAGTGACGGTGGGGAAGCTGGATTCACTTAACGACTGAGGCCAAAAAGATTGTGAAATCAGGAGCGGTCAGGTGCCGTTTTCACTTAACGACTCCGTTGCTGTTAGCGACGGAAGACGTTCTGGTTCCACTCGTGTTCACAAGTAGAGGACTCCCTATAAAACTGATTCCCTTCGTCCCGGGCATGGAGAGGGGAAGGGAAACCCGGTAGGGAATCAGACGACGTCGTCCTGGCCGATGGGGTCCCAAACAAGCCAGGATCGTAAGCCAAATCGGAAACCCTGTGACCCAGGGCTCTGAAGCCTTTGAGGGCATTTGAGGAAGGATGCCGTGAAACCATGTTTCCCGCCCACCCACCCACCTTCCAGCCTTCAGGCCAAATGATCTTTGATGCTCTTAGAAAAAAAGGAGCACCCACCCATCGTTCCTGAGGCAAGATTCTTGGCTTAAAGTGACGTGAGAATCCAGGGCCAGTTTTTCCACGTTCTGCTAGTTGGTAGGAAGGAGCATCTGGGCAGAGGTGGAAGGCCGCCCTCGTTCTTCTGTGGGGCAGCCGGGGGTTTCCTTTTTCTGCGCCTGCCCCACAGAAGAACGAGGGCTGCCTTCCACAGCTGCTAAGGTCCCCTAAAAAAAATAGGGGGGACCCACCCAACAGGACGAGCAACATCCTGCGCGCCCTGGTGACTCTGCCTGATGCCGTGTGGTACCCAGAGCGTGGCTCCGTCTGGGGGGTCCCCCCTCCTAGGTTTCAGGACAGAACCCCCAAACCTCTCAGTTGTTCTGCCCCGATCTCCTCTAAGGCAGCCCCCCCCCCCGTGCGAGGGTCACGGCTCTGGGGCCAGGACGGGACGCAGAACAATGAAGCCAAGGGGGGGCAGCTGGAGAGACCTGGAGGGAGGGAAGGAAGGAAGGAAGGAAGGAAACACCCCCAGGCGCACGCAGCTGCCCACTTGCCTAGGTCGCTGGGCCTCGCAGTGATTGTCGGTGGGGGGCAGCGTGGGCTTGGAGGGGTGCACCGAGGCGGACATGGATTTCTGGTGCTGGCGCGGGCGCGCGGAGCTCACGGCGGCGGAAGCGGAGGCGGTAGAGGCCCTGGAGCCCGGAGTGGTTAGGCTGGCGGGGAGGGGGAGAAAAAATAAAATCAAGCCAGGGAGAAGCCAAGGAGCCCAAACCAAGGAGAGAAAACGGGGGTGGGGGATGGGGGGAAGGAGGAGAGGAGAGGGGAAAACGGGGGGGGGGGGGAGAAGCGAGCTGGCGGATGAAATCTGCGGCGGGCCTCACCAACCGTCCCAGAGTATCGGGTGAGGCTGCCCATCTGCAACTGGTTATGGGGAGGCAGCTATGTCCTACCATTCCATTCCATTCCTCCCCTCCCCTTTTCTTTTCTTTTCTTCTATCTTCTTTCCTTTCCTCTATCTTCCTTTCCTCTCCTCTCCTTTCCTTGCTCCCTCCCCTCCTTCCTTTCCCTTCCCTTCCCTATCCTTTCCTTTTTCCTTTCCTTTCCTTCTTCTATCTCCTTTCCTTTATCTTCCTTTCCTTGCTCCCTCCCTCCCTCCCTCTTCCTTCCCTTTACTCTATCTTCCTTTCCTTTCCCTATCCTTTCCTTCTTCTATCT
>WNWU01000096.1:1208950-1221243 GCA_012654045.1 Ptyas mucosa
GGAGGAGGAGGAGGAAAGGGAGAGAAGGGGGCAGGGGGAAGAAGAAGGAGGAGGAGGAGGAGGAGGAGGAGGAAAGGGAGAGGGAGAGAAGGGGCAGGGGGAAGCAGAAGAAGAGGAGGAGGAGGAGGAGGAGAAGAAGAAGAGGAGGAGGAGGAGGAGGAGAGGGAGGAGGAGGAGTGTGGGGTCCTTGGTGCTCTCTGACCTCGGTGGCTTTCTTGCAAACATTTCATGACCCAACTAAGTAACATCTTCAGTGCCAGAAGGGAGGGAGCTTTGCTCCCCGTTTCTATATTAACAGCTTGCTTGCAGAGGGTAAATCCTTCTTTCCTTCGAACCCTGATGAGGTTGCCTAGTTGGGTCTTGAAACGTCTGCAAGAAAACCACGGAGGTCAGAGAGCACCAAGGAGCCCTCCTTTCAACTCTTGAGCTACAAATATTTTCCTGTCTTGATCTCCAAGGAGCCTTTGTTTCCCAAGGAAACCCCAAAGAGGGTACCGGAATTTATTAGCATTTCCTCAAGGCCCACTTCCAATGGCTCACCTCTAAAGTGCCTCTCTTGCTAGGGTTCAGGATGAGGAATTTTTTCAGCAGGTTCTCACAGTCCGTGGACATGTAGAAGGGGATGCGATACTTCCCCCGCAAAACCCGTTCTCGCAGCTCCTGCAAAAGGAGAAGAAGTGATATATAGACAAACGTTCATTTTAAGCAGGACAAGAAAAGGACTCGTGCAGGCGCGCGCACTCTCCTTCAAGAGAGCTAGCAGCTTTATCTTAAATGGGTTTTTTAAAAGGTTTTAATTGCAATATAATGTATTTTTCGGACTATAAGACGCACTTTTTTGTCTCCCAAAAGGGGGAGAAAATGTCTGTCCGTTTTACAGACCGAATATTACCGAAGCCCTGCCCACCCATCGGCTGTCTTTTGGCCTCCGCAAACCCTGTTTTTGAGCCTTTTTTCGGCCTTCATTTTCGGGCCTTTTTTCGGCCTTCATTTTCGGGTCTTTTTTCGGTCTGTTTCTGAGGCTTTTTGGGGGCGTTTTCAAAGCTTTTTTCAGGCCATTTTTTCAGAAAAAAAAAGACCAAAAAAGCCTCAAAAACGGCCCCCAAAAAGGGCCATGAAAAGCCTTGAAAATGGGCTGCAAAAAGCCTCAAAAATGGGCTGCAAAAAGCTTCAAAAATGGGCTGCAAAAAACCTCAAAAACGGGCCGAAAAAAGCCTCGGAAACAGGTCGAAAAAAGGGAGGCCAAAAACTTATTTTTTGTTGTTTTCCTCTTCTAAATTTAGGTGCATCTTATGGTCCGAAAAATACGGTATTTTTCTGAATTGTAAGCCACCCAGAGCTGTTTGCTGAGATGGGAAGCTATAGAAAATCCAATCCAATCCAATCCAAATCAATAAATCCGGTTTGCACGGGAGGAGAGGTGGGTTTTTCCTATGCCATTGAATCAAACCTCGGGGGGGGGGGGGGGGCAGCGGGGTGGCCTAGAGGTGGAGCTTTCGCCTCACAATCAGGAGGCTGTGAGTTCGATCCTAGGTAGAGGCAGATATTTCTCTCTCTGGGCACGATGAGAATATATATCTGCTGAACAAAACTCCGCATTGGCAACAGGAAAGGCATCCGGCCAGTAAAACACTCTGGTAGCACCATTCAGTTACCCAGATTCCACCCCACAAGGGATTATGGGGTCGTTAAATGAAGTTGATGATGATGATTAAATCAAAACCGGGGCATGGAGAAGTCAGTGGCTTCAGCTTGTCTCCTTCTTAGATTATTGTCATTTTTTTGTGAGCACACTGGCCCACATTAAAAATGAAATTCCGTTGCCCAAGAGAAAGTGTGTATCTACCCAACACATCCTATATACATACATATAAACCGGCACCTCCATTATTAATCACTGTCCATTTTGAATACATAGAGGAAAAAAGGAAACTTGAAAGTTTACAAAATTGATGCTACAGTAGTGGCCAAAATTGTGGGAAACCTTCTGGGAAAAGTGTATTTGTGAGGTTTGATGGCTAATAACACCACTTTTGGGGGGAGTTTCAAGATAATCCTATTCCACTGCTGGAATGGCCTGGGAATAGCTCAGACCTTCACCCAATGGAAAATCTATGGAGCCGACTCAAGAAACTTTGTTAGTCCGAAGCGACCCAGCAATCAAACCCAGTTAATAGAAGCCATCCTTCAATCTTGGTTTCACATTAGAACAGCTGCAGAACTAAAAGACTTGGTTCCCTCCATGGGAAGACATTGGAAGGCCGTAATTCATGCTAAAAGTTACCCAACGAAGTATTCACTGACATGGGGATCATTTTTGTCTACCTTGTTTTTTCTATAGTGATCATTTTTGCCTATCTCGTTTTTTCCACGTGTTTAACTTTTCTTCTTTATACCGTAACGGCTATCCTAATAGCAAATCCTCCCTAAAAGTTATTGCGTTACATTCTTGATTGAATCCTCCCTAAAAGTTATTGTGTTACATTCTTGATTAAATCATCTTTCCATGGATATATATTTAATTTTATGGTGCTACTCCAAAAAAAAAAAGAAAGAAAGAAAGAAAAGTGGCGTTATTAGCTAAGTTTTAGAAAATACTACTTTTCCCAAAAGGTTTCCACAATTTGGGCCACGACTGTATATGGAACAAAACCGTGACCGAATCTGGAGGTTCTGCTTCGGGTACCACGAAGCCTCTTCCCAGAAGGTAACAAGGAAAACAGGTAACAAGGAAGAGGATGTACAGAGTCCCAGACATTCCTAGGGATCCTGCTCAAGCATCGCTTTCTAAGCCACGCCCTGGATGGAAGGGAGTGAACTGCCAATCATCTTTTCTGCCGTCCCCACCCCCACCCCGTTCTGCACCGCCCTTCCTGTCCGAAGAAGGAGGTGGAGGTACCTTGAGGTTCTGCCCGTCGAAGGGCAGGGAGCCGCTGACCAGTGTGTAAAGGATAACCCCGAGGCTCCAGACGTCCACCTCCGGTCCGTCGTACTTCTTGCCCTGGAACAATTCGGGCGCGGCGTACGGGGGGCTCCCGCAGAACGTGTCAAGCTTGTTGCCGAACGTGAATTCGTTGCTGAAACCGAAGTCTGCAATCTTGATGTTCATGTCGGCGTCTAAGAGCAGATTTTCTGCCTGGGGGGAGGAGAAGAGGAGAAGAGGGGGGGGGGAGAAATTGAGAAGGGGCCGAGCAACCAAGAGGATTAGGGGACTGGAGGCTAACGGTGGCTTTTCCGGCCAATGGGATTCTCCCATGTATTTGACCAGGAAATGTAGATAAGCCAGACTTGCCCTCCAAAACATATCCATGCGCTCTGAATAACCCTAACCCTAACCTGTTGCAACTCAGAGCTCTGAATAACCCTAACCCTATACAACTCAGTATAACTGAGTTGGAAGGGATGAACGGCTGCAGGAACTGGGCCTGGCTAGTCTAGTGAAGAGAAGGACCAGGGGAGACAGGAGAGCATCTTCCAATATTTGAGGGGCTGCCCCAGAGAGGAGGAAGGGGGTCAAGCTATTCTCCAAAGCACCCGAAGGCCAGACAAGGAAGAATGGATGGAAACTGAACAAGGAGAGATTCAATTTGGAAATAAGGAGAAATTTCCTGACACTTTGAGAACAATCAACCTGTGGAACAGAAGTTGCCTTCGGAAGTTGTGGGAGCTTCATCCCTGGAAGCTTTCAAGAAGAGACCGGACTGCCCATTTGTCAGAAATGATGTAGGGTCTCCTGCTTGGGCAGGGGGGTTAGACTAGATGACCTACAAGGTCCCTCCCAACTCGGTTAATCTGAATCTATCTAAGGTGATCAAAGGCCTGGAGACTAAAACCTATGATGAACGGTTGCAGGAACTGGGCCTGGCTGGTCTAGTGAAGAGAAGGACCAGGGGAGACGGGAGAGCATCTTCCAATATTTTTTTTTCAAAACAGTTTTTGTTTCTCATAAACATATTTAAATGTACAGTCATTTATCCACCGTTTTTCATTCATCTTATCTTTTAACTTTCATTTTTCATTTTTAATTGTTTGGGGTTGCTCATTTACCATTTACCCTTCTTTATTTTGCCACCACCTTCCTTCTTCTCCTCCCCTACTTCCCCTTCCCTTCCCCCACTCCTCTCTTCTTCCCCCCTTTCTAACCTTCTCTCCTGCTCTTTTCCCTCCCTTTTCTTCCTCTCCTTTTCCCTTTCTTCTCTCTACCCTCTCCTCTCTTCTCCCTTCCTCTCTCTCTCTACTCCTTCCCCTCTCTCGTTGTTTCCCTTTTCCGTTCAATCTAGAATGGGATTCGAGCAGCCCCGATTTTCTATTTATCTCTATTCTCATTTCAATTACTTATTTAATTAATAATTATATCTATTTCAACATTTGTGTACATTTTTGCAATAAGCTCACATATGGGAAAAAGCAGTTTTCCCATATGTGGGAAAAGGAGCCTTGGTGGCGCAGCAGACTAAAGCGCTATTAAGTAGCACCAGCTGCCTGCAATTACTGCAAGTTCGAATCTCACCCACCTCAAGGTTGACTCAGCCTTCCATCCTTCCGAGGTAGGTAAAATGAGGACCCGGATTGTGGGGGCAATAAGCTGACTTTGTATAAAAAAGAATACCGCTTGGGGCCCCCCAGAAAGCCCTACTAAGCAGGTATATACAAAAGTATGAAGGCTATTGCTTAACGCATTGTAAGCCGCCCTGAGTCTCCGGAGAAGGGCGGCATGTAAATCGAACCAATAAATAAACAATAAATATTTTTTTACAATAATCTCACATATGGGAAAAAGCAGTTTTCCCATATGTGGGAAAAGAGGAGGGGGTGGGGGCATTAAGCTATTTTCCAAGGGACAGAATGAAATGTGAATGGCAAAAAATTTTATATATATTTATTTATATATATATATATATATATATATATAATAATAATTAAATACGATTTGTTAAAATTGTCCCGCGACCGGTTTGGCTAAGGCGAGATGTCGAATTCTGGCTTTGAAAGCTTGAGAGATATTTCGCTCATACGGCTTCAAGGCTCGGAAGGAAAAAAGAAAAAAAAAGAGGGATAATGGGGGCTCTTGATATTCAATATTAATGTTCACAGAAGAGGGAGGGAATTTGATATACTCTTGGGGGGGAGGGAGGGAGGGAGGGGGAAAACAAGGGAGGGTTGAGGGCAGAAGCTGCGTGCTCCAGCTGTCCTGGGCTCTGACTCCAGATGCTGGCTGGCTGGCTGGCCGTGGATGAAAGGCACTTCAAGAGCATCTGGCTGGGGAAATAAGACTTGTCCTAAGGCTGCCTTTCAACCCAGGGGCCATCAGCCACGTTATGCCAGACATGGTTGACGGGAAGGATCGGTGAAGTGCCGGAGGCAACGGGTAGAGAAACTCAAGCCAAGCCTCAAATATGAATCGGTGAGCTAGATGAAGAGCAGGATTTACAGACCAACAAGAGTTGGAAGGGACCTTGGAGGTCTTCTAGTCCAACCCCCTGCTTAGGCAGGAAACCCTACACCACTTCAGGCAAATGGTTATCCAACATCTTCTTCAAAACTTCCAGTGTTGGAGCATTCACAACTTCTGCAGGCAAGTTGCTCCATTGATTAATTGTTCTCACTGTCAGGAAGCTTCTCCTTAGTTCTAAGTTGCTTCTCTCCTTGATTTGGTTTCCACCTGTTGCTTCTTGTCCTGCCCTCAGGAGCTTTGGAGAATAGCTTGACTCCCTCTTCTTTGTGGCAGTCCCTGAGATATTGGAAGACTGCTATCCTGTCTCCCCTAGTCCTTCTTTTCGTCAAACTAGACATACCCAGTTCCTGCAACTGTTCTTCGTATGTTTTAGCCTCCAGTCCCCACATCATCTTTGTTTCTCTTCTCTGCACTCTTTCCAGAGTCTCAGCAACTCTTTGTTCTAGAAATCTAGAAAGGGCCCTTCTCTTGGGTTCAAACTATTTTGTAGAAGAGCTGGCTACAGGGCCATGCCTTATCCTTGGCGATTCAGACGAACGACTGTTCCCGCAGCTTTAGGTGGCACCCTTAAAGCGCCAAGCCCCTTCTGGAGGGAAGAGACAATGCTGGTGGGTCAGGAGCCCCCTTTGGGGGAGCGCCGGAGGGCCTCTTCGATCTCCACCTGAGAGCCCTTCACGTTCTACTCCGATCTTGAGGACTAGACCCTTTTTCTATTTTTTTTTTTAGCGCTCCCCTGCTAAAACAAGAGCGGAACTCGGCTGAGCCGATTCTGGCAAAGGGTGAACGACGGCCGTCCCGTGGGTAAACTGAGGCCTGCCCCTCCTGTTCCACTTACCTTCAAGTCTCTATGTACAATGAATTTTTGGTGACAGTACTGCACAGCAGAAACTATCTGGAAGGGAAAGGGAAGAAGAAGAAGGGTGAAAAAAAACCCGGCAATTTCTGCATCAGGGTAACCAGACTCACTCAGGTATCGCATCAGCCCTAATATTTTTCAGACCCACTTCGGGATTGTGCCCCCCCCCCCCCAGGGGTGAAATGCTACCGGTTCAGGCCGGTTCCCCTGAACCGGTAGTTAAAAAATGCTACCGATTTGCCGGAACCGGTAGTAAAAAATACTTTAAAAAAAGTTTTTTAAAAAAGTTCCCACGATTGTGCGGCACAGCTGATTGTTGCACAGCTGATTGTTGCACAGCTGATAATTGGAACTTTTTTAAAAAAAAATTTTTACAGCGAAATCCTACTTTCTAGCGAATCTAAATCGCACAGCCCAGCTGTTCTCCTCCCTCGCTGTTCTAGTTACCTTTGCAGACCCAGAAAAGGGTTCTTAGCGCCTGCGGTGTGCATGCGTGCGAAGCGCGCACGCAGTAAACCGGTAGCGGACTTCAGAGCATTTCACCTCTGGTGTTGTCCAGCCCTCCCAGCCCTCCCCACCACCCCCGGTCGCTTGGAGTTGAACGTGAAGGATGGAGGAAAGAAGTGGGTGTGGAGTGGTAGTGCCTTTTCCCAGAAAGCAAAAAGAGCTGCATAAATTAGGACTCATCGTTGCATCATTCGCACACAACATCCAGAAAAGCAGGTCTGTGCAGTGGGTGGGGGGTTGACTTTTCCTGGGGAGGGAGGAGGAGGGGGGGGAGGGAAAAGTCCTTGCAGCAATGATCCAATGAGGCTCCCTCTTCCTCTCCTCCCTCCCGCCCACCCGTGTTCAGTTCCCAAGTCCTTTTCCGGGTTCAATTTCCAACTCGATTTTGATTTTACGATGTGCGACTAATGTTAAGTTAACCGATTTTCAGATTTTCGTGCACGACACAGTTGACATCGGCTAGCTAAGGCGGCTTTGTAAGGAAAGGAGAACGAGGCATGGAGGACCCAAGAGGGAGGGGATTCTCTGGCCTGGGGGAACGAGAAGGGGCATTTCCGAAATGAACGAGAAACTTAACATCCTCTCCCTTAAACCAGGATTCCCTAAGAAGGGAGATCAAAGGCAGTGGGGGAGGCCCGGCCTTGATGTGAACCCTGGGAAATGAGGATCAAGAGTTTGCATCCTAATCCTATCGTTGTTGCGACGAACTTGCTGCTTCGCAACTGTGAGAATTTTGCTTTCCGGCTTGGGAGGGGAGATAACGGACGTTAAAAATGCTTTTAAACAACTTCCGTGTGGTCAACATCTGGATGAACGGAAGGACGGTGATAAAACACCTTTGCATAGCAGAAGGAAGGAAAAATCATCACCCACACATGCCCAATCGGCCAACGAACATTGGACTAAAAATGGTGCTTTGGTCTGGTCGAGAAGAGGTGGTTTTTTGGGTTGTCTCCATCATTCACTGTTCAGCAACACCCAACTGGGGGAGACCAGCAAAGGAGGAGAATTTTTCCCAGAATGAAGTTATAGCGCGCTCTCTCTCTCTCTCCCTCCCTCCCTCCCTCCCTCCCTCCCTCCCTCTCTCCCCCCCCTCTTCTGGCACCGTGAACATCAAATTCCACTTTCCTTTTTGCCAGGCAGTTAAATGGTGGCAAGAGATCCCTTTACTGGTTCTGCCTTTTCACATTTTAATAAAAGGAGGGGCAAGCACCAACCTGTCGGAATTTTGCCCGCGCTTCCTTCTCTTTCATTCTTCCATGAGCCACTAAGTAGTCAAAGACTTCGCCTGGAGGAAGAAAGAAAGAAAGGAAGGAAGGAAGGAAGGAAGGAAGGAAGGAAGGAAGGAAGGAAGGAAGCAAGGAAGATTGACAGAGAGAGAGAGAGAGATTGACAGAGAGAGGAGAGAGGGAGAGGGAGAGAGGGAGGGAGGGAGGGAGAGAGAGAGAGGAGAGAGAGAGAGGGAGAGAGAGATATGAAGCTGTCTTTTCATGTGGAACAAAAAAAAATGCAACATAAATCAGGAAATCCAGTAAGGGAGAGAGATGGGACAGGGAGCAATGGCGAGAAAAGCTAACCATTTTTTTGCTGCTGGGATACAACCACAGCTAGACACATGGCCCACAATGAGTGTTTCTCAACCTTGGCTGAGTTAAGATGGATGGACTTCAACTCCCAGAATTCTCCAGCCGGAAGCCCAGACATCTTAAAGCATGCTGGCTAGGGAATTCTGGGAATTGAAGCCCATCTTAAAAGACACTGTCTGGGGAATCCTGGGAATTGAAGCCCATCCATCATAAATTCTCATCGTTCCTATCACCCATCTCCTCCCACTTATGACTGTTGGACTGTGACTTGTTGCTGTATCCTTACGATTTATATTGACTGTTTTCTAATATGATTTGATTGCTTATTTGTACCCTATGACTATCATTAAGTGTTGTCCCTTATGATTCTTGACAAATGTATCTTGTCTTTTTATGTACACTGAGAGCATACGCACCAAAGACAAATTCCTTGTGTGTCCAATCACACTTGGCCAATAAAGAATTAATTCTATCCATCCATCCATCTATCTATCTTCTCTCTCTCATCTATTTATTAATCTATCTATCTATCTATCTATCTATCTATCTATCTATCTATCTATCCTCTCTCATCTATTTATTCATCTATTTATTCATGTATCTATCTTCTCTCTCTCATCTATTTATTAATCTATCTATCTATCTTCTCTCTCATCTATCTATCTATCTATCTATCTATCTATCTATCTATCTATCTATCTATTCTCTCTCTCATCTATTTATTCATCTATCTATCTATCTATCTATCTATCTATCTATCTATCTATCTATCTATCTATTCTCTCTCTCTCTCTTCTCTCTGTCCCATCCATCATCCATCCATCGCACGTTGGCTGGGGAATTCTGGGAATTAAAACCCACCTATCTTAACACGGCTAACGTTGAGAACTATTGCTCTAAAACTGCCAATTGCCATCTCAAAACTTTCTCAGCTTGCCGCTACCAAAAGCATCACTTGGCTTTCTTGCTTGCTGGACAGAAATGCCTCTATAACCTTCTCCAGTGGATGGATCAGGATATTTGATTATCTGCCAGAATCAGGCAAAGCCAGGAGTGCCCCGTTCTCTGCCTAGGTGGGCCTCGGTCCCCACTTGGCTTTCTATAGGAAAAGCAGCCCCCTCCCCTTCCCCAGCCAGCTGTCTTACTTTTATTTCAGCCCTGCCATCTCCAGGTACCCTGGGGTGGGGTGGGGGCGAGGATAGCTTTCACCCATCTGTTGTGGCGAAGGCTTTTGTTATCCCTAATGGACCATATGCCCTTCTCAGGAAGCCTGTCCAATGACGCCTCCAGGGATTCAGGGGCCACTCAATGCGGCAGAAGCAAAAGGGAGGGGGGAAGGAGAGAAAAAAGTCCCTCCCCAATTTAGAAATCACCATCATCGGTCATAAGAACAAGGGGTGGTTCCCCCCCCCCCTTTTTTTAAAGTTTCAAAAAAGTAGATTTAAATTGCCTCTTTTGTCTTTTCTGGGAGAAATCACTTGCTTACTGCTTCTGTTCTGTTCTGTTCTATTCTATTCTATTCTATTTTCTATTCTATTCTCTCTAATTTTCTTTCCTTCCTTCCTTCGTTCGTTCCTTCCTTCCTTCCTTCCTTCCTTCCCTCTGCCATCACTCTGCTAAACAACTAATTCCCACAACACTGTCAAGCTATTTACTAAGACTGTATTACTATTATTCTTATCATCCTTCCTATTACCTATCCCCTTTTTTACTTACAACTATAACCTTGTTGCTTGGTCCTTTACGATTTATATTGTTTTATTTAGTTTCCTAGTATGATTTTGATTGCTTATTTAGTATCCTATGACTTTCGCTAAGGGTTGTATCTTATGATTATTAGATGAATGTATTTTTATGTACACCATGAGCTTATGCACCGAAGACAAATTCCTTGTGTGTCCAATCACACTTGGCCAATAAAGAATTTTAGTCTATTCTAAAGTGTGATCTTTGCAAATCCCATCATCAGATTTTTGGAATTTGGAGCTGGGGTGGGGGGGAGCAATACGCACTCACCTCCGCTGGCGTACTCCATGACGAGGTACAGCGTCTTATCCGTCTCTATGACTTCAAATAATTTAACTGAAAGGCAAAAAAAAAAAAAAAAAAGAAGGAAGGAAAATAGTGTGAGATTAGAAACACCTGGCCAAAGAAAGAAACCGGACACACCTGGCTCAGGAAGAAAAGAGGAAACACGGCTGCAGCTTAAGAGGAAGCCATTACGGCCAGTCCTCGACTTACGACCACAACCGAGCCCCAACATTTCCATCGCTAAGCGAGACATTAAGTTAAACTTGTCCCATTTTACGACCTTCCTTGCCACGGTTGTTAAGGGAATCACTGCTACGGTTGTTAAGCGAATCTGGCCTCCCCCCCTGGACAGACGGTTGCAAAAGAGGATTGTGTGATCACGGGACGCGGTAAATCACAGAGCCTGTAGTACAGTGGTTTAAAGCACCCTGTTATTAACATCTATTAACATCTGCTGCTTGCAATTACTGCAAGTTCGAATCCCACCAGGCTCAAGGTTGACTCAGCCTTCCATCCTTTCTAAGGTGGGTAAAATGAGGACCCAGATTGTGGGGGCAATAAGCTGACTTTGTATAAATATACAAAAGTATGAAGGCTATTGCTTAACGCACTGTAAGCCGCCCTGAGTCTCCGGAGAAGGGCGGCATATAAATCAAATAAAAATAAAAAAAATAAAATAAAAATAAATAGGAGCCTGTTGCCAAGCGTCTGAATTTTGATCACATGATCGTGAGAATTCTCCATATATCTACTGAACAAAACTCCGTATTGGCGACAGGAAAGGCATCCGGCCAGTAAATACTCTGCTAGCTCCATTCAGTTGCCCAGAGTCCACTCTGCAACGGATTATGGGGTCATTAAAAGAAGATGATCATGGGAATTCTCCAATGGTCGCAAGTGTGAAAAATGGTGGTAATCCACATTTTTCAGTGCGGTTGTAACTTTGAACGGTCACTAAACGAACAGTTGTAAGTCGAGGACTACTAGTGGTCAACCCGTGGTGAGTTGGCCAGGGTGAGTTGTCCTAGAGACCCTCCTGAATCTACCCAGGGCCTCTTTCTCGCCACGGGACACTCCACCCCCGCCTGGAAAAAAAAAACCACTTGCAACCTTCCCAGCTGGCTTCTGACAAGCAAAATGACTTGCGTCACTCCCGTGGTTAACTTCGAACGGTCGCTAAATGAACTGTTGTAAGTCGAGAACGACCCACACTTGGTCGAATGGCACTGCCAGAGGGAGGAGTGGCAGCCTCCAACTCTTGTAGGTTTTCAGGATGGGGATAGGATGCTGCCCAAGGGGACAAGGGAGCTTCCCATTCCCAGATGTGCCGGAAACGAACTTTCTCAAGCTCCAGGCAGCAAAGCCAGATGTTGGGAGCCACCGAAAGGCTGGGGCGATGCTTGACAGGCCAGGCTCATCTGCTGCTTGCCACCACAACGGGTAGATAAGGGAAGAGCAACATCTGGAAGGGAGGAAGGAACAAGAGGGGAACCCCCCCCCCCACTCCCCGGCTGGCGTTCTTACCTATATTCGGATGATTCAGAACCTTCATTATTCGCACTTCCCGGAAGAGCTGGAGGAGAAAAAGCAACAGGGAAAGTTACTTGCAGGACTCTTAATGGCTGTGCTCCCCTATCTGGAAGCAGCTTTCCCCATACACACACATACCCAACCATGGGACCTTCTGGGTACGCTGGGACTGCAATTCCCAGAATTCTCCTCTTGGCGCCAAAACTCATGGGATGGAGGGAGTTTGCAGAATGTTGGCTGGGGAGTTCTGAAACTTGATGTCCACAGATCGTAAAGCAGGCTGGCTGGGGAATTCTGGGAGTTGAAGTCCTCCCCTCTTAAAGCCTGA
>WNWU01000096.1:1260744-1271204 GCA_012654045.1 Ptyas mucosa
TCTGGGAGTTGAAGTCCGCAAGTTTTAAAGTCGCCATGTTAGGAGAGTCCCTGACATAAGAGAATACGAAGCTACACTGGTTCAGTTATTATAATGGCCTGATCTGGTTTAAGGCCACTTCCTGTGGACCTTCCCAAATCTGATTAACATCCCCAGTCTTATTTCCATTAATGACTCTAATTAAGTGCTTATCCCCTTCTAAAATAAAATTTTAAAAAAATCCCATCAACAGCCTTTTCTTTGGGGTGATGGTACACAAATATTTCTTAATTATCTTGTTTGCTATCATTTGAGTGGTAAATCATATCTCTTTCCTTGCTCGTTACTACCAGCGATCCTGAAGTCTTTTCATTTTACAGACAAGAACAAAAAAAAAACCCAATTTTTTTTTCTTTATGTCAATCAAAACATATGTTCAAGCCTGAAAGGAAGCTGAGCATCAACGCATCCATAGGGAGAACTAAAATGCAGCTGTTTAATTGTTTAAAACGACTTTATTTATTACAAATTACAGCAATTAAACTTTGTCTCTGACTGTTATTGTAACTTATTCTTCCTTTCCAGGAGCAGGGTGAACAACTAAGTATTTACAGCAAGCTTGATTTTATACAGGTGGTCGTAGACTTACAATGGAGCCCGAGCTTTCAGTTACTAGACAGTCGTTAAGTGAGTTTTGCACCATTTGCAACTATTCTTGCCACCGTCGTTAAGTGAATCACTGCCATTGTTAACGGAGTAACGTGGTTGCGAAGCGAATCTGGATCCTCCATGGTTGTGACCCAGGCCCAAGTAGGTAGTAATCGACGCAAACAGTTGCAAAACAGACTTTATTAAAACAGCTGAGAATTAACTCATTCTCGGCGGCGTCCAAACTAAATTAACACAAAATTCTTCAGTCTAATCACCAACCTTGGTATAATTAGGCAAACTGCCAAAGGCTTCTTTTGGCAAAAGTTCAAAAGTAAAAGACGCCGACAAGAGATAAGTGCAGCAATACTATCAACGGTCGAACGGTCCCTAAAGGAATGGTTTTAAGTTGAGGACTGTGTGTACATGGTAGGACAATACATTAAAGTTATTATTAGGTAAGGAGAGCATTTGTATCTTACTAGCTGATAACCTGGCATTGTCACGCTCATGTGGGGGGTTGCGTGTGCATGCATGGGGGGATGGAGTGTGTGCGGGGCCGCACACGCATGTACGGGCCGCACACACATTGCATTTTGGGGGTTCGAGCACCCGTATGTGCATTCTTGCGCATGCTTGCGCGCTTCTAGGGCACTCAGTCCGGGAAAAGGTTAGCCACCACTGACTTAGGGCGTGTTTTTTTAAAAAAGAACCAATCCCCCTTACCAGAAGAAGCCCCCTTGTGCAGTACTGTGAAGCCATTACCATGGCAACTCCACTGTGCTGTACAGTAGAAGCCATTTTAAGGCACAAAAGGCTGTATCTTAACAGAACTTGAATCCGAAATGCACACTATCACTGTCAAAAGTATTGTGATTTGACACTATACCCTGTTTTCCCGAAAATAAGACATCCCCTGATAATAAGCCCAACCGGGCTTTTGAGTGCATGCGATAAAATAAGCCTTCCCCCCCCCCCGAAAATAAGCCCTCCCCAAAAATATTTAAATGCAGAGCTGGAAATCAGGTAAGATGACAAGAGGAGCCCCATCTTGCTCCACGTGCCCCAAAATAATAAGACCTCCCCAAAAATAAGGCTAAGCACTTATTTCAGGGTTCAAAAAAATATAAGACAGGGTCTTATTTTGGGGAAAACACGGTAGATATAATTCATTCCTTTTCATTTCAGCAGCCCAGGCGTTCCAGAGTTATGCTGCAACACACACACACACACACACACACACACCCTCTGAGGGGCTTCTTACCCCACAGTACTTTTTTCCAGAGAGTAAGTCATCTGTGTACACTCAGAGCCATTTAGATGATGGATGGATGGATGGATGGATGGATGGATGGATGGATAGATAGATAGATAGATGATGCAGAGAATGGATTGGGAAAGAAGTGAAAACTGACCCCGTAGTTCTTCCCCATTGCTTTTTTTCTGATTCTGCTTCCTCTTAACCATCAAATGTATGCAAAAAAAAATTAAAATCTCCCACTCCCCACCCTTTCCAACCCGTGATAAAAAGCCAGCCCACTCCTGCAGTGGCCCAACCGAACGATACAATTAACCATGCTCTTTTTTTTTTCCCCCGACAAAATTAGCTACTTAACATTTGCAAGTCAGCGGCATGACAAATATTCCGTATCTCTCTCTCTCTCTCTCTCTGAAGAGTGTGAGGGAGGTAAAAAAAAAGGAAACACCTGACTTTCTGCCACAAGGCAAGGCGAGAAAAAAGATGGCAAGAGAATGCAGGTTAAGTCCTTGGCTTACGACCGTTCACTTAGTAGCGTTTATTCAAAGTTACAACGGGGTTGGGAAAAAAAAGTTGACTTGTGACCCTTTTTCCACACTTACCACCATTGCGGTATCTTCGCGGTAACTAGTGACCAAAATACGGGCAACTGGTTTATATTTGACAGGACTAGTGACAAGGAGATGCTAAGCCATGCCTAAGGTGGACTAGAACTCACCGTCTCCTGGTGATTGGCCCAAAGTCAACCAGTCAGCTTCTATCCATTGCCCATCCACCCCAAACTCAGAGCTGTTTCTTGCAATACAGGACACAACACAATTTAAGAGGATTCACCTCACCACCTAAGGCAGCATTGTCTACTTCCACTTCCTGGTTTGGAGTTCTTTTTTTTTTTTTTTTTTTAAGTTGGCAAGTTTGCCTCTTTACCGAATCTGAGCCATTTCTGGAAGGCAGGAATCGTGGGATGAAAATACGGAATACCGTGACATCTCCAAATCCTTTTCTCAGTGGTTCACATCCCACTGCGTGCAATCGAACAAAAGTTCGGTTTCGGTAATATGAATAAGGAGATCCCGGGGCTTTCCCAAGCCAAAAACCCTGGCCTACTAGATCTATCCTGCGTGTGAACGTTGCTCTATTTTGATCGCCATTAAATCACCTAGCATGAGACTTCCCTGCCCGGCAACTCTTAAAGACTCATCGCTAATTATAAGAACGCATCAGACAATTTAGTCCAGAATGCATCCCACCGACCGGCAGCCCAATGAAATCCGGGGAAGTAATTAGTGAGATCAATTAATAGCAATAATCATCCAGCAACATGAGAAATCCATTTAAAGCTTGCAAGACGACTTCCCCCGGAGAAAGGATATTGAGAAAGTGGCTTTAACAGAGGACGGATTGGGAGCTCATGCTGTTAATGATGATGATACTATAAATCTATTCGAATGAGCAACTCTTATTATTGGCAATGACTCAGTCTTCCGGAGGAAACTCATCTCAATCACACCTTTCCCTTAGCAGTTTGGTCTCTTGGAAAGCAACCACGGATATTGCATCAGTCCAGGTTTGACTGTTTCATGAATGAAAAATGAGCTTTGGTTCCTTGCTGGTTCATAGTTCATCATTATTGTTTTTATAAATAAGACACGGTGGCAAACATACCTAATACTCCTTCCTCCTCGTCTTCCTCCTATTTTCCTCACAACAACTGTGAAGTGGGTTGGGCGGAGAGAGAAGGACTGACTCAAAGTCACCAAATGGCTTCCATGCAGAAGGCAGGGCTAGAATTCACCACCTGGCCCTAAGCCACCAAGTCAGCTTTCGCACCTAAGGAAGGACTAGAATTCCCTCTGTCCTGGGGATTGGCCCAAACTCACCTAAGGCGGGACTAGAACTCCCTGTGTGCTGGAGATTGGCCCAAAGTCACCTAAGGCGGAACTAGAATTCACTGTCTCCTGGTGATTGGCCCAAAGTCACCTAAGGCGGGACTAGAACTCCCTATGTCCAGGAGATTGGCCCAAAGTCAGCCAACTAGGTTTCATGTCTAAGGCGGGACTAGAATTCACTGTCTCCTGGTGATTGGCCCAAAGTCACCTTAGGCGGGACTAGAATTCACTGTCTCCTGATGATTGGCCCAAAGTCACCTTAGGCGGGACTAGAATTCACTGTCTCCTGGTGATTGGCCCAAAGTCACCTTAGGCGGGACTAGAATTCACTGTCTCCTGGTGATTGGCCCAAAATCACCTTAGGCAGGATTAGAACCCCCTGTGATCTGGAGATTGGCCCAAAGTCACCTAAGGCGGGACTAGAATTCACTGTCTCCTGGTGATTGGCCCAAGTCACCTTACGCGGGACTAGAATTCACTGTCTCCTGGTGATTGGCCCAAAGTCACCTAAGGCAGGACGAGAACTCCCTGTGTGCTGGAGATTGGCCCAAAGTCACCCAACCATGTTTCATGCCTAAGGCGGGACTAGAATTCACTGCCTCCTGGAGATTGGCCCAAAGTCAGCCAGCCAGATTTCATATGCCTAAAGCAGGACTAGAACTCACAGCTTCCTGGCGATTGTTCCAAAGTCACCCAGGAAGCTTTTATGGCTAAGAAGGGACTAGAAATCACAAGTCTCCAGGTTTCTAGCCTGGTACCGTCAACCCCTAAAGCAAAAGAAAAAGAGATTTGTGGGGAATTGCGACATATACAGCAGTTCAAAAGGCCTAATGTACCAAAAAACCCCAAGAGAATCTTTTCCAAATGCTTGGTATGTTTTCCCCCCACTCCCAGACAAAGATAAATCAGGTTTGGTTGCAGACAGAACATGGGTGAGGCAAGTCAGTTGCCTGGTTTCTGTTTGCAGGGGCACGCGCACACAAACACACACACACACACACACACACAGAGAGAATATGCACAACTTCAAGCCTGTTCAGAACTGCAGCTTTCTCTCACACCTCCACTCCATCCCCCATCGGGAGTTGTATTTCTAGCCGAACTTGTTCTAACAAACCCTCTTCTCTCTTTTTTTTTCCCCCAGAAACCACAGAGGGCATTGCCTAATCTCCATCATCTCATTTCCAAGGGCCACGGAAGATGCTCCGCAGCAGACTTTCTAGATGTAGGAAATCTAACTCTCGGAATCCCCCCGCTGAGGCTTCAGAGATGTGGATATTGTGCAGGCTTGGACACAATGTTCCTCAGATTTAACAGATTGACAGACTTGGAAGGGACCTTAGGGGTCATCTAGTCCAACGCCCCGCCCAAGCAGGAGACCCTACACCATTTCTGACAGAGGGCAGTCCAGTCTCTTCTCAAAAGCCTGCAGGGATGAAGCTCCCACAACTTCCGAAGGCAACTTCTGTTCCATGGGTTGATGGCTCTCGCTGTCAGGAAATTCCTCCTTATTTCCAGGTTGAATCTCTCCTTGGTCGACTTTCCATCCATGATTCCTTGTCTGGCCTTCGGGTGGCTTGGAAAATAGCTTGACCCCCTTCCTCCTCTCTGGGGCAGCCTCTCAAATATTGGAAGATGCTAACATGTCTCCCCCGGTCCTTCTCTTCACTAGACTAGCCAGGCCGAGTTCCTGCAACCGTTCTTCGTATGTTTGCTTTGCTTCGGGATGGACTTCCTTTAAAAGCAGCAGATAACGGAATTAACGGAGTTGGAAGGGACCTTTGAGGTCATCTAGTCCTCCTCAAGCAGGAGACCCTGTACCGTTTTAGACAAGTGGCTCTCCAATCTCTTGTTAAAAGCCTCCAGTGATGGAGCACCCAGAACTCCTGGTGGTAAGCCATTCCGCCGGTTAATTGTTCTAATTGTCAGGAAATTCCTTCTTAATTCCAGGTTGCTTCTCTCCTTGATGAGTTTCCGTCTGTTGCTTCTTGTCCTGCCTTTAGGTGCTTTGGAAAATTGGCTGACACTCTCTCTTCTCTGTGGCAGCCCCTCAAATTTTGGAAGTCTGCTACCCCTGGATTTAACAGAATAACATTTTGGAGGTCTTCTAGTCCATTCTCCTGTACCATTTCAGACAAATGCCTGACGAATCTCTTCTTAGAAACTTCCAGTGTTGGAGCATTCACAACTTCTGGTGGCAGGCTGTTCCACTGATTAATTGTTCTCACTTGTCAGGAAATTCCTCCTTAGTTCTCGGTTGCTTCTAACCTTGGTTAGTTTCCACCTGTTGCTTCTTGTCCTGCCCTCAGGGGCTTTAGAGAACAGGTAGACCCCCTCTTTGGGGCAGCCCCTCAGACTGCTATCAGGTCACCCGTAGTCGTTCTCTTCATTAGAGTCAGCTTTATAAGGTGGGTATTCTACAGGTAGTCCTTGACTTGTGACCAAAATTAAAACCACGAGTTCCCACGATCGTGCCTTATTTTACGACCCTTTTTGCCACGGTTGCCAAGCGCATCACTACAGTGGTTAAGCCAATGATGTGGTCTCCTGCTTAGGCTGGGGGGGTGGTGGTGGTGGTGTTGAACTAAATGACCTACAAGGTCCCTTCCGACTCTATTAATCTGTAAATTAAGAGAACCGACTTCTCCCGTTGACTCCGATTGCCGGAAGGTTGGTTGGGAAGATCACAAATTACTGCGAGTTCAAATCTCACCAGGCTCAAGGTTGACTCAGCCGTCCATCCTTCCGAGGTAGGTAAAATGAGGACCCGGATTGTGGGGGCAATAAGCTGACTTTGTATAAAATAGAACACCACTTGGGGGGGGGGAGGGGGGGCGAAAGCCCTACTAAGCAGGTATATACAAAAGTATGAAGGCTATTGCTTAACGCATTGTAAGCCGCCCTGAGTCTCTGGAGAAGGGCGGCATATAAATCGAATAAAACCAATCAATCAATCAATCAATGGTGAACCTGTGACCCCGGGACACCGCAAGTACCATAAATACACGCTGTCTTGTCACGCAGTTGAATGTTTCACGAGCGACCACGGGGATGCTGCGACCGTCATAAGCGCGAGGACCAGTCGTAAATCACTTACTTCAGAGCGGCTGTAACTTCGAACGGTTGCTAAATGAAGGGCTGTAAGGTGAAGGCTACCTGTATGTCCGTTAAGCCGTCTCGAGTGGTCGCTGGGTGAGACGGACGGCATATAATAAATTAATAAATATGTTTTAGCCGATTTTTCTGATTTCGGAACACATGGAATGTTGTTGTCGTTTTTTTTTCTCCAAAAGGCAGGCAACTCTTGGGAAATTCCGATCTATAAAAAGTTAAATGAGGACATATCTCCCCTCCCCACTCCTTCTTGATAAAAAGAGTGTCTGGAAAAGCCCTTCTCAAAGATGCTTTTTCAATAGGCAACTGGAATATTTTATTTTCTGGAGGAAGAAAAGAAGGTGGGGGGGGGGGGGGGAGAAAAGAAATAGTCTAGTAGTTTGAAAAAGCACCTTTGAGAGAACAATGACCTGGATCAGTGGTCACCAACTGGCGGTCTGTGGAACCACTGGTGGTCCGCGAGAAAATGTTGGTGGTCCGCAGAAAAATTATTTGCATTTTTTATACTGCACTAAATCAGGGGTCCTCAAACTACGGCCCCTGGGACGGATACGTGCAATGAATGTTTGTGTTGCTGCAGAGTGTCTCCCCCTTTGGGGTCTTTTTTTGAGGGTCGGAGGGGGGCAGAAATTCCGATTTGGGGTCTGCTTCGGCCTCCTGGTGGGGGGCTTTGGGCGAAGGCTGGAGGGAAGAGCCATTGGTGGCAAAGAGCCGGAGGGCCTCGTTCCAGTGGGACTGCCTCATGGCCTGGAACTGGCTGACCATCTCAGTCCGCTGAGCCTCCCAGGTGCCGGTACCTGGCCTTGCACTCCCGCAGGTCTTCCCTCTGCTTGGAAAGCCTATGCTCCTAGTCCTCAGTGAGGTGCTTCTCCTGAGCCTCCTTCTCGGCCAGATCCAATTTGAACTGAGCTGTTTTGCCAACTCTTTCTCGTGGGGGCTGCTTAGCTCCAACAACTGCTTCCTGTTGGGGCCCTAAGGAGCAGGAGAGGAGTCGGTGGGAAGGGCGAGTAGAGGCTGGCGAGGTGCCTCTTGACGTTGAGTGAACTGAGTTGGCCACAGCCACATGACCACCTAGCCACGCCCACCCAGTCGGTCATTAGGCAGATCATATTAGTGGTCCATGGGATTTAAAATTATGAATTTTGTGGTCCTTGAGGTCCGAAAGGTTGGTGACCCCTGACCTGGATGACTGAGAATCGCCACAGACAAAAAAAAAAAAAAAAAAAAAAAAAAAAGGCCCTTCATATTCAATTCGCCAGACATTGTACAGGTAGTCACCTTCAGTTCAACCACAATTGAACTGAAAATTTCTGCTGCTAAGGGAAACGTTGCTTAAGTGAGTTTTGCCCCATTTTATGACTTTTCTTGCCACAATTGTTAAGTGAACCACTGCAGTTATATTAAGCTATTAGTAACCCAGTTGTTCTTCTCCAGTGAGTCACTGGAGAAGAGCCCAATGCTGGGAACGATGGAGGGCAAAAGAAGAAGAAGGGGACGGCAGAGAAGGAGGTGGCCGGATAGAGTTACCGAAGCCGTCGGCGTGAGCTTAAATGGACTCCAGAGGATGGTAGAGGACAGGAAAGCCTGGAGGAACGTGGTCCATGGGGTCGCGATGGGTCGGACACGACTTCGCAACTAACAACAAAAACAACCCAGTTGTTAAGTGAATCTGGCCTCCCCGCCGACTTGGCTTGTAAGACGGTCGCAAAAAGGGGAATCGCATGACAGCAGGATACAGCAACCGTCATCAATACGAGTCCGCTGCCACGCGTCTGAATTCTGATCACGTGACCACGGGGATGCTGCAACAGTTGTCAGTGTGAAAAAGGGGTCCGGAGTCTCTTTTTGCAGTGTCTTTGTAACTCCGAACGGTCGCTAATTGAGCTGCTATAAGTCGAGGACTACCTGTAATAAATCTCGGTTCCCTAGGAATGAAACCCTGCATTGGCTAAGAGCAATAAGTCCACAGGCCCAAGATATTTTATCACCAGTTTGAGTTCTTAAAACCATCCAGAGATTCCCTTTATAAAAAAATAGATGGAATAGGCCAGGAGTCAGCAACCTGTGGCTCTGGAGCCTCATGTGGCTCTTTCACCCCTCTGATGCGGCTCCCTGTCACTCAACGGCATCACAACCACCAATGTGCGACACCCGCCAGCACACGATTTATTGAGCTTTTCGACCCCCGGTAGGCCAACCATGGATAAATCCAAGAAAAGAAATGTTTCAGAAGAAAACAAAACGTTTCATTCAACTACATTTGCTAGTTTGGTGGCCGCTTAAGAAATAGTCAGGCACAGGAAAGATTTTTGTGGCTCCCGGTGTTTTCTTTTCTGTGGGAAACGGGTCCAAATGGCTCTTTTGAGTGTTTAAGGTTGCAATAAGTTTTTCCATCTTCTGTTCTTCCTGCCCAAACGGGGCATAATTTGAGCACGTGCGTGCCGCACGCTACTCCTCGGGCAGGGCTAATCGAGGAAAAACAACAACAAAAACGAGGGATTCTGCCCCCGGGACTTTACAGTCTAAATTTCAATTTAAAAAAAAAAGAAAGGGACGGCGCGTGGGTGGGTGGATGGAGTAAAAAAAGATAATCTTCTCTAAGTAACAGGAAAGAACGTGTCTTTAGTTCGGTTACATGGCTGGACTGATTTTTCTTTTTTTCTTTTCTTCCCCAGCCTGATTGCGTGCGTCGTATTCAATTAAAAAAAAAAGTTCAAGCAAAACTGTAGGAACAAAAACGGCATCACACACCACTCAGGTATTCAAGGAGAGAGAGAGAGCTGCGGGCACAGAAAAGGCATTTAAAGTACTCGGAGAATTTTGAGTGCTGGGGGGCATGTAATCTAATTATTGCCATAGCTCCATGCTGTTCTGTGCGTGTCTATTCAAGACCGGCTTTTTATGGATTAGTTATTTATTAAACGCTCTTTAAGCACCTTACTGTACCGGCAATCACAGCAGGGACAAAGGCCCAGCTTCCTGCTTAACGCAGCCTTGACCAACTCTCTCCCCAGATCGGCGGACTTCAACTCCCAGGATTCCCTCGCCAGCAAACATTTGAGTCTTGAACTCTGAAAATTGAGATTCATCCATTTGGACTAGGTTAGATGGCGAGCAATTCTTCTATACTTTGGGTCTAGCGATAGCAATACCCATTTGGACATAGACCGCTTCACAATGCTTTTGCAGCCCCCTCTCTAAGGGGTTTACGGAGTCAGCCTCTTGCCCCCCAACCATCTGGGTCCTCATTTTACTGACATCGGAAGGACGAAAGGCTAAGTCAACCTTGAGCCAGTCAGGATCGAACTCCTGGCTGTGGGCAGAGTCAACCTGCAATGCTACATTCTAACCACAAGGAAGGAAGGAAGGAAGGAAGGAAGGGCAGGCAGGCTGAGTCAACCTTGAGCCAGTCAGGATTGAACTCCTGGCTGTGCGCAGAGTCAACCTGCAATGCTGCATTCTAACCACTAGGAAGGAAGGAAGGAAAGAAGGAAGGCTGAGTCAACCTTGAGCCAGTCAGGATCGAACTCCTGGCTGTGGGCAGAGTCAACCTGCAATGCTACATTCTAACC
>WNWU01000096.1:1271304-1284684 GCA_012654045.1 Ptyas mucosa
GGGAAGGAAGGGAGGGAGGGAGGGAGGGAGGGAGGGAGGGAGGGAGGGAGGAAGGAAGGAAGGAAGGAAGGAAGGAAGGAAGGAAGGAAGGAAGGAAGGCAGGCAGGCAGGCAGGCAGGCTGGCTGAGTCAACCTTGAGCCGGTCAGGATCAAACTCCTGGCTGTGGGCAGAGTCAACCTGCAATGCTACATTCTAACCACAAGGAAGGAAGGAAGGAAGGAAGGAAGGGCAGGCAGGCTGAGTCAACCTTGAGCCAGTCAGGATTGAACTCCTGGCTGTGCGCAGAGTCAACCTGCAATGCTGCATTCTAACCACTAGGAAGGAAGGAAGGAAAGAAGGAAGGCTGAGTCAACCTTGAGCCAGTCAGGATCGAACTCCTGGCTGTGGGCAGAGTCAACCTGCAATGGTACATTCTAACCACTGGGAAAGAAGGAAGGAAGGAAGACAGGCAGGCAGGCAGGCAGGCTGAGTCAACCTTGAGCCGGTCAGGATTGAACTCCTGGCTGTGCGCAGAGTCAACCTGCAATGCTGCATTCTAACCACTGAGAAGGAAGGAAAAGGAAGGGAGGGAGGGAGGGAGGGAGGGAGGAAGGAAGGAAGGGAGGAAGGAAGGAAGGAAGGAAGGAAGGAAGGAAGGCTGAGTCAAACTTGAGCCGGTCAGGATCGAACTCCTGGCTGTGGGCAGAGTCAACCTGCAGTGCTGCATTCTAACCACTGGGAAAGAAGAAAGAAGGAAGGAAGGAAAATAGCAATAGTACTTTAGACTTATCTACCGCTTCACAGTGCTTTCCAGCCCTCTCTCAGCTGTTTACAGAATCAGCCTCTTGCCCCCAACAATCTGGGTCCTCATTTTACCGACCTTGGAAGGACGGAAGCCTGAGTCAACTTTGAGCCGGTCAGGATCGAACTGCTGGCAGCGGGCAGAGTTAGCCTGCCATGCTGCATTCTAACCGCGGCGCAGGGCTGGCTCGGGAATTCCGGCAGTTGAAGTCCACAAGTCCTTACAAGGGCCATCGTTCCCCCACTCCTGTTCTACGCACGCCTACCCTGCTGGGGTGGGAAGGGGGAGGGGGCCGCCTGCCGGGTAAGCAACATTTGAGAAGAAAGATGGGCGCAAAGCAACCTTGGGCCGCCGGTGAAAGATGGCTGCAAGACACACAAAAATTCCTCAGCTCTTTTCAGGAGAGGAGAATTAAGCAGAGACAAGTGTCTGGAAACGCTGTTTGACTCATCCTGTGTAATCAGCACCTCTTCGCCCAAGGCCCTGCCAGGACAGGAGATATCAAAGCTCCCGGTTTGTGCAAAATTCTCTGCCCTTCTCGTTCAGCGTTCAGTGAATAAGTGTCTCCAGCACCAAAAACATTACACAGACAGGCACGCAACACATAGAAACGCGCTTGGAAGAGTTCGGCTAAGCGAGGGCCATTTCCACAGCAACGGAAAATCCGAGACCTTTGTTTCAAGGGTGAGGGCCTGAAGATGAGAATTTCCTGCTTTAGGAAAACACGGACATCTATCAGAAAACTAGAAATATACAGCAACAGCACTTGGACTTCTATACCGCTTCACGGTGCTTTTACAGCCCTTTCTAAGCGGTTTTATAGAGTCAGCCTCTTGCTCCCCAACAATCTGGGTCCTCATTTTACCCACCTCGGAAAGATAGAAGGCTGAGTCAACCTTGAGCCAAGTCAGGATCGAACTGCTGGCAATGGACAGAGTTAGCCTGCAATACTGCATTCTAACCACTGGGAGGGAAGGAAGGAAGGAAGGAAGGAGGGAAGGAAGGAAGGAAGGAAGGAAGGAAGGAAGGAAGGAAGGAAGGAAGAGCACTTAGACTTATATACTGCTTCACAGTGTTTTACAGCCCTCTCTAAGCGGTTTACAGGGTCAACTTCTTGCCCCCAACAATATGGGTCCTCATTTTATCCGCCTCGGAAAGATGGAAGGCTGAGTCAACCTTGAGTGAAGTCAGGATCGAACTGCTGGCAGTCGGCAGAATTAGCCTGCAATACTGCAATTCTAACCACTGCGCCACCCAGGGCTCCATACAGGCAGTCCTCAACTTACAACTATCCATTTAGCGACCGTGCCAACAGCACTGGGGGGAAAAAGGGGGAGTATGTGATTGGTCCCCACGCTTATAACCATTTCGGCTTTCCCCCAGATGAGCTGTGCTTCCCCCCCCCCCCCAATTGAATTCCAACTTCTCCTAAATCCACGGCTTAAAAAAGTTGGTCGAGGAAATGGGACGACGGGAGAAATCGCGATGGGCTACTTGAAAACTTCCTGCCGGGGGGCGGTGAGGGGGCTCCGGAGTCCTTCCTGGGCTCTGTTCTGTGCTCTCCTTCAGGACTCCCACCACACACACACACACACACACACACACACACACACACACACACAGTCCTTTGCCATTGAAAAGCCACTGTCCTTGTGACTCTGCTCCTGCCAACAACCTGGCTCGTGGCCTCTGGACATTTGGAAACCAGCCTGGTTTGCATCCAAGCTGGAAGTAGCATTTGAAGGCTTTTTTTTGGGGGGGGGGGGAGAGAGAGAGACAGAAAACTCCAACCCCAGCACAGGTTTGAAACCATCACAATGCTTATCCTTGTTTACAAGCACCACCAGTTCTGGAGTTAAGCAATTCTTGCCTCTACCCTGGCAGGACGTCAAATAACATAGAAACGACCAAGGGAGAAGGAGGGAGGGGGGGGAAAAGGAGGAGAAGGAGGAGAGGAGGAAGGGGTGGGGGGAAGAGGACAGCTTTGTATGCGCCACAAGATCCACTGCACACCAGGAAGCGTGCCAACTCTGCGGAGACGTCGGCAGAAGAAGAAGGAGAAGGAGAAGAAGAAGAAAACGGCAGCCCGAAGCTGGGGAGGTCTGTCTGGAGTGGCTCCTTCCAAATTCACCCCACTGCATCCAGCGGGTGGGGTAAAGGGGCTCAGATGGTCAGACGGGGTCTTTTTAAAGTCATTTACGGCTACGAAGGAAGGACCCTTTTCATCGTTTCGGCCTCCCCCCCCCCCAAAAAAAGGGGGTTTTTTTTTTTTTTTTTTTTGCTAGAACGCACCTGAACGAGGCAAAGCCGATCCCAAAAAATGCAACAGGGAAATTGGAGCTTTTTTTTTTCAAAAAAAAAAATCTTTGTTCCTGTTAACTGCACGCATTCACCCACCCACGCACAGGTTTAAAAGCTTTTGTTGGGAGAAAACGTTCACAGATCTGTAAGGGGAAACGTCCACTCATATTCACTTTTGGGCGAAGGGTTAGATTGGATGGCCTCCAGGAACCCCTCCAAGGCCGCCGTTCTCGGGATTCTTGCAAGAGGGAGCAGGGCAAAGGGTTGGAGCGGGGCGATCCGAGGCTTTGAACTGAAGAAAGGGCGCTAACCATCGTCCACAGCAACGCCTCATCACACTGAGCCGCGTATCACACACTAAGTTAAGGCACAGTTTAGTTGTTGTTTTTTTCTGGCACTGTGGTGAAAACCCAGCCAATTACGGTTGGTTAAACCAGCTACACTTAAAAACAAAAATGTGGTTTAGAGGGCTGGGAAAAACATATGCCTGAGAAACGTTCCTTTTCCACAGCTTCCTTTCTGACCTGTGAGAATGGAGAAAGCTCCTTCCTTAAATACTTTTTTTTTTTTAGCATGGAAAAAAAAATCACAGGGTTGGCCAGTCAGAGGGAAAAGAACACCAAGAATCAATTAGCAAAGAGAGAGAGAGAAGAGAGAGAGAGAGAGAGAAAGAGAAAGAAAGAAAAGAAAGAAAAGAAAGAAAGAAAGAAAGAAAAAGGAAGGAAGGAAGGAAGGAAGGAAGGAAGGAAGGAAGAAAGAAAGAAAGAGGAAGGAAGGAAGGAAGGAAGAAAGAAAGAAAGAAAGAAAGGAAAGAAAGAAAGAGGAAGGAAGGAAGGAAGGAAGGAAGGAAGGAAGGAAGGAAGGAAGAAAGAAAGAAAGAAAGAAAGAAAGAGCGAGCCTCTGGCTCAAAGCTGCCCACATTTTGGTGTTTTAAATAAAGGAGGATATTTGTAGCTCAGGATTGAAATGAGGGGTGCTTGGCGCTGAGTTTGGTGGTTTTCTTGCCGACGTTTCATGACCCAACGAGGTAACATCATCAGTGCTAGAAGGGAGTACAGTTGGAGGAGGAGAACGACCGTGAGTCCTTGGTGTTCTCTGAGCTTGGGGGTTTTCCTGAAAAACATTTCATGACCCAACTAGGTAACATCATCAATACTAGGAGAGAGTGGGGTTGGAGGAAGAAGATGACGACGACGACTGGAACTGTGGGGTCCTTGGTGTTCTCTGAGCTTGGTGGCTTTCCTACAGACGTTTCATGACCCAAGGAGATAACATCGCCAGTGCTTCCCCTCCCCGAGTGTTTCCCCAGGGTTACAGATGCAGCCAGCTTGATTTCGGCATGGAGGCGGCTTCCTCTATCCAGGCAGAACCTGTAACCGGGCACAGAGCACGCAAAGCTGGCTCTGAAGCAGATGTCCCTCTGGCTCCCACCACTTGGTTGTTTCCTTCTCCGTACGGATCCTGCAGACAGAAGCATCTTGGTGCACTGCAGAGACCAAGCAGCTTGGGCGGTCTGGAAAGCATCTTGCGCGCGTTCCTCCTTCTTTCCCGGGAAAATCAAGCCGCGGGGAGGCTGAGGTGGGCCCGGGAAGGGGGGGGGGGGGGGGGGGAAGGAAATAACTGAGCTTTGGTAGTACAGTGGTCTAAAGCACCCTGTTATTAACACCAGCTGCCTGCAATTATTGCAGGTTCGAATCTCACCAAGGCTTGAGGTTGACTCAGCCTTCCACCCTTTCTAAGGTAGGTAAAATGAGGACCCGGTTTGTGGGGGCAATAAGCTGACTTTGTATAAAATATACCAAAGTATGAAGGCTATTGCTTAGCGCATTGTAAGCCGCCCTGAGTCTCCGGAGAAGGGCAGCATATAAATCAAATTAAAAAAAAAATGTATCCTTCAGGTTGGGCAATTCTTGACGGTGTCAAGAGCCAGGAAAACAAGCCCTCTTCAAAAAAGAGAACAGCTGAAGCCTTTGGTGTGTGGGTGTGGGTGTGTGGGTGTGTGTAGAGAGCTGTGCAAGCAGGGAGATCCAGGGAAGCGATCCAGCTGCCGCCGGTTGATCGCAAGCACTTGTGAAAAGTAGACTCATGAACTTCCAATATTTCCTCCCAGTATTCAGCCGGTTCGGGCGAATTGGTAGCGACAACCTGTGGCCGCCTGCCTGGGCGCAATGCCGTCCTCTTTCGCGGTGTTTTTGACGTCGCACGCATGCACACATGTGAGTGAATTGCTGTGTTTTGTGATGGCACATACAGCACGCATGTGAGCGTGCATGTACGGCACGCATGCGAGCACGCATGCTTACATTTCTGGTGTTGGGCGAACCAGTAGTATTTGAATCCCACCTCTGCCTCCCATATTTACAGGTTCATATTTACGACGGTTACAGTGTCCTGGGGGTCGAAGCGGTACGGTGGCCCGGAGTTGGAGCTCTTGCCTCACCATCAGGAGGCTTGTGAGTTCGATCCTAGGTAGAGGCAGATATTTCTCGCTCTGGGCATCTGAGAAATGTATCTGCTGAACAAAACTCCGCACTGGTAACAGGAAGGGCATCCGGCCAGTAAAACGCTCAGCTCCATACAGCTGCTCAGACTCCACCCCCGCAAGGGATTAATTGGTTATTAAAAGATGATGATGACAGTATCCCGGGGTCCCACGATCCCCATTTGCGGCCTTCTGACTAGCAAAGTCAATGGTGGAAGCCAAATTCCCTTCACAACCGTGTTACTAACTTAGTAACTGCAGTGGTTCCCTTAAACAACGGTCATGACAAAATGGGGACAATCTCAATCACTTTGTCTTGCTCGGCGATGGGAATTCGGGGCTCAATTGTGGTCGTAAATCGAGGACTATCTGCAGAGGGGGGGGGTAAGAAACTCAAATATGCAAGCCAGGTTGTAAAACATGACGGCCATCAAATGGCTTACCTCTAGTACTCCCACAAGTACGAGGCAGAAACCGTAAGGAAATCTTTCCGCACTTTTTCTGGCTGAACTGCATTTTTCTAGCAACGATTTTTGGATTAAAGGGGATGATCGATTAAGATTCCGCTTCAGAGAATTTTAGAGAGGATCCTCACTTACCATTTTCTTTTCTTTTCATATTTTTAAATTTTATTAGAGCATCAAAAAGAAAAATCAAAAACAAATGTATAATAATTTTTCTATCACGGTGTAACATCGCCAAAATATCCATATATATTTATATATACACACATACCAGTAATCAGAGAGTAAAAATAGAAAATATTTACAGATTCTTGTATACAAATTTATCTTTCTAATACTTATTGATTACCATAAATATACAATCATCTATAATTATAATCCAACATTGTCTCTTTTCCATTGTTTCTGGGTCCAATCATACCACATATTCCAACTACCATAAAAGTCTGAGTCTCTTTTACCCTTGATCAGTTTTGTAAGTCTGTTGGACTCTGCACATGATTTTATAAATTATTTTTATGTCCATTTACCATTTTCAACCACACTCTCCGAATTCTCTCCTGTTACAATACAGGCGGTCCTCCACTTACAACAGTTCATTTAGTGACCGTTCGAATTTACGAAGGCCCTGAAAAAAGCGACACGGCCATTTTTCACACTGACGGCTTGTTGCAGCATCCCTATGCTTACACTGATTAAAAATTGGGTGCTTAACAACTGGTTCATATTTAGAATGGTTGCAGTGTCCATAGAGGGGTGTGGGTGTCACGTGATTCCCCCTTTCGCGGCCTTCCAACAAAGCAAAGTCAACGGAGAAACCGGATTCACTTAACAACCGTGTTACCCGTTTAACAACTGCACTTTTAACCAACATGGCATGAAAAAAATCGTAAAACGGGGCAAAACTCTCTCTTTTAACAAATGTCTTGCTTAGCAAGGTAAATTCTGGGCTCGATTGCGGTCGTAAGTTGAGAACTACCTGTGCCTAGAAACTCACTGGGAAAAGGGGGGGAAAAAAACCAACAACCAAAAAACCAGAATTCAGTCCAAACCGGAATTAAGCTATTGAGAATGCCGCCGCTGCCCCAACTCTTAACCGTAAATGCTTTGCAATGTCGGCTTAGCTACGTTGTCCAACCGAGATCCAGCCATTTCTGCAATGCTGTGTTAGATAGATGAGATTATATATTATTAGAAGCTCGATTATGTTATGAACCTGAGAACACCGGTGAGCAAATGTTCTCCAGCTACACCTTCTGCAGATGGCACAGAGCAATCTGTCCGGAGGGTTAAAGTTAATCACATTTCAATCGCAATCTTGTTTTGTGCCAGTACCTCTTGAGTTGACCAACTGGTTTGCTTTATCTCAACCCCTTCACGTCCCGATAAGAGCCACTTACGAAGCCAGAATATATGGGGAAACATGTTTACAATGCAGGAAGACTGGAGGAAGAGAGGGGAAAAAAAAAAGTCTTTGCGGGGTAGAGAGAAAAGGAGATGTATAAACCCCACTACACCCCCAGCCGACTAGATTTGGGAAAAACGTCCCAATTTTGCTCGCCCTTGCTTCGCAATCGTCTCCGTGCTCCCCTAAAAGCTCACCAAAGCAGTGCATGCATTCGAATCCGGGCCGAAGCTGAAAGATAATAACTGCAACGGCAAAAAATAATAATAATAAAAGAAAAAGCTGCTGAAAAATTAAAAAAAAAACATATCCATAATTTAGTCAGCAGAAAGGAAGATGAGTCTGGGAAGAGAGAAAAGGAAGAGGATTTGGTGTTAGCCCATTTGTAATCCCGATTCTTTAAGGAGAGGAGGAGAATTTTTTTTTAAAAAAAAGGGGGGGGATTTTGAAGTCTAAAATCTGTTGTGCTCTCCGTTGTAAAGGAAATGCCTTGAAGTGTGTTGCCAGAGACTTATGAAGCCTCGGAAATTAATCCTGGTATGGCAGAAATCTTCTATGTTTCCTGGTGCAATCATTTTTTTTCCCCTCTCCAGGTGACCAAGCAATTGTGTTTCTGGAAGGGTTTTAATTTTTGTGCCTGCTGTTTTCTCTAACCTATTGCTTCAGTTCTGTTTATGGCAACCTTAGCAACTGTAACATGTCTGGACTTCAACTCCCAGAATTCCCCCCAGCCAGCCATGCTGGCTGGGGGGAATTCTGGGAGTTTGAAGTCCTGCTGTGTTAAAAACCTGACCGAGGTTGTGAAAAACCCTGATTTACAGCATCTCCAAACTTCTAGACTCCAGAAATTTAAAAACATCGAAGTCCAAGGAATCTCTGCTCTTCCAAGATTAGATGAGTGAGGAAGCTCAAATTAAGGTTCAGCTTCATTTGCCTGCAAATCTATCTATCTATCTATCTATCTATCTATCTATCCATCCATCCATCCATCCATCCATCCATCCATCCATCCATCTATCTTCAAGCAGGGTACACATGTCCCAGAATCACGTATGAGAAGAAATCACGTGTGAGAAGTTGCAATCATGCTGAGAACGGGGGAAAGAACGATGGTCACCTCAAAGAGTTTTCAAGACTTCCTAGCATCTCATGTCAGACGATGAGAAGAGTTGAACATTTTGAAGCAAAATGCAGCCTGTGGCCACTTTGTCTGGTGTGAGTTTTTTTTTATTTTTTTTTATTTTTTATTTGATTTATATGCCGCCCTTCTCCGGAGACTCAGGGCGGCTTACAGTGCGCTAAGCAATAGCCTTCATACTTTTGTATATTTATACAAAGTCAGCTTATTGCCCCCTCAATCTGGGTCCTCATTTTACCCACCTTAGAAAGGATGGAAGGCTGAGTCAACCTTGAGCCTGGTGGGATTTGAACTTGCAGTAATTGCAAGCAGCAGATGTTAATAGATGTTAATAACAGGGTGCTTTAAACCACTGTACTACAGGCTCTGTAGTTGAGAATCCCCAGCCATTTACATCTGATGAGGTTACCTAGTTCGGTAATGAGATGTCTGCGAGAAAACTGCTATGCTCAGGGAGCACCGAGGACAGAATAACAGAGTTGGAAGGGACCTTGGAGGTCTTCTAGTCCAACCCCCTGCTCAATCAGGAGACCCCCCTCCCCAATACCATTTCAGACAAACGGCTGTCCGGTTACCACGGCACCGATAAAACTGACTTGTGGCTGTTTCTTCACACTTACGACCATTGCAGTATCCCCTGTCACCTGATTTCCAACAATTGGCAACTGGTTCATATTTATGACGGTTGCAGAGTCCCAGGGATGGGTGTGTGTGTGTGTGTGTGACGTGATCCTCTTTTTATGACGACCTGACCGGCAAAGTCAATGGGGAAGCCAGCTTCGCTTCACTAACTGTGTGACTAACTGAACCACCACGGCGATTCGCTTAACGACGGTGGCAAGAAATGCTTTGGGTAAAACGGGGCACAATTCACAATTCACTTAACTTGCTTAGCAACAGAAATTTTGGTCTCAATGGTGGTCCTAAATCGAGGACTGCTTGTAATGGGAACACGCCCCCCCCACCCCCCCGGTCACTCTGCCCTGGAAATCAAGTTCTCTTTTTTCAAACTACCTTAGGATACTCTTAACATCCGTCCAGAATTTTCTTTTCCTGTAATTTATGACCTTTATGTGGGTGCTTTTCAATTCTCCAGTCAACAAGAACAGGCCACGGGCCTTCTCCTATCAAATTCCTCCCCCTTCCCCCCCCCCCCCCCCGAAAGACAGCTCAGCAACCCTGCCAAAAAATCACCACCACAGTCCACAAAAGGGCAAAACGGCAGCCGCCAGCTGTAGAAGCAAAATTGCAAAGAAGGAGAGGAGAGGACGAACATCTGCCTCAAACAAAGTTCTCGCAGGAGGAACCTTTCCTTCCCATTGCTGGAGAGAGAGAGAGATCGGACGCTCGGCCTGGGATGAACTGCCTTAGAAAAATGGGGATTTTACAATGCTAGGGAGGGGAAAAGTCCTGCAGAATCTCACAGTCTCTCTCTCTTTGGCTCTCTTAACTGCCTATAACAGGGATGGGGTACCTTTTTGGCACCAAGTGCCCAAACCGGAATGCGTGTGCATGCGTGCACTGGAGATCCGGAAACCCGAAGACCAGCCGGCTGGCGCACACATGCCTGTTTTTGGGGCATTTTTAGGGCCAAAAAATGGCCTGTAAATGGTCCAAAAGCAGCCTGGAAATGGCCTGGAAAACGGCCCAAAAACAACCCAAAACAGCCTGAAAAATGGCCCCAAAATAGCCAGAAAAACAGCCTGGGAAACAGTCTGTTTTCTGTTTGTTTTTAGGCCATTTTCCGGCGCTCTGGTGCCCAGAAGGCAACAGTGTGCCATAGTTTCGCCATCACGGGCCTCTAACCAACGATTCGACGATGTAAAACCAAGGCCCAAAATAGATCCGCAGAGCCTTGGTGACGCAGCAGACTAAAGTGATCTTAAGTAGCACCAACCGCCTGCAATTACTGCAAGTTCGAATCTCACCAGGCTCAAGGTTGACTCAGCCTTCCATCCTTCCGAGGTAGGTAAAATGAGGACCCAGATTGTGGGGGCAATAAGCTGACTTTGTATTAAAAAAAAAAACACTGCTTAGGGGAAGCCAAAAGCCCTACTAAGCAGGTGTATACAAAAAGTATGAAGGCTATTGCTTAACGCATTGTAAGCCGCCCTGAGTCTCCGGAGAAGGATAGCATATAAATCGAACCAATAAATAAATAAATAAATAAATCCGAGCAAATAACGCACGGAACTGGGATGCTGGGGCCTTTGCTTTATTCCTATTTATCTTCCTGATGTAAACCAAAAGCTGGAAGGTAATTTTTCCTCCGAGGCGTTGGTGGCCTCAACGCAATAAAAAAAAAACCCAGTATCCTGAAAACAACAGGATGCAAAAACTTACTGAGGGTCCCCGAGTGTTTTTTTTTTCATTTCAAGACATGTCGCAATACAGAATCTGATGTCGTCTTCTTGCAAGGCTAAACATGGAATCCCGGGCACCAAAAAGAAAAAAAAGAAAAAAAAAAAAGAGGAAGATTCAGACACGCTGACTGAAGGGGGGGGGGGTAGGGGTGGCGGAGAAGATATCCTTCAGTCTCACACTTCTGGCGTTCTGACAATGTTTTCCGGCGATCGTGATGTTTTGTGCGCACCACGGACAAGCTGGCTGCGCGTCTACTTTCAAATCAAGGCTTCTTGCGAGGGAGAACGTCAATCTTGGAAGCAAACTTGCCCCTTGCTAGGTGTACAGGTAGTCCTCGAGTTACGACCACAACGGAGGCCGGGGAATTTACGGTCAGGGTGGCTAAAAATCGGGTGTTTTTTTTTTTAGTTTCACATTGATTATCCTATAGGCCCGTGATGGCGAACCTGTGGCACGCGGAGCCATATCGGTGGGCCCGCGAGCTCAGCTCTGGCACGCATGCGCGCACCAGCCAGCCGATTTTCAGGCTTTCTGGGCCCACTGGAAGTCAGCAAACAGGCCATTTCCAGCCTCCGGAGGGCCTCCAGGGGGCTGGGGAAGGCCATTTTCGCCCTCCCCAGGCTCCTAGAAAGGCCCTGGGGAGGGTGAAAAACCTACCATCACATGCCAAAAGTGTGGGAAGCAGTGTGTGTGTGTGTGTGTGTGTCATGGACACATATGCGGGGCGCATAGAATTATGGGTGTGGGCACGCGCGCGCGCAACCCTCCTGCGCTTCCCCCCACTTTTGGCACGCGATGGCAAAAAAGGTTAGCCATCACTGCTATAGGCCATAGCTGGCTGGAGAATTCTGGGAGTTGAAGTCCACAAGTCTTAAAGCTGCCAAGTTTGAAGACCGCTGCTAGAGGCCACATCAAAGCACAAGGTTCAAACCCGTATCACCAATAAAAAATCTTACACCAACGATTTAAAATAAAAGTAGGGTAAAATACAGTAGTTATAAGATGATAAGATACAACATAATTTGATACATAAATATATAAAATAGATTGACATAGAATTATGTTTATTAAAAATATATATTTTTAAATTTCCCCCCAAAATCGGATTTTAAAAAGATTTAAATCAGGCTTGTCTTTAATTTATTTAAATTGGATTTTCCTTTATTTTTTTTAAATCAAATTTATTTTAAGAAATATATAATTATTTTGATAAAATGCTTTTGGAGTTTAAAAAAAAAAATCTATCCAAAGGTAAGCTTTCTATTTAAGAGAACATTACTAATGTAGTTTATTCGGCACGAAATGGCACTTAGTTCTGTCGCAGGAGGCTGTATATTCTGCAAAACGTACAACTCTTTCAATGAGTCCGAGCGCTGCAAGCAAAATAGGAAACCCTCATTTTGTTTTGCAAATAATAATATTAAAGTTTCTAACTAGCAGCAAGAATGAGGCCTTACGTTGAAAGAGCAACGGTCATTTCAGATCCATCATGGCAGCGCCTGTTAGCGGGCATCCACTCACCTGCTGCCGGCCACCTCCCTTGCGTCTCTGCCGCATCACCCACCGTCCCATTAAAGTGAATGGGACTGTCGGCGAGTCAACACCGGGTCAGAGGAGGAGCTGCTGCGTGACAGATGACAGCTGCTCTTCAAAAATTAGGATTTACATCGACTCGATTTAAATCAAGCCTCTTTGCTAGTGATTTAAATCACGATTTAAATTGACTCGATTCAAATCATGACTTAAATTGACTCGATTTAAATCCAACCCACCCTGTTTATGGCGCTAAGCGAGAAATGTGCTCGGTGAGTTTTGCCCCGTTTTACGACTTTTCTTCCCACTTTTCTTGTTAAGTGAAGCAACCGCCGTTGTCAGACTAACAACAGGGTTGCGAAGTGAATCTTGATTTCCCTCCTGACTTTGCTTGCCAAAAAGGGGGGGAAATCGTGTGATCCCGGCGCACTGCGACCGTCGTATAAATACGAGTCAAGTCGCAGAGCGTCCGAATTTGGATCACGAGACCTGCGGGGGATGCCGCAACGGTCGTAAGTGTGGGAAAAACGGTCACCGGTCCCTTTCCCCCCCCCCAAGTGCTGTTGTTGTAACTTCCAACGGTCACTCAACGGACCGTGGTTAAGTCGTATGCGGAATTAAGGCGAACTGCTTAAAACAGTTCAAAAAAGAACATGGTTTTTTTTTTTAATTTGCCTTCCATCATGCTGAGGAGGAGAAGGAGGGTAGAAGCAACAAACATGCTTGGACATTATTCAAGGACACCAAAATAAACTGAAGGCACCTCTGTTTTTCTGGCTGGCCCGAGTAGGCATGCCATCTGTAAAAATAGCTGAGGTATAAAAGGAGCTGTTAATAGCAGGACTGCTCAGACACATATAATCCTTCCTTCCTTCCTTCCTTCCTTCCTTCCTTCCTTCCTTCCTTCCTTC
>WNWU01000096.1:1289294-1302798 GCA_012654045.1 Ptyas mucosa
TCTATCTATCTATCTATCTATCTATCTATCTATCTATCTATCTATCTATCATCTCTACCATCTCATCTATATCTATTTCTCTCTCTCTCTCATCTCTATCTATCTATCTATCTATCTATCTATCTTCCATCTACCTATATGCACACACATATAAATATATATACACACCATTGCATTTACTGCACAATTAAGAGGTTTAATTAATTACTTATGCACTTGACCGAATTTCAAGCAGCTCGATTCCCCTCTGAGATCAGCCAAACAATCAAGACTCCAAAAATTCCCCAAACGGCCGCTTTGTAAATACCCGCTCAACTCCCTCTGAACTCGAAACTCTTTCAACCATGAGTATCCAGCTCTGTTTTTGTTGTTGTTGTTGTTGCTTAATTAGTTCCACTACAATGTCCCACTGTCCGGGCGCACAATGGAGTCGTCCCAAGCTGCTTCACTTGACGTGGGTTCTGCTTTCTGTGTACTGTGGAGCTCGGGGGTGGGGAGAATATAAGCTGTTGAGCCACAAAAACAGGAGAAGAGGAGAAAAGGGAGGAGACCCTGTGCTTGGAGGAAAGGGGGCTTCATGTTTAAGGGGGCATCGTTTCTAGCCCACCCAGACACCCCTTAGCATTCTCTTATGATTCTAAGTAACCTTTCTTCTCCACGGAAGTCGAAAGTGGTTATGTGTGATGAGGTAACAGAATAATAGAGTTGGAAGGCACCTCGGAGGTCCTCTAGTCCAACCCCCTGGCTCAAGCAGGGGACCCTATACCTATTTCAGACAAATGGTTGTCCAATCTTTTCTTGAAAACATCCAGTGATGGAGGGAGGGAAGGAAGGAAGGAAAGAAGGAAGGAATCCTGTAAGGAACTGAAACATTCTGGTGTTGCTTCTAGCCTATACAGAAACTGCCTCTGGTTAACCCTTACTACATTGTAACACCTAAAGCGAAGCGCCCATCAATGTGAGGGATGTTGAGTTGGCCATGCCCACACCGTCACATGGCCACCGAGCCACGCCTACCCAGCTGGCCATTAAGGCAGAGAACCGGTTGATAAATTATTTGAATACCACCATCTTCAATTCCTTCGAAGAGACTCCTGCATCTGGACTGCCCACGAACAGAGCAAAGATAAAGGCAGAAAATCCATTATTCCTCCCTTCTGCTTGTTTAACGTATTTATAGCTCACCTTTCCAGAATTATTGAGGAAGGCCAGAGGACTAATCCTAGGCAAATACCCTGTAATGACAATTTGCAGTCCTTTTTCCCGGAACGGCGATCCCAGTGGCTCTGTCTACTTCCGCTCTGCGAAATCTTCCTATCAGAAAAATCCTTTCCCAACTCTAAAGCAATCTGACCAAACTTTCACCCGGAGATAGCGCCGAAAACCACTGATTCCCAGTTCATTCCTCCGAGGCACACCACGAGGGATCCGACTGCAGGCGGTCCTCGACTTAATAGCCACTCACTTAGCGACCGTCCCGAATTTGCACCGGCACTGAAAAACTGGGACGTGACCACCGGATCCAAACTTTCCATTCCTAAGTGAGACCTCTGTGAAGTGAATGTTGCCCTCCTGTTTTACGTTCCTTACTGATGTTAAGCGAATCTTACTGCAGTGGTTAAATTAGTGAACACGGTTGTTAAGCGAATCTGGCTTCTCCGTTGATTTTGCTGGTCAGGTTGCCAAAGGGGATCACGTGATAAACCCCCCCCCCCACCCGGGAACACTGCAATCTCTTGTAAACACAAGTCAATTGCCAAGCATCTGAATTTTGATCACATGACCATGGGGACACTGCAATGATTGTTAAGTATGGAAAGATAAGATAAATAACCTTTATTTTTTTTCCTGTGAGCACACTGGCTCGTATTAAAAACAAAATTCTGCCTGCTCAAGAGAAAATATATACCTACCTATACACATACATAACACATGTGTACACATGCTATATTCGAGAGCCCATAATCCCTTGCGGGGTGGAGTCAGGGCAACTGAATGGAGCTGAGTGGCTGGCTGCCCTTCCTGTTGCCAATGCGGAGTTTTACTGGCTGGCTGCCTTTCCTGTTGCCAATGCGGAGTTTTGTTCAGCAGATAATATTTCTCATCGTGCCCAGAGAGAGAAATATCTGCCTCTACTTAGGATCAAACTCACAGGTAACGAGGTTGTGAAGAAGATGTGTAGCGTCCTGCTCAAACATCGCTTGTATGCAGTCGTAAACCACATTGTCCAGTGCCGTTGTAACTTCGAACAGTCGCTAAAGGACCTGTCGTAAGTTGAGGACTATCTGTACAATGAACGGAGCCCAGAAACGGTTTAATTTATTGAATAAAGTGATATTAAGCGAACCGAGTCATCATCAACGAAGCCGGGGCCTGACAAATTCGGGGCCTGACTCAGCGTCCCAGATGTTTACGTCCCAGGTGATAGAAATGCTGCCTGGGTGGTTTTTTTAAAAAATTATTTTTTACAGCAATATATTAGGTGGGTCAAAAGCTGACTCAGTAAAAGACACTTGAGCAGACGGGGGAAAAATAGCTCAAGGACAGGGAGACTTCAGTCATTAGAACCTGCTATCAAAAGTATTTCAGCCAGCAGGACCTGCCCTACCCCCCCACCCACCCACCCAAAAAAGGGGGAAGGGAGGAGGCAAGAGAGAGAGCATGCCCAGGCTGCTTTGGGGTCCCTTCCTGTGTCTTATTTGTGTTTGTCAGGTGCAACACCCAATTAAAAACAATGAAAAAAAAAGCCACTGCAGCGAAGAGGCGGAAGTGTTTTCGGCACACAAACATTTAGCGATTGTTCGACGTTACGACGCCGCTGAAAAAAGTGACTTACAATCAGCGGTGGGATTCATATTATGTTACTACTGGTTCGTCGCGCCCGTGTGCGCGCTTCGTGCACACGGGCACCCAGTTCACACGTTATGCCTGCCTTCCATGCATGTGCCCAGCCTTCAGTGCATGCGCTAATACCACTTCTGCTTACAACCATCCTCAGGTTTAACATAGTCACAGCAAAGGGGTGAAACAACTGGGACAGATTTACGGACAGCTGCGGCGTCTCTTGGGGTCACGACATCTCCCTTTATGACCCTTCCTCAAAGACTCGCGACAAGAAGTCAATCTGGGAAGCCGGATTCGCTTTAACGACCGGATTCGCTTTAACGACAGCAATGATTCCGTTTAAAAAACGGGAGGCAAACAATGGTCATAAAATCGGGCGCGACTTGCTTAAAAACCCCTGCCTTGGTTAGCCATGGAAATTCTGATGCCGATTGTCATCGTAAGTCGAGGACAGGTAGAGTTACCAGTACAAGTGAGCCCCAAATGTTTGGGTTGTTAAGCGAGTCATCCGTTAAGTGGGTTTTGCCCTGTTGTTGCCACCTTTCTTGCCACAGTCGTTAAGCAAATTGCGGCACGGGTTAGTCACGTGGATGTGATGTGAATCTGGCTTCCCCCCGTTGAGGGGAAGGTCGCAAAATGGGATCACATGACCCCTGGACATGCGACCCGTCATAAATAGGAACCAGTGGCCACTAAGCGTCTGAATTTGGATGACGTGAGCCTGGGGAACGCGGCAACGGTCGTTAAGTGTTAAAAAGCATGGGGATGCGGCAACGGTCGTTAAGTGTGAAAAACGGCCGCAACTCCCTTTTTTTTTCCAAGTGCCGTTTTAACTTTGAAGGGTCCCTAAATGAACCTTTGCAAGCACCTGTGCTGTTTCTCACCTGTGCCTTAACGCTGCTTGGAGAGTGAGCTTTGAGGAAAGCAAGTGGATAAAATGACAACCCGGCAAAAGGGGAACCACAAGAGTTTTCTTTTAATCTATTTATTTGCAAAGAAGCCAGGACTGGATCCAGCCTCAAAATCAATTAGCATTCTGGCTGCAAAAGGGAGCGATCAGAGTAATTAAGGTAAAGACTTTCTCTCTAACCCCCCCCCCCCCCCCCCCCCCGCTCCCTCTGCGGGATTCATGCTGTACTGGAGAGTTAAAAGGCAGAGCTGTTTAAAAGGAGACTTAGCAGAAAAGTTAAAAAAAAACAAAACCCAAAAAACAGCTCAGCCACATGTTCTGTTTTCACAGGTCATCTGGTAGAACGAACAGATCCACAAATAGCAGAGATACACACAACCAAAATCTACTTAAAACGCCCTGAAAATGCCTCTTTATCGTTTAATGTGATAGAAAGGAAAATATACAGGGAAATATGGGGCAGTCCTCAACTTACAACAGGTCATAGGGTGACCGTTCAAAGTTACAATCATCATCATCATCATCATCTTTTAATGATCCCACAATGCCTTGTGGAGTGGAATCTTGGGCAACTAAATGGAGCTGAGTGTTTTACTGGCCGGATGCCCTTCCTGTTGCCAGAGCGGAGTTTTGTTCAGCGGATATATTTTTCATCATGCCCAGAGAGAGAAATATCTGCCTCTACCTAGGATCGAACTCACAGCCTCCTGATTGTGAGGCCAGAGCTCTACCTCTAGGCAACTGAATGGAGCTGAACGTTTACTGGCCGGATGCCCTTCCTGTCACCAATGCGGAGTTTCCTCCACCCCCCCACCCCCCAGCAGATATATTCTCATTGGCAGTGAAACGTGACTTTAGGACTATTTTCCACCCTTATGATGTTTTGTAAGCATCCCCATGGTCAAGGGATCAAAATTCAGACTTTTGGAAATGGACTCATATTTATGACGGTTGCAGTGTGGGTTCTGGGATCCCCCTTTGGCGACTTTCTGACGAATGGGGGAAGCCAGATTCACTTAACAACTGGGTTACTAGCCTATCAACTGCAGAGATTCACTTAACAACAGTGGCTAAGAAAGGTGGCAAAACGGAGCAAGATTCACCCAACAAACGTCTCGCTTATCAACAGAAATCTTTCCCCCCCCCTCAATTGTGGTTGTAACTTGAGGATTACCCTGTAATTAACACGTACGTGTTCAAAGGCAGGGGTGGGTTTATCTCTGGCACCCCTAAAGCCGTACAGATGGGAGACCCCGCAAAGTTTGAGCGCCAGAGCTTTCATTTTTACTGCTTTGAGGGTTCGTGCAAATCCTGAGGTTCTAGTAAAATTATCTCCCTTCTCTGAACAGGCACCACGAGGCTGAAACCTGCCAAAACTTTTTGCGTTTCGCTTCCACTTCCACCCCGTTGTTCCCCGACTCCCCGAGAGCTTTGAACAGGAGAGCCGCAAGCTTAATGAATCAATTAATTGAAGAGCTTTTTAAAAAGGCCTGGCAAATTATCTTCTAATGGTCTGGCCAACAGGGTGGGACAGAGATTGCAGCAGGAAAGAACGGCTCGCCTTCTCCTAAGCCTGCTTTAAAAGCAGTTTTGCAACAGGGCACGGAAGCAGAATGTCGAAAGAGGAAGTGGCTCTGCCTTTCTCGGGTGTCAACGCGATATATTTTGAATTTCTTCACACCTCTAGGATCTTTTGAACTCGGAAACCACTTCTTATGAGAAGCTGGCTGTACAGGCCCTGGAAGAAAGGGTATTCCCCCCCCCTCCTGCTTTCTTTCCTCTTTTTACAGGGCTTGCATGAAGAAACATTAAACTGCCCCTGATGAAATCAAATCCCTAGTTTAAAAAAAAAAAAGAAAAGAAAGAAAGCTCAGATCTAACACAAAGGAGAACCAGGTTGTGAAATAAACCTTCAGCATCAGAAATTATCATTTATGAAATGTTATATATGCTCCTGAACTCACTGCCGGGAGGCACAGAAGTGGTGTAGGGTTTCCTGCCTAGGCAGGGGGTTGGACTAGAAGACCTCCAAGGTCCCTTCCAACTCTGTTATTCTCCTCTCCTCTCCTCCCCTTCCCTCCCCTACTCCTATTTATTTTATTCTGTTCTGTTCTGTTCTGATCTATTGTTCTAATTCTGTTCTGTTCTATACCCTACCCTACCCTACCCTACCCTACCCTACCCTACTCTATCCTTTATTCTATTTTATTCTATTTTATTCTATTTTATTCCATTCCATCTATTTTGGCAGATTCACAACTGGGCAATGAAACGGGACCACAATATCGCACGCCTACAGGTTCAGTAAGCTGCCTTTGCGTGTCGCTTCAGGGGAAACTTGCAGCTAAACAACACTCTCTTGTTTACAGCTCGAATTTTGCCATTCCGGCATCTTATCGATGGAAAGGATAATCTACTTTTTAAACAAAATCTACTGTTTTATTTAAAAACAACAACAACAACAACAACCATCTAATGGTTTCTTAGAAGCCAACATGCTTTTTTGTGGGGGTTTTTTTGTTTTGTTTTTTAAAGAGCGGAAGATGCTTTTGAGGCCCGGAGGCCGTTGTCCAGTCACAATGAAACATCTGTTACTCCGAGAAATATATTAAATCTTTACACTGTCAGCTTTATTTAAAGCTCTGGCCCTTTTTAATGCTTTTTCATGTACACCACTGTTCTTTCAGGAAAGGGTAATGGCAATGCTAACCTTTTATTGACAAGGAGCACTTCCCAGAGAAAAAGTAGGCAGATTTATGTCGAGGGAGAATTATTAGTATAAAAAAAAAACCAAAAAAAACCCCGGCCTCTCATTTATCTGACAGCCTCTAGTTACGTTGGGACTAAGAACACGGCGGGATTAGGAGCCAATTTACGGCCACACTTCAGCCCAACATTTCTGGTCTTAAAGCGAGACGTTTGTTAAGTGAGTTTTGCCCCCATTTTGCGACCTTTCTCGCCACACTTAAGTGAATCCCTGCAGGTGATAAGTGAGAAAACACGGTTGTTAAGTGAGTCGGGCTTCCCCCGTTGACTTTGCTCGCGAAAGGGGATCACGGGACCCCGGGGCATTGCAACCGTCGTAAGTGTGAACCGGTTGCCAAGCGTCTGAATTTTAATCCCATGATCGTGGGGCTGCTAAGGAGTGGTGCGATAGCCTGGAGGTAGAGCTCTCTTGCCTCACAATCGCCTCACACTTTCTCTCTGGGCACACTGAGAATAGATCTGCTGAACAAAACTCCACTCTGGGGACAGGAAGGGCATCCGGCCAGTAAAAGACTCTGCTAGCTCCATTCAATTGCTCAAACTCCACCCCACAAGGGATTATGGGGTCGTTAAAAGAAGATGAAGATGATGATGATGGGACTGCTACAAAGGTCGTAAGTGTGAAAAATGGGCATTAGTCACTTTTCCCCCCCAGTGCCGTTGTAACTTTGGTCACTAAATGAACTATTGTAAGTCAACAACGACATGGATTGGCTAGGGGACAGGGAGTCCCACACACCTCTAGGGCAGTGTTTCTTAACCTTGGAAGCTTGAAGATGGGTGGACTTCAACTCCCAGGACCCCCCATTCCTCCTCCTCCTCCTCCTCCTCCTCCTCTCCACAATCCCCATTCCCTTCCAACACTGACGATGTTACCTAGTTGGGTCATGAAATGTCTGCAAGAAAACCACCAAGCTCAGAGAGCACCGAGGACCCCACAAACACAACAGTGCTTTTTGCACATCTGTAATCTAGAAAGCGCTGAGAGAAGAAAAAGGTAGGGATGACAAGAATAATACAAGAGAAGCTTTGCAACCCAAAATGCAGGTGGATTAGATAATATTGGAATCGCCCGCATCCTATCTTTTAACGCCAAAGGACTAGCAATAAACAATGAACCGATGCTGGAATTAATAAGAGTAATCACTGTTTAGAGCCCATATGCCAAAATATTTTCCGTAATGAGCTAGCCATTTCCAAACCCAGTTTGAAATCACTTATGAATTCTACGTCAGCTGTTTGATGTAGATATTTGGAGCACACAAAGTAAAACTGTGAATATCCCCCTGGTTCCTGGCTTTATTTTAATTTAAAACTCTTTGCGTTGCTTTCTTGTAGACAGGCTGTGTACCATGGACTTAAATAAAAGGAGGAAAAAATGGGCCCGCCTTCCTCTAGATCAGGGGTCAGCAACCTTAAACACTCAAAGAACACTTAAACACCGGACCTGTTCAATTCTGGAGCTGACCGGAAGTCCGGTTCCCCCATCATAGAGTTTCCTCCTAGAACGGCGTCCTTTTCCTTCTACCTGTCCTAACCGAAAGCCCTATCAATTGTAGAGCCGACCAGTGACAGGGAGCCGCAGCAGAGGGATGAAAGAGCCACATGCGGCTCCGGAGCCACGGGTTGCCGACCCCTGCTCTAGATGAATCAGACGGGGATGAGCATCTCGCGTTCTCCAACGTCAGCTTAGCAAGACAGGTTCTACCTTTCCTTCTATCTGGGGTAGAGACCACCCCAACCTCACACAAGGGTTTTATTTTACCTGTCTGTTTTGTGCGCAACTGCCTTCGGGAAGCCTTGTCTGCCGGGAATCAACCGCTTGCAGCCGGGTCAAGAAAAGTGAACTCTGCTAAGTAAGGGCTTTTTCCGCCCCATCGAAAAACACACTCCCAAATTTATAGTCCAGGGTTTTTTTTCCCCCTGCCTTAATTATAGAGTGTTTGAACAGCCTTTGCCTATCTCCTCTGACTCATACAGAGAGCTTAAAAAGCACCACAAATATTTCCTTTTGGGGGAAAGTAATGAAATGCAGAGGCTGGCTAGCTTGGTTCACAGGTGGCCCTGGGTTCAATCCGCAAGGTCCTTAAGTTTGGGGAGGGAAAAAAAAAACTGTTTTCTTATATATGACAGGAGCCGAAAATGTATTTTATAAGATGGAAAGACTCAAATATACCCTCAATGGAAGAGTGGACCAGTGTGGAAGTGATGGGAGTCGGTGCAGATGGCGGAATCGATCGCTTTGATGAAAGAAAAGACTTTATCTAGCTTTGCATCTAACTGGAAACCACTCTTTACGAGTTTTTGTTTGAAACTGAAAATTTAACCTTGGGTTTTGATGATTAGCCTCGTTTTATGATAGAATTGCTGTTTGTTTTTGTTTTATTCCAGTTCAAAGGGTCACCGATCTTTGATCCGTATCGAAGTTATTTTTCTCGATAGCCCTTTCTGTTTTGCACGCCGCAATATTGTTTTCCTTCCTTACTCTTTCCTCTCCCCACCCCTCCACGTTGTTTTTGTCTGCTGCTTTGCATATTTTTTTAAAAAAATAATAATAATAAAGCTTTCAGGGTGGGGGAAGGAAGTGCTCTATAAGCTTGCCTTTCTAGGAGAAAGTTTCGTTTTTAAATTAAAGATGTTCCCTTATCTTTGGGGCAGGAGTACACTTTAAAAAAAAGAAGATTAGAGCCCTGTTTTGCTCATCTTTTTAAAAAACAATGACATTACTTAATTCTGCAAAACGATATACCGGAGATAAAATAAAGGTCAATCCAAGCATCTGGAAAATATTGCAGATACTGAATCACTCTGGGACCTGAGGCCTAAAAGTAAAGAAAATAGAATAGAATAAGAGTTGGAAGGGACCTTGGAGGTCCAGTGGTCAGCAACTGGTGGCCCGTGATAAAAGTTTGGTGGTCCACAGAAAACATATTTGCATTTTTTATATTGCACTAAATCAGGGGTCCTCAAACTACGGCCCCTGGGACGGATATGTGCAATGAACGTTTGTGTTGCTGCAGAGTGCCTCCCCCTTTGGGGTCTTTTTTTGAGGGTCGGAGGGGGGCAGAAATTCCGATTTGGGGTCTGCTTCAGCCTCCTGGTGTGGGGCTTTGGGCGAAGGCTGGAGGGAAGCGCTGTTGGTGGCGAAGAGCCGGAGGGCCTCGTTCCAGTGGGACTGCCTCATGGCCTGGAACTGGCTGACCATCTCAGCCCGCTGAGTCTCCAGGTGCCGGTACCTGGCCTTGCACTCCTGCAGCTCTTCCCTCGGCTTGGAAAGCCTATGCGCCTAGTCCTCAGTGAGGTGCTTCTGCTGAGCCTCCTTCTCATCCAGATCCAATTTGAACTGAGCTGTTTTGCCAACTTTTTCTCGTGGTGGCTGCTTAGTTCCAACAAATGCTTCCTGTTCGGGCCCTAAGGAGCCTGGGCAGGCAGGTGAGGAGGGGTTGGGACGGGAGGGGCGAATAGAGGCTGGTGAGACACCCCACAATGTGAGTGACCACGCCCGCCCAGTCACATGACTACGTGGCCACGCCCGCCCACCCAGTCATTGGTCAAATCATATTAGCGGTCTGCGGGATTTAAAATTACGAATTTAGTGGTCCCTGAGGCCCGAAAGGTTGGGGACCCCTGTTCTAGCCCAACCCCTACACTACAATGATCAAACAAACTATGGAAACTTATTTCGTGGTGGGACAAGACACCTGTCTGCAAGTACACACTGAGGATTCAGCTATAAGAATTGTCCTCGAGTTGCAACGGTACACTTAGTGACTATTCGAAGTCAAAAGGCCACGGAAAAAAGTGACTTACGACCGTCTTTCACACTTTCAACCATTGGTCCACGCGATCAAAATTCAGACGCTTGGTAACTGACTCATATTTACGACCGGGGGGGCAGTGTCCCCGGGTCACGTGATTCCCCCTTTGGTGACCTTCTGACGAGCAAAGGTCAATGGGAAAGTCGGATTCTATTAACAACCCATGTTAACTTAGCAACACGTAACAACCCGAGGCAAGAAAGGTTGTAAAGTGGGGGCAAAACCCCGCTTAACGACTGTCTTGCTTCACAATGGAAATTTTGGCCTCGATTGTGCGTCGTAAGTCGAGGACTCCCTGTAAAACTTAGCTCGCCGTCCTCAATCACAATCCAATCAGAATCCAGGCAGTCCTCGACTTACGGCCACAACCGAGCCCAAAACGTATGCCGCTAAGTGAGACTTGTTTAAAATGAGTTTTGCCCCATTTCACCACTTTTCTGTGCCACATTCGTTCAGGGAATCACGGCGGCTGTTAAATTAGTAGCACGGTTGTTAAGCGAGTTGCTCGTCAGAAGGCCGCAAAAGGAGGATCACGTGACCCCGGAATGCTGCAACTGTCGTAAATGCGAGTCAGTCCTTAATCACCCGAATGTAAAATCACGTGACCGTGGGGATGCTGCAACGGTCGTAAGTGTGGAAAAACGGTCGTAAGTCACTTTCCTCAGTGCCGTCGTAACTTCGAATGGTCACTAAATGAATGGGTTACATGTCGAGGATTACCTCTATAGGGATACTCTTTTCTTCTTATCACAAGTGACCTGCAGTTCTTACGCCGGTTCTATTGTGGAGCCGCAAAGACGGATTACGTCAAGCAACTCTGCAATTCTGGATAATTTATGCATCAGCATTACAATTTCCAGCCAAAACCCAGCAATTTAGGCTCCTCAGGCGTGGCCGAGGCACCAACCTGTAAGGGGAAAGGAAACAAAAAAAAAAAAAAAAAAGCTAAGCGAGCGGCTTTTATTTCCATTTCAAAATATTAATCTTAAAAAAACCACCAGCCGGGGTCCCGCAAAAGTCTCACCGTATGGCCGTGCGGAGAAGGCAGACGCCTGCATCCAGGTAGATGGGATGGGGAGAGCTAAAAAAAAAAAAAGTGGATTTTCTGAACTGAAACGGTAACAGAACATTGCGTGCTGCAAAACGGAACTTTAAGGCGGATTATATCCGAGAGAGATTGAAAGAAACTAAGGATAAAAACAAAAAAAAAAAAAAAAAAAAAGAACCAGGGGAAAAAAAAAGTCCTGGCTGGACTATTCAGGTAATTTTAATTAAAACTAGATTTATACCCAGAGGGTGCTTTTGCTTTGTGAACTAAATCCTCAATGCTTTTTTCTGTTTCTGATTTTTTTTTTCTTTTGAAAATAAAAACCTTGGGTACAACGTAGTCCTCGATTTACAACAGCTCACTCAAGTGACCGCACTGAAAAATGTGACCCGTTTTTCACACTTAACGACCACTGCAGCCGCTTGTCAGGCGATCAAAATTCGTAAAGCTTGGCAACTGACTCGTATTTATGACGGCTGCAGCGTCCCTGGGTTGCGTGTTCCCCTTTTGCGACCTTCCGGACCAGCAAAGTCAAATCATTTAACCACCGTGTTACAAACTTAACAAATGTGGTGATTCACTGAACAACGGTAGCAAGAAAGGTCGTAAAAGGGGGGAGGGAACTCACTTAACAACTGTCTCGCTTAACGACAAAAATGTTGCGCTCAGTTGCGGCCGTAAGTCAAGCACTACTTGTATACTGAATTGGACATTTTTAATGTTTTTTTTTAAAACTGGTTCATTGCTTTTATTGCTTTTTAAACTTTTAATCGGGGTTCGCCGCGAGACGATCGTTGACCTGCGAACATCTAAACTTTTGATCGTAATACATTTCCTGAATTGTAAACTGCCCAGAGTCACTGACTGGAGATGGGTGACCATTGAAATTTTTTTAAAAAAACACAAATATATAAATAAAATGGAATAGGAAGTTGCTGGCTCTATAAATACCCTGTTTCCCCGAAAATAAAACATCCCCTGATAATAAACCCAATCCGGCTTTTGAGTGCATGCGCTAAAATAAGCCCCCCCCCAAATTTAACCGCATGTACAGCTGATCCCCGCCATTTCCTCTGGTTAGGGTTAGGGAGACAGAGCTGGAAATCAGGTAAGGCGGCAAGAGGAGCCCCGTCTTACTCTACGCGCCCCAAAATAATAAGACCTCCCTGAAAATAAGGCCAAGCGGTTATTTCAGGGTTCAAAAAATTATAAGACAGGGTCTTATTTTCGGGGAAACACGGTATGCCCTTGATTTACAAGAATAAAACCAATTATTAGTCAATCTGTTGAGTTATTTGCTTTGGAGGAAAGTCAATGGGGGGGAGGGGAACATACAAAACAAAAATAACATCAAAAACGGTCAGAAAACGGAAGCCAAGAAGTGATTCTTGCCCCAGCAAATAAGGGTTAAAGGGGCTCCTAATGTTACCTGCTTTCCCCCCCTGGTTTCTCTCTTCCTTCTGAGTATTAAAGAAAAAAAAAGGAAAATAAAGAATACCAACCATTAAGAGAACTGGTTGGATCAGTTTGGGGTGGAAGAAACATTACCTCTCTTCTCCGCCCTTCTGAAGAAAAGCTGTAAGTGCAGGAACTTCCTTGCTTTAGAAGAGGAATAAAATACTCTAAGAACTGATCGACGCAAGGTCTACCCACCTACCGATCCACCCATCCATCCAAGAAAGGAAAGGATATCGGGACAATTAAGTTTGCGATCCATAAATTACTGACATTTTCCTGGCTCTTTTTTCTGTACTAGAGAGAGAGAGACGGTGGAGGGGGGGGAAAAAGCAGTGAAGGAAGAGAAAAATGGCAGCAAACGCGCGAAACGTGGGGGCACTTTTAAAATGACGCCCCGTACCTGGCGGGTATAAAGGAGACTAAGTGGGGATTGTGGGTTATTTCCCTGTGAGTTTTTACAGGGTGGTAAGGGTCATGATCCTGGGCTGGCTGCCTCCGTCGTTCGGGCCTCTGAGCTCAGGATGGGTTTTACAAGTGTGATGCCAGGTTAATGAGATCTAAGCAGAAAGATCAGATTTCTCCCATCTTCCTTCCTTCCTTCCCTCCCTCCCTTCTTTCCTTTTTCATCCATTTACTTCCTTTCCTTTCACTTCCTCTCTC
>WNWU01000096.1:1334976-1357320 GCA_012654045.1 Ptyas mucosa
CTCCTTTCCTTCCTTCTTCCCTCTCTTCTTTTCCTTCCTTTCTTCCTCCTTCCCACTTTTCCTTCCTTCCTTCCTTTCCTCTTTTCCTTCCTTCCTTCGTTTCCTTCCCACTCCTTTCCTTCCTCCCTTCCTTCCTCCCTCCTCCCACTTTTCCTTCCTCCCCTCTTCCTCCTTCCTTCCTTCCTCCTTTCCTTTCCACTTCCTCCCTCCCTCCTCCTTTCCTCCCTCCCTCCCTCCTTTCCTTCCTTCTTCCCTCTCTTCTCTTCCTTCCTTCCTTCCTCTTTTCCTTCCTTCCTTCCTCGTTTCCTTCCCACTCCTTTCCTCCTTCCCTCCCTCCTTTTCCTTCCTCCCCTCTTCCTCCTTCCTTCCTTCCAGAACTCCCAGAATCCCCCAGCCATCATGCTTTAAAGAGTGATGAACTTCAACTCCCAGAATCCCCCCCCCCCAGCCAGCTTTCAAAAGACAGCTTTGCAAACCATTCTTTGAAACCTATCCAGGTGGCTGATTGGCTGAATTGCGCGCTGTGGCCTTTTCCTGGATGGCCATCCATTTAGCTGGGTAAATTTGCAAAATTTGCTGGTTAGGGAATTCTGGGAGTTGAAGTCCACAAGTCTTACTTGGGAGACGCCCTTCCGCCTTAGACCCGCGGTGGCGCAGTGGTTAGAGTGCAGTACTGCAGGCTACTTCTGCTGACTGCCGGCTGCCTGCAATTTGGCAGTTCGAATCTCACCAGGCTCAAGGTTGACTCAGCCTTCTGTCCTTCCGAGGTCGGTAAAATGAGGACCCAGATTGTTGGGGGGACAAGAGGCTGACTCTGTAAACTGCTTAGAGAGGGCTGCAAAGCACTGTGAAGCGGTATATAAGTGCTATTGCCCTTCCTTCTTTCTTTCCTTCCTTCCTTCCTTCCTTCCTTCCTTCCTTCTCTTCACAGTGCCTTCCTTCCTTCCTTCCTTCCTTCCTTCCTTCCTTCACAGTGGTTAGAATGCAGTATTGCAGGCTAACTCTGCCCACTGCCAGCAGTTCGATCCTGACTGGCACAAGGTTGACTCAGCCCTCCGTCCTTCCGGTGGTCAGTAAAACGAGGACCCAGATTGTTGGGGGGCAAGAGGCTGACTCTATAAAGCGCTTAGAGAGGGCTGTAAAGCACTGTGAAGCGGTATATAAGTCTCAGTGCTATTGCTAGAGCACGATAGAAATTTGGGGTGGGAATGGACAGCATCGTAATAATCTCCCTTCGGCCTCTTCCCTTCCCCGCAGCTCAGCTTTCCCAATGCCACCCTCGCCCCTCGAAGAGCGGATCGGGGTGCTGCAGAGGCCCAAGACTTTAGCGCTGCGCCTCACCCACAGCTTCGTCACCCACGGCAGTGGCGGGGAGAAGCCGCTGTCCCCGTCCGCCCCCGGCCGAGCGGGCAGCCAGGATTCCTGCGAAGCCATCCGCCGAAGCAGCGTCCTTCTCCCTGGCCATTCGCACACCCTCGACCTCAAGCCTCAGGGACGAGGGTCCGAGCGTGGCTTGGCCTGGCCGACGGACCCTAAGCAGGGCGAGAAGAAAGGGGTGCTGAGCCCGCAGCTGAAGGCGCTGCTGCCCCAGGCCAAGCTCAAGAAGTGGGTTCTGAAGGAGAACGCCAACCCTTCGGGGGACGCGTCCCCCAGCTCGACGCTCTCCAGCCCCGCCACCACCATGCACCCCTTAAAATGCGGCTGTTGGGGCTGCTGGCGGCTGATGCGCTGCGAAGAGGCCGGGGCCAAGTCCGGCCTGCGCTCCTTAGGCTGCTTCTCCAGCCGATCCAGCCTGCGCTCGTTGGGCTGCCCCGGCTGCAGCCCGCAGTCCATGAAGAAACTGGGGTGCTTCTCCTGCGCCCCCGTAGCCCTGCGTTCCCTCGCCTGCCTGGCGTGCAACCTCTCCGTCAAGTCGGCCAGCTCCTCCTGCAGCTTCTGCAGCAGCGATCCCATTGTGGCTTACGACCCCCGGGTGGGGTCCTCGCCGGCGCCCAGCTGCTACGGCGGGGACGAAGACGAGGACGACGAGGAAGACGACGATTACACCGTCCGCAACATCTGGCCCGACGAGCTGGCCAAGAAGATGCACAAGTCGCCCCTGCCACCCTCCCAGCCGCCGTGGAGCCAGCCGCAATCCTCCCCCTTGATCCTGGACTGCCGCAACCTGGTGGAGTTCACCAAGACTCAGCTGCAGGGCGCCATGCGCTTTGGAGTCGCTGACGCGCCGGGACGCCGGAGGTTCCAGCAAGGGAAACTGGCCGTGTTGGATTTCCTCTCTTCAAGGGGCGCCTGTGACGGCCGGGACTCCTCGCGGCAGTGCCTGTGGTCCAAGGAAGGGTCTGGCTGCGGGGGGGTCCTGGAATCCCCACCGGCTAGCCCCCCCAAGCCGCCCAAAACCCAGCCCATGCAGAGCCTGCACCTGGTCCTGGATTTGGTGCACAGAGACGAGCAAGGACTTGGGAAGAGAGGTAAGGAGGAGAAACCTAGGTAGTGTTTAAGCAAAGAGGTCTAAGATAGGATTTGATGATGGCCGTTAGCTTGGAGGATGGGAGGGAGGGAAGAAAACACCAGGGCCAGCAAACAAGAATGCTAAATAGAGCCTCTCAGTTCAGGAGCAGTCTACCTTAAAATGCAGCTATCCCCAACTGTGTGGGAGCAAGCTCCTCCTTGTTCTGACCTAGGCTTCCTGAGTCAGTAAAACACAGGAGTAGTCCCAAAAACCTCCCAAAAAAGCTATTAATTCTGTTCATTCACAGATGAGTCCCAAATAGTTGTAAAGAGTCCCTCGGGATAAGGCTGATCATCACCCACCTTTATCTCCCTTGACACGCTGCCAAAGACTTAATTGGCAAAGCCGTACGGAGTCCAGAATCAAATAGAGCTTCAGAATATAAACCGACCATAACGAACAAAGTTGCTTCCTGCAAAGGCTCACATGCCTTTAAGTCTTAGGGGAGGGGCCAATCATCTCCAAGCCTTACTCCTGAGTCACCCCTTTTGTCTTAACTGTTCTTGCCTTCTGGCAGCCCTGCGCATTCGCGCACAGGGTACAGGCTCCCCCTGTTCCTCTGCCTCGCTGATGTCAGATTCTGGAGGCTCCGTAGGCAGCACATAACTCCCAGATGGCCCTGGCCCCCTCTCTGCCTCCGACGCAGAGCCCTCATCCGAGCCTTCCCCAGATTCCAGGACTGGCCCATGTGCCTCCCCAGCCTCCTCACTGTCCGATTCTGCTGCTAACTTCGCAGGCTGCCGCCGGACCACAACACTTCTAAGCCCCTTTTGCCAATGGAAAAGGGGTTCCCTAAAAAAAAACACCTTTAAAGGAGGGGAAAAACAAAGCCCTTCTTTCCAGAATTGCTGTTAAACCAGGATTTTGCTGTGATAGCCGCGTGCATGTTGGGAGTTGTAGTTTCAGCAAAATATTCCAAGCCTCATTGGGCTTTCCGCAAGGTCTATTCTGGATGGGGAAAACAATTAAAATCTGGGAGGATTTGAGATTTCCTAGCCAGCTGAATGAGGGGAGGGGCTAAGAAGAAGGGTCAGGCCAGGGAGACAAGTTTTGCACCTGTCATTTCCCCCCTAAACTACAACTCCCAGCATGCCTTGGCACCCAGTCCGTACTAGGAAGCTAGGATTGAGCCAGGATGAAGCTTGTCCTGCTTGTAGCCTGACATAATGGGCAAAGCATCTTTTATCCTTGTCCGCCACTCACCCCCTCCCCCCCGTTTCTAATCTAGGGGAGCATTTCATCCAGGGGGGTGTCTCCAAACTTGACCTGACTTGTGGACTTCAACTCCCAGAATTCCCCAGCCAGCATTTTTTTTAACTTCAGGACTGTGTTGCTTCTTCACAGAATTATGGGTTGCGTTTGGTAAGCGTCCACCAGGAGGCAGCGTGTGACCGGTTTTGTCCTATATAATCCCATGCTGCCTCCTGGTGGTCAGTCTAAGTAAGAACACGCACAACAGAAGAGCCAGAAATTAGCTCGGCTGGCTGGGGAATTCTGGGAGTTGAAGTCCACAAGTCTTAAAGGGGGCATTCTCATTCGAATGCCACGTCTCCGTCGTGCCCCACGAGCAGGAATGCCATCCTCACGTTTTGTGTTTTGGCCGCAGGCAATCCGATCGGATCGGACGCCCCGGAGATCTCGGACGAGGTGGGCTCCCCGCTGACCCCCGACTTGGAGAACGCCGAGCTGAGCCCCATCCTCCCCTTCCTCTACTTGGGCAACGAGAGGGACGCCCAGAACTTGGAGATTTTGCTCCACCTCAACGTCGGCCACGTTCTCAATGTCACGACCCATCTGCCTCTCTACCACGCCGACAGCGGGCGCCTCCGTTACAAGCGCTTACCCGCCACTGACAACAACCGACAGGACCTGCGGCAATATTTCGAGGAGGCGTTTGAGTTCATCGGTACGAGCTGAACCTTGACCCAAGATTGGGGGGGGGGGGACCCATAAGTGGGAAACGCTGGCAGGAAATCCTCATGCCCGCCCCGCCCAACCCCCATTCTTTACAGGAAACATTTCAGGCCTCAATGGGGCAGGGGAACTCAAATTTGGGAGGAAAAAAAATGGAGGGAGTTCAGTTAGTCCTCGATATACAGTTCATTTAGCGACGGCAGTTCAAAGTTGCAACGGCACTGGAAAAAAAGTGTCTTACGACCGTTTTTCACACTTACGACCGTTGCAGCGTCCCCGTGGTCAAAATTCAGCCACTTGACAACTGACTCACCTTTATGACGCATTGCAGTGTCCCGGGGTTGTGTGATTTCCCCCTTTTGCGACCGTCTGACAAGCAAACTCAATGGGGAAGCCAGATTTTCTTAACAAACGTGTGAAGATCATTAAAGCATGCAAAATTCAATTAACCTATGTCTCACTTAGCAACAAATGTTTTGGGCTCAATTGTGGTCGTAAGTCAAGGTCTTACGAGTCATGCAGATAGTCCTTGATTTACGGCAACAGGGACTTGGAAGTTCCATTGTTAAGCGATGCAGTTCCGTGCAGCTCAGTGTATACAGGTAGTCCTCAAGTTACGACCACAACCAAGCCCAAAATTTATGCAGTCATGCCAGCCGCAGGAGCACGGAAGCGTCTTCCTTCCTCAACTAGGAAAACGAGACTAGCACCATCCTAGAGCTGCCCACAACAGGACAGGGGAAGCTTTTGTTTTAGGTTAGAGTAGGGGGTCTCCAAACTTGGCCACTTTAAGGCTTGTGGACTTCAATTCCCAGAATTCCCCAGCCAGCCGATGCAGTTTCTGGCTCTTTGTTGTGCGTGTCCTTACTTAGAATGACCACCGAGGGGCAGTGTGGGACAGCTTGGCTGTCTCAGGAATTCTGGGAGTTGAAGTCCACAGGTTGTAAAAGGGCCACAGTTGCCCAAGCCTGGCCTAGCAGGCCACCCTGCAGCCTCCTGGGCTCAAAAACAGGCTGGGGGGGGGGCGCCACCTCCCCTGCACAACCCCCCATCCCCTGCAAATGCACGCGTGACCCCTGCTGCACTACTCCGCCCCCTGCAAATGCACGCAAGACTCCCACCCCCCGCGCATGCACCCCGCCCTCCCAGATCCTGGTGGGAGGCATGCGCGCCATCGCGGTGGAGCTGAGCTGGGCGATGGCTTGCATGCCTGCAGAAAGGGCTCCGCGTGCCAGCCGTGGCACGCGTGCCATAGGCTCGTCATCACGGAGATAGGACAAAACCGGTCGCATACTGCCTCCTAGTGGCCACATACCAACTGCAATAGAGACTAAGTCATCATAGAGTTAAAAAAAAACCCCCAATGCTGGCTGGGGAATTCTGGGAGTTGGCGTCCACAAGTCTTAGACGTGGCTGAGTTTGGGGGACCTTAGCGCATTCTGCCTCTTTAACGCTGTCCTTTCTCTCCCTGACGATAGAGGAGGCCCACCAGAGCGGTAAAGGAGTCCTCGTCCACTGCCAGGCTGGGGTCTCGCGCTCGGCCACCATCGTCATCGCCTACCTGATGAAGCACACCTTGATGACCATGGGCGACGCCTACAAGTACGTCAAGGGCCGCCGGCCCGTCATCTCGCCCAACCTGAACTTCATGGGGCAACTTTTGCAGTTCGAAACGGACCTCAACGCCGGCGTCACGCCACGCATCCTCACCCCTAAGCTGGCCGGCGTGGAGACGGAGGTGTGAACTGAGATGGAGCACCACCGGGTGATCTCCGTCAACTCTCAGGGCTAGGGGGGAAAAAAGTGGGGGGAGGGGGAGGCGTGCGTGCAATAAGGGGTAGGGAGGCAGCAGGAGGGTGCAGTCGTCCCCCCCCCCCAAAGACGGTCAAAGCGGCAAGCTGACTGCCAAATCCAGAACCTCGTAGAAATCAAATCCCCCCTCCCCATAATCTCCTTTTCCCCCGCAGGGCAGTTCCAATCTCCGTCTGCCTTTGCAGCGCCAATCCTTGAGGCTGCGTCCCCACGCACAAGGCCGTTGTCACTTGGTTTTGTGGGTCCGGGTGGCACAAATTTAATCGGCGGCGACGACGGCGGTTTCGACCGACTGCCGTGGCTTTTCCAAGCTGGTCTCCCTTGGCATCCGGGTGGGAAGGGAGTGGGGAGTGATTGGGGTGGGGCTGTTGTGTGCCAGGTTAATTTATTGGGTGTGTGGGGCTGCGTGAGTGTGTGTGTGTGTAAATTATAGAGGGAGCTATTCCTTAACACTGCCTTTTTTTTGGTTTTTTTTTTTTAAAGAAAAAGCTCGAGTTTACTTCCACTTATATGCTGTGGACAGCAGTATCTCCCGATTCCTTGTGCATTTGCCAAGTGTCTGTGTTTGTGCATCTCTAAGGAGCAGGGAGGGTTTGATGGTGTGGGGGGGGGGTTAAATGGGGGGGGGGGGGGGGGTGGGGGGGGGGGGGGGGGGGGGAAAGGGGGGGGGGGGGGGGGGTGAGGGTGGAACGCATTCCCCAAACTGGGGAACTTTCCTTCTGGGCTGACAAAAAAACTCCCCACCTTAGCTGCAAATAGAAAACTAAGGGTCCTTTTCTCCCCAACTTAAGGGGGGCAACCTGGTCTCTCTTTCTCTCTCCCTCCCCTCATTTCTGCTCCTGTCTCTCGTCGTAGCATTTCAGAACCGATTTTGCAAAATGAGGGTTTGCAACGGGGGGCTGGAGGCGACCGATCGCTGCAGGCTTTTTAAAGCAGCTTTTTCCTGGGGAAGAAAAAAAAAAAGAAGAAGAGACGGCCGCTTTAATGAGACGCAAGTGGCATTACATTGTCCGCCTCTCGGGTGCAGATCCAAAACCTTGCATGGCTTCCAGCTACGTGGACTGAGGATTTAAAGGAGGGGGTGGATGGGAAGGGATGAGAAACAGGACCCTCTCCCTACTGAGGACAGTTAAAGCAGCCCACCTCCCCATCTCGACAAAGTCTCTCCGGAAAACGAAGCGCTGTTTAAAAAAAAAAGAAGGGATGTTTAATTTAGAAAAAATGCTAGGAGGTGGAAAGGATGCTGCGGCTTCCTGCCGGAGGGAGACTACCCTTCCCATCATCCTCCACAGCCAGTGACAATTAGAGGCTGCTATCTTAATGGGGAGGAGGGAAAGTCAGTTTTACGACTTGTGGACTTCAACTCCCAGAATTCCTGAGCTGGCTGTGCTGAGGAATTCTGGGACTCGAAGTCCACAAAGTTGCAATACATATAAATGCATATTTTTATCGGAGGCGGTGGGTTTTGTCTTAAAGACCCCCGTACCCCCCACCCACCCCCTGAAAAAATGGGGGAGCGCAAAGAGCTTGCTGTAGGCCCTGTGCTTTTCAATGGTCTTCCAATTTCTCTCCAACCCATCACCAGTTTACAACCTGCCATGGGAGCATCAATGGGAGAGGAGAACAGGTGGAATGTGGTTTTAGGAAATTGGGGAGGGGGAAAATGCAACGAGGAGTGGGCAGCAGGCAGGCCCTCCATTACCTCCGTTCATTCATTCACCATGCCAAAAGGGAAAACAAAAACAAAAAATGCCACGCAACTGTGATAAAAATAATAATAATAATAATCTTTGTAGTTTCCATGTTTGTCTCTCTTTGAAAAAGTGATTTGGGTTTGTCGTTTGGGTTTTTTTGCACTGTTCCTTTTCTTGTTGGAAAAGTCTGATCTCTTTATTTTTATTCTGAAGATTTTACAAACCCTCTGAAAATGCCCAGGATGGGGTACACGGGTAGTCCTCGACTTACAACCGTCTGTTTTAGCGACCGCTCAAATTGACAACAGCAACAGGGGGAAAGCGACTTATGACCAATTTTCACCCGGCATCGCCGGGGATCACGGGTTCAAAATTTGGATGCTTGGCACCCAAGTCGCTGGGGGAGAATCCAGATTTGCTTTGTGACTGTAGCATTCACTTAAGAACGGTAGCGATACATTGAACGACTGTAGCAAAAAAAGAAAAAAAAAGTCAACTCACTCAACAACGGTTTTGCAGTGTTTGGCTTGATTGTGGTCGTAAGTCAAGGACTACCTGTAATGGGGGGGGGAGGAAATGTTGATGAGGATGGGCTTGGTGGGGAGAGCGCGGGACAAGCTTATTTTTTGCTGCAGCAGCTTCCGTGAAGATCATCGGTGTGCGAAAACTGTTTTTTTTGTTCAGCACACCGGATTGCTGTTATAAAAAATTGGGGAGGAAAAAAAAGGGGGGAGAAATTGAATAGATTTTAGAGGGGGGGGTTTGAGAGCCAGGATAGCGGGTTTCCGAATCCGCGACCTGCCCCCGACTGAGTGGGGGGCCTGCATTTTTAAAAGTCTTGGCCGCTTCGGAATGCCATCAAAACCCAAATTTGCGAGCCTCTTTTGCTAAGAAAAATCGGTATTTCCTTTTCCCCAAATATTTTGAAAGCCTGATAGGTTTTAAAAAAAAAAAAGGAGGGGGGGCGAGCAGCGGTGCGGGAAATGGCGGCCTAAATTGGGAAAACACGGATTCTGTTTCTGAAAACGACTCGGAAAAACACAACACCTTTCAATACACACACGGCGCCCGACGCAAAGCTTAATGGCTGATTTTTGTATCTGCATGCGTGTACAAACGCCAGCCTCCGCAGACCTGCTGTGCTCCTCCCTGGCTTTGCTTCAGTGACCCCCCCTCAGCCCCCTCCCGATCCGAGCAACACCCCTTCCATGTAGCAGTTGTGACGGTGGTGGGTAGCGAGTTCAATTTCTCCTCCGTTTCTCTCTTTTTAGACTATTTTGTACTTAAAAAAAAACAAAAAACCGCCTCTCGCCGTTTCGGTCCTTCCTCCTGCCTGCTGTTTCTCTCTCTTGCTTTTGTTATTTATTGGGCCCTGACTGTAAAAGGCCTCTCCTTAATTTATTAAATGTGATTTTTGCTTTTTGTAATAAGTCTCTCTTTTGAAGTGAGGAAGGGGGGGGCAGGGCGGGAGGGGTGCAAGCTCCCCAAAATGGTCACTTTTAAGCCAAATTGCCTCTATTGAAAGCATCTCCGGATGGGAAACAAGAACGGGTTTGATAAAACGAGTGTCACGGAAGGACAAAAGCTATTCGGACTCGGCAAAGTCCCAATATTTGACAATATTGGGGACAGGGGTGAAATCTAAAATTTGTTACTACCGGTACTGTGGCCGTGGCTTGGTGGGGGGGGGGGGGGGTAATGTGACTGGGTGTGGCCAACTTTTTTTTTTGTACTTTTACTTTTACTTTTAAAAGCATTTTTTCTACAACCTGAAGAGGTTGCAGAAAAAAATGCTTTTAAAAGACTCCGACGATCAGGCAACTCAGTTGGGATCGTCAGAGGCTTTTAAAGGCATTTTTCCCCCCTACAAAGCCTCTGACGATCCCAGCTGAGCCCCGCGATCATCAGAGGCTTTTTTTTTTAAACTTTTAGAAGCATTTTTTCGGCCGAATTTACTTTTAAATGCTTTTAAAAGTTAAAAAAAAAAACAGGCTCTGACGATCGCGCGGCTCAGCTGGACATGGGGCGGGGAACAGGGATTTTTGCTACCGGTTCTCCGAACCACCCGCCGCCATCGCTCCCGGATCAGGCGATCCGGTCCGAACCGGGAGCATTTCACCCCTGATTGGAGAGGTTTGTATGTGCGAGATTTAATTTAGCCTAGAATTGCTATTTCCATATATTGTATGTCAGGATGCATGGCCATGCAGGCAAGGAGAAAACATGGCATCTTGCAACATACGTGTGCATACATCCCCGCTATGAGTTTGCGGGATCAGATAGACCCCAGAAGCAAATATACCGAGGAGGTCTTGTCTAGGAGTTGGTCCTTCTCTCTCGCTGGCCCCTTTTTTAAAAAACAAGTCAAAGGCGCCCTCAAGTGGTGGATTCTGAAACTGCAAGCAATCCAAAAAGGGAGGTGGAAGTGGGAGGGAAAAAAAAGAGATTTTTCAGTGGTTTTATTGTAATTAGCAGCGGCACGAAGGATCCTTTCCCTGCAATAGGCGAGGACATTGATCTTCAATGAGTTGATCTTCGTCTGCCTTTAAGATTCAACTATATAAACCTGCTTTCGTCTACTACAGCGAGAACGTCCGTCTACCTCTGAATAAAGAGGGGGAAATTTGTTTCTTTTTTTGAGCAAGCTCGGCCTCCTGCTCCCACTTGTTGGACGGCCCATCCGACAACCTGGATAAAAGGGGTTAAAAGGCACACACAGAGAGAATTGCTGCTCCTTCGCACGCCCGTTTTTCAAAGCGTTTGTGAGCCAGATGCAAAAGCACCAAGCATCCCACAGGAGGATGGATCATCGTTCAGCGCAATTTACGGAGCCGGCCGCCTCTTTCTTTGCTCGAGATTTTCTAACAAAAGACAAATTCCCTCCTTTTTTTCCCCCCCTCCTCCTCCCTTGCAGGAGTACAAGCAAAGTGGTGACCGCAACACGGAACACGTAAGATAGATAGATAGGAGACTGCTTGTAGAACATAAAATATAATTTTTTTTTTTTTTACTGCTCCCTGTGGTTTATGAATCTTGTTTATAAAGGCCCAGGCTGATTTATTTGTAATCCTCTGGTTAAATCAGGAAGGGGGTTTGTGTCCCTTTAATTGCAGAGAAATAACAGCGTTGGCGATGAAAAACGATCTTCCCGGCTGCAAAAAAAGGCAGTCCCAGCAATGAGTGTATATATATTTATTTCTCGCTGCAGTTTTTGTGGGGACAGGATGTAAAATAAAAAAAAAATGTAAAAAACCGAAAACAATAATGAAAAAAGGCGAAGGATCCGACGGCAACTCAAAAAAAAAATTTCCCCCTGAGTTTCTTTTTTTTTTTTGTTTCTTTTCTTTTTTTAATAAACCGACCCTGAAATAAGGGGAAGGCAGTGGCAAAAGCCTCCCGTCTCGACTCGCTGATTTAGCGGAGACTCTGTTCTCCGCTGCGGTGTGGAATTTTGCTGGTGAGGAAAAAAAAAGAAAAAGAAAAAAAATAGGCTGGGGCCTGAGAGAAATTGAGAGCTGCTTAGGACGGAAAAAAACAAAAGTTGAAAACAGAAACAAATAATATATATAAGAAGCAGAATTAAAGAGTTGCAAAATGGCGGCAGAGTTAGCTCAGAATCTGTTCGGTTCTCCAGCAAGGGAGACGGGAGCGATAGCGTTGGGGGCGGGGCTTCCGAGGAGGGTGGAGCCTCCTTCCCTCAAGCTCCGCCCCTAGACTCCTGCCTGATGGTCCACAGAATTTGGTCTCTTTTAAACCCTTTCTCGCGGCTTCCCGAGTCAAGTTGGGATGGAGAAGAAGCCCGTCACTTCCTCGGGGCCTGGGCGGAGGGCTGGCACCGGTTCTCCCAGACTTCGCGGATGGTACGCCGGACCTCGCGCGGCATCTGCAGCGTCTCGGCGTGGCACTGGAGGATGTGTTGCTTGACGGTGGCAAGGCAGATGCGCCGCAACGGGTACTCACAAACCATGCACACCAAGTGACCGGTGGCGTCGTCGAAGTCCACCAGGAACCGCGCACGCCACGAGGGGTTGAAGCCTTTCCCGAGGGGGGTGGAGGCCTCCTTGCCAGCAGGGGGACCCCTTTTGGCCGCTCCCCGAACTGCCCCACAGTCTTTGGGGCGGCTGTCGGCGGAGCTGCCCAGCGGGCAACGGGGGGAGAGGGTGTCCTGGCTTGGGTGGAGGTGACCGCCGGCGTCCCTGGAGTGAAGCCGCAGCAGGGAGACGGAGCAGTCGCGATCTGGGGAAGAGAGGCAAAGGCGCGCATCATCGGTCAGGATAGCGTACAGGTAGTCCTCGACTTACAACCGTTCTGTTTAGCGACCGTTCAAAGTTACAACGGCACTGGGAAAAGGCCATTTTTCGCACTTAACGACCGTTGCAGCGTCCCGGTGTTCACCTGATCAAAATTCAGACGCTTGGCAACTGACTCATACTTACGACGGTTGCAGCGTCCCGGGGGTGGGTGGGTGTCACATGACCCCTTTTTTTGCGACCTTCTGACAAATGGGGAAGCCGGGTTCACTTAACAACCGGGTGGCTAACTTATCAAACTGCAGTGATTCACTTAACAACGGTGGCAAGGAAGGTCGTGAAATGGGGGCAGAACTCACTTAAGAAATGTCTCATCTAAGTGACAGAAGTCTGGCGCCCACAAACAACTAAGCCTTTGTGTCTTTGAGCAGAGGGGGGGTTGGACTAGAAGACCTCCAAGGTCCCTTCCAACTCTGTTAATTTTGCCTCTGCTCATCTAACCGATTCAAGCCGTGGAAAGCAACGTCAAAAGCAAGAGACATGACTTAAAACTGAATTAAAGTACGTGATACACACCACACACAGAATGACTTGCCGGTCGGAAATATCCCTTGCTATCCAGGTGGCCCAGCATGAGGCTAGGTAGAACTAGCATATTTTTCGGCCTATAAGACGCTCCGGACTATAAGGCGCGCCTACCTTTTTTGGGGAGGAAAACAAGGGAAAAAAAAAAATCTGCCTCTGCCTCCCAGCAATTTGCCTCCTTGCAGCAAACAGCCCGTTTCAGTTTCAGCACAAGCAGCTGATTGCCGGTTGGATCGGCCTCCCGAAGATCAGCTGTTTCAGGCTGCAGGGATTGCCATAGCTTATTGCCGCCTCCGCGCGCCCCATTTTCCAGAGGGCTGGCGGGTGGGCAGGGCTACATTCGGTGTATAAGATGCACCCAAATTTTCACCCTCCTTGGTGGGGGTGTGTGTGTGTCTTAATACTCCGAAAAATACGGTAAGTACATTTTTCTTTTTTTTTTATTACCGTTTTAATCTGGCATAATTTAAACAAATAATTTCCCCCTTTCTAGTTCCTGTACATTGCTGACACGAGACCAGTTCAAAAAAAGAAAAAACAGCCTGCAAATTTGTGATCTTTCCAGATGTTCACTGCTGATTAATGTACAGATGTGGTAGGATAACCATGTTGCTTCTTAAGGCATCCTTTAAAGGATCCCAAGACAAATCAGAAAAGCAAGGGGGGAAAAGCAAGAGAGCCTCCTGTATTTTGGGGGAATCAGTTACGGAGTTGGAAGGGACCTTGGAGGTCATCTAGTCCAACCCCCTTGCTCACGCAGACCTGTACTAGGGATTTGAACCGCCGAACTGCTGACCTTTCTATTGACAAGCTCAGTGTCTTAGCCACTGAGACTCTCACAGACACATGGGGTCACACTCTCAATCACTCTGAAGGTGCCGTCTGGGACGCACAAAACACACAATCTCACTCGCTCGGAAGACAGTCCACTGGGAGGGATACACTCCGACACACAAACACTGGGAGGGAAGTCCAACCACACACATACAACTTTTAAAACAAAGCTTCTGTGAGGCTAAAAACGGCGCTCGCAGCCCAAAGTCGCCCCAATATTTTGCGATTCAGCAGAGCGTTTTTTTTTCTCACGACACTGGTGGGAAAATAACTCTCTGGGCTCCTTATGGTAAAGATTATTAAAATCAGAAAGGAAGAGAACAAACAAGGGAGATTTTAAATAATAACTAATAACACCAACAATAATATCATCACAGGTCCTTGGGAAAGACTCAATAGGTGGGCAAAAATCCAGTCTGAATGTCTGCCTCCTGGGTATAATAATAATAATAATGATGATGATGATGTTGTCACACTTGAGCTGCTGAGCTATTAACCAGCCTCAAAGGCTGTGAATCTCACTAAAGATTAAATAATTAATAATAATAATAATAATAATATCATCTCTCATTCTCAATAATTTGGCTTCCTGTAGTTCTTCCCTGGAGTTTTAAATCTCTGCTGGCAGACAAGTCCATTGGTGGGATTCAAATAATTTAACAACCCGTTCTCTGCCCTAATGACAGTGGCCATGGTGGTCGTGGCCACCGGGTGCGTGTGACAGGCAGCACTCGGCCTCCTGCGCAGTGGTGGGATTCAAGTAATTTAACAAATGGTTCTCGGCCCTAATGGTTTCTTCCAACAACCAGTTTGCCAAACTGCTCAGAAAGTTAACAACCGGTTCTCCCGAAGTGGTGCGAACTGGCTGAATCCCACCATTGCCCTCCCGGGAGCAAAAATGGGCCGCGGAGGGGGAGCGCCGCACCCCCCCACGCCCCCCGATGCCCTGTTTTGGGCCTAGTAGGCCACCCTGCACTTACCTGGGAGCCAAAACGGGGAAACGTGGGGACTCCTGGAAGGAGCGGAGCCAGTCAGCAATTTAACAAGCAGTTCACACGAACCGGCTGAATCCCACCCACTGGACAAGTCCAATCCAGACCCCCTTTTAAAACTCAGTAACCTAACTCAATGATGTGCAGGTTTTAGCTTTCTGATATTATTTGTTTTTTTATCCCCCGCTGAAGGAGCGGGGGTGGGAGGGGGGGAAGAAACAAAACAAGGGATCCACACCACCACTGTCCAAAAAAAAAAAAAAAAACCCCTTCCTGATTCACTAACTTTTTGACACGAAGCATGATAGGGAAGTACCTATAATGAATGCGGAGCACTGATGTGTCTTTCACACACAATTGGACGTCACAACTATGCAACTAAAAGCAAGGAGATTTGGGAGATAAAAGGGATGCTTCCCTTCGCACAACCCAGAATTAAAAACTCAGGAGTTCTCGTCCACCCCTTAGGGACCACAGGCTGAAAGTCAAAGGCCAATCTAGTTTTTTTTTTTAATCTACTGACTTCTCAGATTGTACTATAATATAATATTATACTATAATACCAGCTATACTACATTCAAAGACTCCTGAGTGATCCAATATTTGAGGGAGCTGCCACAGAGAAGAGGGGGTCGACTTGTTCTCCGAACCACCTGAAGGCAGGACAAGAAGCAACTGGTGTGGCCCGTACGCGGCCTGTGCAGTTAGTAGCTGATTCCGACAGCGAGGAGGCTGGTGTGGTGCTGCGCTAGCAGCCTCTGCAGCTGGCACTCGAGTCGGACAATGAGGAGGCTGGAGAAGATGTGGTGCCAGAGGCGGGGATTCAGCCAGGGCCTTCAGAACCTCCCTTAAGTGAAGAGGACGAAGAGGAGGAGCCTCTTCTCGATGCACGGGCGCGCAGAGCTGCCAAAAGGCAGGAGTGGCTCCTCAGGAGGAGGTCTCCTCGAGAGTAAGGCTTGGGGCTAATTGGCCACTCCCTTAGCTTATTTAAGGAAGGGCGACGACTGAGGCAATTTGCAGGGAACAACTTCGTTCACTCTCCTTCACGTCTTGATCTTAGTTCTCTGCAAATTGCTTCTGGGCTTTCTGCCAACCGTAGTAAGATTACGATTATTTATTCTTTGGATTCTTGTAGGCTGTTAATTAAAGAAAGTTAATTAACAGCCTTTGTTTGAAAAAGACTGATTTAATTTAGTAAACTAAGGTTTGTACAGACTTTGTGTGTGCTGCGTTCTTTGGGGGTCCGTAGCTGGAGCAGAACAGCAACGGATGGAAACTAATCAAGGAGAGAAGCAACCTGGAACTAAGGAGGAATTTCCTGACAGCGGGAACAATTAACCCGGGGAACTGTTTGCCACCAGAAGTTGTGGGTGCTCTATCACTGGAGGTTTTTAAGAAGAGACAGGACAGCCATTTGTCCAGAATGGTATAGGGTCTCTTGCTTGAGCAAGGGGTTGGACTAGAAGACCTCCGAGGTCCCTTCCAACTCTTGTTATTCTGTTTGCAATGGCTGCTGTTCTTTTTGTAGCAAAAGCCAGCCTCTGAAATTAAGAATGGGCTGCCTTATTGCAACAACAACAAGAAGAAGGCAGCGAAATATTTGACTTTTCCCCTGTATTTGTGAATTTCCCAGATGGCTAAAGCCTCCCTAACACAGCTGGATGAGCATGTTCTGGCCAGATCCAAATGCTGTGTGTTTCAGGCTCCTATAATTTTAATCGGAAGTGCTCACATTTCCAAAATCTGTCCCCCAAGGATGGAGTTGGCATACAAGGATGGCCAGCAAAGTGGAGTCAAATGTTGGTTTATCTCCTCTTCCCCACCGTCTACACGGATGCTAATTTCTGCTCGATAAACCACAATTCTCTGCAAACTTTCCCAGTTCCTCTGCAATTGATTCCCCCCCCCCAAAAAAACAATGAGGACTGGGGGCTTAAAAAAAATTAAAAGATGAAGAAGAGAAACAGGCACAAGTTCTTAATTGGTTTCAGCGCTAACGTTCAAAACCCACATCGGCCGATGGACAACACAGGGATTTCCCCTCCATGGAAAGGAAACTTTTTACTGGGCAATATTAGTGACCTCTGGCAGGGGGAATCCACTGCTGATCCCTTCCCGCCCAATGAAACACAGCCTGATGTAAAACAAAGACCTATTTCGGATAAACAAAAAAAAAAAACATGCTTACCCACTGTTTTCTTCCTTGTGTTTGCCTTCGCTCCGGTGCCTTGTGATGGCTCTACAGCCGAAAAAACATCACAGTTGTCGTTGTAGGATACGCACAATCCAAATACTCAGCTTCCTGTTCCCCCCTCACCCCAAGGCAAGTAGTTTTTTGCAGCTTTGGGGAGCAAACTGTTCTGACCTAAGCTTCCTTAGAAATTAAACAGCACAAACTTAGTCCCGGCAAACCTCTACAATTCATACGGCTGTAAAATTCCTTTCGTTTACAGTCTGCAAGGCTTGATAAAAGAGTCTTTCAGAGGAAGGTTATCAACACCCACCTTATCTCCCGTGGAACGCTGCCAGAGAGCTCATTTCCAGACGCAGGGCAAGGCCAAACTTGGCACAGAGTCACAAACAGAAGTTTCAAATCTTGAATCGGCCAAATGAACTCATTGCTTCCTGTAAAAGCTCACGTCCCGTTCGCTCCTCTTTTATGTCTTATGGGAGGGGCCAATCATCTCCAAGCCTTACTCCCAAGTTGACCCTGTTTTCTTAATTGTTCCTGTCTCCTGGCAACTCTGCGCACGGGCACACTGGGAACAGGCTCCCGCTGCTCTTCTGCCTCACCGCTGTCAGACTCCGGAGACTCTGGAGGCAGCAAAGAACTACCAGATGGCCTTGGCTCCCTCTCTGCCTCCGACTTAGAGCCTTCCCCAGACTCCAGGACTGGCCCAGGCTTCTCCCCAACCTCCTCACTATCCGAAACTGCTGTCAGCTCTGCTGGCCGATGGGCAAGCCACAACACAAATATCAACCCAAACACCAAAAGAATGCAGCCTCTTTGGTTACAGGCAGTCCTCAACTTACGACCATTTGTTTAATGTTGACCATTTTTAAATATTCAGTTTTTTTTAAAAAAAAAATTGATTTATATGCCGCCCTTCTCCGGAGACTCAGGGAGGCTTACAATGCGCTAAGCAATAGCCTTCATACTTTTGTATATTTATACAAAGTCAGCTTATTGCCCCCACAATCCGGGTCCTCATTTTACCTACCTTAGAAAGGATGGAAGGCTGAGTCAACCTTGAGCCTGGTGGGATTCGAACTTACAGTAATTGCAGGCAGCTGGTTTAAATCACTACGCTTTTAGTCTGCTGAGCTAAACCAGGTTCCTACCAGTTGACCTGAGTTTCATGTTTTTTAAAAATTATTATTATTATTATTATTATTATTTACTTTATTCATTGAACATGAAACTCAGTCAACTGAACATTCAAAAATGCATCACAAATAGGATTGGTATTTATTATCTCCGAGTTTCATGTTTAATGAATAAAGTATATAATAATAATAATAAAAGCATGAAACTCAAGTCAACTGAACATTCAAAAATGCATCACAAATAGGATTGGTATTTATTATCTCCGAGTTTCATGTTTAATGAATAAAGTTTATAATAATAATAATAAAAACATGAAACTCAAGTCAACTGAACATTCAAAAACACATCACAAATACCATTGGTATTTATTATCTCTGAGTTTCATGTTTAATGAATAAAGTTTATAATAACAACAACAACAACAACAAGGAACTCAGTCAACTGAACATTTAAAAATGTACCAATAATATTTGTGATACATTTTTAAATGTTCAATTGGCTGAGTTTCACGTTTAATGAGTAAAAGAGATAATAATAAAAATGTAATACCACCAATAAAAAGGGGGAAGAAAGAAGATAAGGATAAGTAATATTATTACAGCCACACCACATGGGTTAATAGACACTAGGCAGAGAGTCAGAGGTTCAGCAGAGTGATGGCAGAGGGGGTGAAAAAAAAATCAACGAAAAAACGGGATAGAGCCCTGGTGGCGCAGCAGACTAAAGCACTGTTATTAACATCAGCTGCCTGCAATTACTGCAAGTTCAAATCTCACCAGGCTCAAGGTTGACTCAGCCTTCCATCCTTTCTAAGGTGGGTAAAATGAGGACCCAGATTGTGGGGGCAATAAGCTGACTTTGTATAAATATATACAAAAGTATGAAGGCTATTGCTTAACGCATTGTAAGCCGCCCTGAGTCTCCGGAGAAGGGCGGCATATAAATCAAATAAATAATTAATAAAATAAATAAATAAATAAATAAATAAATAAATAAATAAATAAATAAATAAAAATAAAACTTTGCAGAGCTAAGGAAACAATTCTCTAAACGGGAGCCAGGAACAGCCATTCCGACTAAACAATCTCTTTTTAACGTAAAAAAAAAAAAAAACCCCCCACCAAAACAATTTTCCATGCCAGGACTGCCGAGATATCAGGGCCAGATACTGGATATTGTTGAGTGACCTTGGTCTGGTACAGCAGTTTATAAATAAAAAAAACCCTTTGTGATCTGTGCCAAGCCTGGAATTGCGCCAATATTTCCAGAGTCTTCAAAAAAAAAAAAAAAAAAAAAGCAGATTTGCACAGCTTTTTGTTTCCACCCACCTGGCTGAGAACGGCAGTACAGCTTCAGGGTGAATCCAGCGGGAAAAGAGCCGTCGGTGAAAATCCGGATTTCAGCCGGAGCTGATCCGGGAAGCCCGCATTCCGACAGCCACTCCTTTCCTAGAGAGCAAAACGAGTGTGAAAAATTAAAAACGCGTTTATTACGATTCTCACACATCTAAAGCAGGAGTGGGTTCTAAATTTTTTTTTAACTACCGGTTCTGTGGGCGTGGCTTATTTTGTGGGCACGGCTTGATGATCATGTGACAATTCTTTAGGATTTAGCAGAGGTACTGGTCTACCAGGCTTTTAACTGCTTGCAGAGCTGTACCGGTCTACTCATTTTGTTTTTGGAGGCACTGGTTATATCGTCACCGCTACCGGTTTGGCCGAACCGGGCTGAACTGGGAGGAACCCGCCACTGATCTAAACCCAATGGAAGTCCTCTAAGAGTGGAAGGGCTGCTAATGGTGCTAGCCCAGTCTACTGATGGGAATTACAGGTAGTCAGGTAGATTTACAAGTGAGTTCGTTTAGCGACCGTTCGAAGTTACGACCCTGGAAAAAGTGACTTACGGAGGCGTTTTTCACACTTAAAAGACCATTGAGGCATTCCCATGGTCCTGGGATCAAATATTCAGAGGCAGCTGACTCATATTTACGACGGTGACATGATCCCCTTTTGCGACCTTCTGACCAGCAAAGTCAATGGGGGAAGCCCGATTCACTTAACAACCTTGTGACTTAGCTTCACCACTGCCGTGATTCGCTTAACAATGGTGGCAGGGAAGGTCGTAAAATGGGAAAAAACTTAACGGATGTTTCCCTTAGCAACAGAAACTTTGGGCTCAATTGTGGGCCGTCAATCGAGGATTACCTGTGCTTAATCTGAAATGGCAGGATGTAAATCTAATCAACACGGATTTTATTTGTTAGTTGTTATTTATTTCTAATTGTACTGGTCTTTGACTGTAATAAATAAAGAATCAATAAAATAATAAGCCGGATGAGTTCTCCCGCTGCTCTGATCCGTAAAAGTTACAATTTTATTCAAGCCCTGATTACATTTCCAAGCCACATAAAAACATCAATGGACATTTTCATGGCTTCCTCCAGAACGCTGAGGACTAGAAACACCCACAGACGGGATGCTTTTTCAGGAGGCAACTGGACTTCCTTGGTTTTTCTTTTGAAGATGTTTCCCTTCTCATCCGAGAAGCTTCCTCGGCTCTGACAGGATAGTGGGGAACGGAAGGTAGGGAGTTCCAAAAGAGGCAGAAAAGGGGTTGTGAACTGCACACAAAGAGGAAAGCTACCAAGTTGTGTGACTGGGAACGGCTAGCCCAGATGTGCGAGGGGAACCTTTACCTTTACCTATAGCAGGGGTCTGCAACCTTAAACACTCAAAGAGCCATTTGGACCTGTTTCCCACAGAAAAGAAAACACCGGGAGCCACAAAAATCCTTCCTATGCCTGACTATTTCTTGAGCGGCCACAAAACTAGCCTATGTAGTTGAATGAAACGTTCTGTTTTCTTCTGAAACTTTTCTTTTCTTGGGATTTATCCATGGTTGGCCTACCGGGGGTTGAAAAGCTCAATAAATCACATGCCGGCGGGTGTCGCACATTGGCGGTTGTGACACCTATCTTGAGTGACAGGGAGCCGCAGCAGAGGGGTGAAAGAGCCACAGGCGGCTCCAGAGCCACAGGTTGCTGACCTCTGACCTACAGAATCCCCCTCAAAATCCCTCAAAACCTGGCCAGTTTTCAAGCTTCCCTTTGCCTTCATAAGGGCTAGAAACTTGACTTTTGAAGGCTGGAGGAAGACATCCTGAATTTGTTGAACAAATTGCTTTTCTTTTTTTTTTTTTTTGGGCCTTTAAAAGGGAGCCAGGCACCAAAAGTGGGGGGGGGGGGGGGGGGGGGGAGGACAGAGAGGAAGGGAAAAATCAGAAAGTGGCACTCAACGACTGCTTCCCGTGTTACCTGCAGCTTCCATGGGTTCCTGGCCCCTCGATTCCTTGGCGGGCGTCCTCTGTCGAACCGAAAGTCGCCGTTCGGCTTCAAAACGCAACCCCTCCGCTGCGAAGAGAAAAAAAAAGACGAGAGAAGCACAGGAGGTTCAGTTATGGGTCTCGAATGGCGTTGTGCAGCTTTGTGAGGGCAGGAAGGATCCGGTTTCTTTTCACGACAAAAGGAAGACAGACCCACAAAAGACACGGTTAAGGAAAGAGGAGCATTAGCACGGCCACAAAACGCAGTGAATATCAAGGCATTGCGGAGGTTTCCGTGACTTGGTTCGGTGCCCCTTTGCTAAAACCTGGGTAAAGATTATACAGGTAGCCCTCGACTTACAAAACTGTTTGTCTAACGACCATTCGAAGTTACGACGCCACTGGAAAAAGCGATTTGGGACTGGTTTTTCACACGACCATCGGGGCACCCCTGTGGGTCCGGTGATCAAAATTCGGACGCTTGGCAACGGACTCGCATTTACGACCGCTGCAGTGTTCCCGGGATGACGTGAGACTCTTTTGCGACCTTCCGACAAGCCAAGTCGGTGCGGAAACCGAGATTGACTTAACAACCCTGTTGCTAACGTCCCAACTGCCGTGATCCGCTTAACAACGGTGGCAAGAAAGGTCGTGAAATGGGGGCGGAGCTCACTTACAACAAATGTCTCGTCTAAGTGACAGAAGTCTGGGGGTTCAATTGTGGTCGTAAGTCAAGGACTACATGCACTTGTGCGAGCTGCCAAAAGGAAGCAGGATGGAGGTCTTTTGGAAAAGGGCAGGATTTGCCCGATACCGTGTTTTCCCTAAAATATGACCCTCTCTTTTTTTTTTTTTTTGAAACGTGAAATAAGCGCTTGGCCTTATTGCCATGCGCTCAAAAGCCCGATCGGGCTTATTATCAGGGGATAATGTCTTATTTTGGGGGAAACACGGTATTCTACTCCACTCCACTCCACTCCACTCCACTCCACTCCACATTCTATTCTATTCTATTCTATTCTATTCCTAATTCTTATTCTATTCTATCCCTAATTCTTATTCTATTCTATTCTATCCTATCCCTAATTCTTATTCTATTCCTAAT
>WNWU01000096.1:1369347-1383828 GCA_012654045.1 Ptyas mucosa
CTTTCTTTCTTTCTTTCTTTCTTTCTTTCTTTCTTTCTTTCTTTCTTCCTTCCTTCCTTCCTTCCTTCCTTCCTTCCTTCCTTCCTTCCTTCCTTCCTTCCTTTTTCTTTCTTTCTCCCCCCCTCTCTCCTGGGAAAACCCGATTTGCACAATCTATATATATATATATGCAGCGTGCAAAATTAGCACAACCTCTCGCGTGCAAAATAATACAACAATGCACACGCGTGCACGATTTAGCAAGTGGGGGGGGGGGGAGGAGAGAAAGGTTCCGCGAGCGTGCAAATAAAATCAACACGATGATGATGAGGATGATGATGGTTTTTATTGGATTTCTTCCTCCCCCCGTCCCCTCTCTCTCCGCGCCCCCCCACCCCCACCCCCCAGCTTGCAGAAATAGGTCTGCGTCCCCTTTAAATTTACCCAGGAGCCTTGAAAAGGAGCCCCAGGGGCCCCGGGGGGAAAGGTTTCCCCACCCTGGCTAAGCCGGAGCCTGCTTGCTTGCTTGCCTTCGCCCGGGCCGCAGGCGGAGGGGAGAAAAGTGGGGTGGGGGGGGGGTCTCTCTCTGCTAGAGACCCGCTTTGCAAAGCGCGGCTGGCGAGGGTGGGGGTGGGGGTGGTGGGGTCCCGATTGCAATCATCGGGCCCGGATCGATTGCAGACTCATTGCAGGATTATTATTTATTATTTATTATTATTTTGGGGGGATTGCATGCAATTGCAACCGAGGAGGAGGAGGGAGGGGGGAAGCGATCGTTGCAAAGGGGAGGAGGGGGCGATGGATGTCTAAAAAAAAAAAAGAGAGAGAGAGAGAGGGGGGGGAGGCGGACGGAGCGAGCGAAGGGGCAGGCATGGAGCCCCCCCACCTCTCCATCAAACAGGAACCCCTGGATTCAGGTGAGAACAAAAGGGAGCCCTTTGCAAAAAAAAAAAAGAAGAAGAAGAAGAAGAAGCCCCCTCCCCTCTTCTCCTTTTCCACCAACCCATCCTCCAACTCCCCCCCCCTTCCTCCTCCTCCTCCTCCCCACCGCCCCAGTTTTTTCTCCATCCACACGCCACCTGCTGGCCCTGCTGGCGGAGAAAGTGGCCCCCTCCCCCATTTGCCCCATATCCTCCCTCCCTCCCTCTCTCTCTCTCTCTCTCTCTCTCTCCCCCCCCCCTCCTCTTCTTCCCTTCACCCACCCACCCACCCCTCCTTGGAAGAAAGGGGGCCCATTCAAACTGCAAAGAGGGGGGGGGGGAAAGGATGGAGGGGGTGGGAGGAAAGGGAAAATGGGGGGGAGGCAGCCCCCTTCCCAAGAAGAGGGAAGGGAAAGAGGGCAGTTAGACACAACAACAACAACAACATCTCCTTCCCCACCCACCCCTTCCCCAAGGCTGCTTCACCTGGACAGCCCCTTCTCCGGCTTGGTTATATTTTGGAGGGGGGGGGGTTTAATCTGGTGCATGGAGGATCCCTTCCTCCTCCTTGGACCCTCTGGAAAGAGGGGGGGGGGACGCTTCCCTCTGCTTTTCTGCCCCAGCTCTGGATTTGGCACAAACTTTCGGAGTTGTGCGCCCGCAGCCCCTTTTTGGGTTGTCTTCCTTGGCTGTCAAAATGCAGGGTTTGGCCAAGATCTCTGGGGCGAGATGTTTAGGGAGGGGGAGGGGGGGGCAGGAGGATTCTTTGGGGTTGAGCATCAATTGCGCCCCTTGGGGCTGTGGGGCGAGTGGCTCCTTCAGTGGGTAGGTGGGCGTATGGGTCGTCTTTTGGAGGGAGATGTAACGGCAAGAGAGTTGGAAGGGACCTTGGAGGTCATATAGTCGCGCAGGAGACACGCTAGGGATTCGAACCGCCTGAATGGCCGACCTTTCTGATCGACAAGTCTTAGCCACGGAGCCACCTAGTCAGCCACTGGGACACACAAACATACACACACACGGACGCACAATCTCAATCCCTCTAAAGGAGTCCTCTGGGACACAAAACACACAACCTCACTCACTCGGGAGATGTCTCCTGGGAGAGATACACACCGACACACAAACACCGGGAGAGAAGTCCGACCGCACAACGAAGACACGCAAACAAGACATTCACGCTGAAGATGTGTCCACTGGGAGAGAGGCAGCCCACCCACCAACGCCAGGAGAAGATATCCACCCACACAACAAAGACAAATACACACACTCGCTCTGAAGAGGTCCCATGGGAGAGTGGCCCACCCACGCACAGAAACACAACAAACAGCAAAGGTGGCTCGGTGGCTAAGACGCTTGAGCTTTGTCGAAGGTCTCGAGCAGTTCGGCGGTTCGAATCCCTAGTGCCAGGCCTCCTGCGTGAGGAGGGGGTTGGAGTAGATGACCTCTAAGGCCCCTTCCGACCCACTCTGGAGATGACCGACTGGGAGACCCCCACACCAAAAAGTCACTGATTCATTTTCTGGGCCACAGCTTGGCCTTGGAAATAAGTCTTGGGGCCAAGAAGCATTGCGAAGGAGGGGGAGGGGAGATATTTTGGGAAGGGGGTGGGGGGGGTTGTTTATCCTGGCAAAGGCCCCTCCTTTGCACCATTGCGGCATCCCCACGGTCACCAAATCACCTGGTAAACCAGGGGATGAAAACTTGGGCATCTGGCAACCGGGATGTCTTTACGACCGAATGTCCTGGGGTCCTAATGATCAACATGGCTAGTCTAGGGAAGAGAAGGACCAGGGGAGACAGGAGAGCATCTTCCAATATTTGAGGGGCTGCCCCAGAGAGGAGGAAGGGGGCCAAGCTAGTTTCCAAAACACCCGAAGGCCAGACAAGGAATCATGGATGGAAACCGATCAAGGAAGAGATTCAACCTGGAAATAAGGAGACATTTGCTGAACAATCAAGCAATGGAGCAGAAGTTGCCTTCAGAAGTTGTGGGAGCTTCATCTCTGGATGAAGAGACTAGACTGCCATCTCTCAGAAATGGTGTAGGGTCTCCTGCTAGGCCGGGGGAGGGCGGGTTGGACTAAATGACCTACAAGGCCCCTTCCAACTCTGTTAATCTATAGCTGTGATAGCGACCCTACGGTAACCATATTAGTGGGCACGTGAGCTCAGCTCCGGCAGGCATGTGCGTGCCGACCAGCTGATTTTCGGGCCTTCTAGGCCCACCAAAAGTTGGCAAATGGGCTGTTTTCAGCTTCCGGGGGCGGTGGGGAAAGCCGTTTTTGCCCTCCCCAGGCTCCTAGAAAGGCTCTGGAGCCTGGGGAGAGAGAAAAATGGGCACACTGGGCCATTGCATGCCAGGAGTGGGGGAAGCAGGGGGGGTCACACGCGCATGCGTGGGCGCGGGGTGCATAGGATTATGGGTGTGGGCATGTGTACAACCCACCCCCCATGGTCCCTACGCTTCTGGCACGCGATGGCAAAAAGGTTAGCCATCACTGATCTAGAGCAATCTATATTCTCTCCCAGCTGGTTTCCTTCTGACAAGCAAAACTCAGTGCGGGGAAACTAGATTTGCAAAAATGAGATTCGTTGGAACGACGCGCTGAACCGTGCCAAAAAAAAAAGGTGACAAAATCAGGCGCGGCTCCCTTTAGCAACGGCCTCGCTTAACGACGGGAGTTCTGCTCCCAATTCTGGTCGTAGGCCGACCGGACTACCTGTGAACGGAGCGAGTAAAACTGAGCCTTTGTATCGTTAATCCCGCCAGGCGATTCCACGTGTCCGGATTCCCAACACAGCGGCAACTCAAGCTCCGGATGTCACTTGCGTCCCGCCGGGAACGGTTTGCTACGAGGGATTACCAAAAAGGATCCCATGTCCCTCTTGGCCGGAGGACGCAAATACTCGGACCATTGCGAAGCCCGTGCTTCCAGGCCTGGCAAAAGCCGGATTCCCGGGCGGGATCACCGGCGGTATTACCATGAGCACTGGCGGGCCGAATACCTGATGGATTTCAACGCGGCCCGGCATGGCATGATCTGCATGGTGTGCGGGAGCTCGCTGGCCACGCTCAAGCTGAGCACCATCAAAAGGCACATCCGGCAAAAGCACGCCTACTCCCTCACCTGGAGCGCCCAGGAGAAGGAGGTCATCATGAACAGTTGGGATGCGCACCTGGGCCTGGAGATGGAGGCGGAGGGGGCCCGCGAGTCAGCCAAAGGATCCGGTGCGCCCACTGTGGATCACGGTAGGCTGGGCGTCTGTCGGGGCAGGATTCTAAATTCAGGGGGGGGGGGGGTGGCCAGCCAGAGGATCTGACAGCGGATTTGGACAGTGAGGAGGTTCGGGAGGAACATGGGCCAGTCCTGGAGCCTGGGGAGGGCTCGGACAAGGGCTCTGCGTCGGAGGCAGAGAGGGGGCCGGGGGTCTGACAGTTGCCAGATATAGCTGTATGCTCTATCTATCTATCTATCTGTATCTATCATCTATATCATCTATCATCTCTATCTGTATCTCTCTCTCTCTTTCTCATCTCTACCTATCTATCATCTCTATCGTATCTATCTATGTATCTATGTATGTATGTATGTATGTATGTATGTGTCTGTCTGTCTGTCTATCTATCTATCTATCTATCTATCATCTATATCATCTATCTCTATCATCTCTATCTCATCTGTATCTCTATCTATCTATCTATCTGTATCTATCTATCTATATCATCTATCATCTCTATCTGTATCTCTCTCTCTCTCATCTCTATCTATCTATCTATCTATCTATCTATCTATCTATCTATCTATCTATCATCTCTATCTGTATGTATGTATGTATGTATGTATGTATTTATCTATCTATCTATCTATCTGTATCTATCTATCTATCTCTATTATCTTCTTAATCTTAATTTGATTTCTATGCCGCCCTTCTCCGGAGACTCAGGGCGGCTTACAATGCGCTAAGCCAGTGGTTCCCAAAGTGTGCGCCGCGGCTCCCTGGGGAGCCGCGCTATCCTCATAAGGGCGCCGCGAAATATTCCGCCCGCTGGGTCTAACGCTGATGCGCCATTTCTGAAACGTCTAGTGCGCATGCGCAGTTGCAAGTCGGATTGCTAGGGGAGCCGCGAACCGAAAAAGATTGGGAACCTCTGCCGGCTAAGCAATAGCCTTCATACTTTTGTATATTTTATACAAAGTCAGCTTATTGCCCCCACAAACTGGGTCCTCATTTTACCTACCTTAGAAAGGATGGAAGGCTGAGTCAACCTTGAGCCTTGGTGAGATTCGAACCTGCAATAATTGCAGGCAGCTGATGTTAATAACAGGGCTTTAGACCACTGTACTATCCAAGGCTCCTATAGATCTATATAGATCTATGATAGATCTATATCATCTATGTATCTCTATCATCTCTATCTCATCTGTATCTCTATCTGTCTATCTATATCTATCTATCTATCTATCTGTATCTATCATCTATTTATCTATCTATCTCTATCATCTATCTCTATCATCTCTATCTATGTATCTCTATCTATCTATCTATCTATCTATCTATCTATCTATCTATCTATCTATCTCCATCCATCCATCCATCCATCTATCCACTCTCTCTCTCTAGCTATCATCTCTTTCATCTTTTTCTCTATCTCCTATCTCTATCTCCTATCTCTCATCTGCTGTCTGTCTGTCTGTCTCTCTCTCTCTTTTTCTATTTTCTCTCTCTCCATCCATCCATTCCTTCATTCTATCATCTAACATCTCCCCCTCCCTCCCTCCCTCCCTGCCCCTCTCCCTCTATCACATAGCTATCTAAATTATACCCAGGCCGACAGACAGTCCATGGTTTCTTGAACAAGCTGTCTTCTTGACGCCCCGTTCTTTTATTTTAATTCATTTAAAAGTGTCAGCCACTTTTTCAAGCGATGGTTGTATGACTGAAACGGTAACTTGTAAAGCGGGGGGGGGGGGGGGGGGGGGCGGATTTCCAGAGCTGCTCTGAACAAAGTGAGATTGCAGAATATTTTTCGTTTTATTTTCCTACCGATTTCAGTGTTTAAAGGCTGATACTGAATATTTGGCAGCCTATTCAAAAACAAATATTGAAACAACGGGTTTTTTTTTTTTAAAAAAAATGAAAACAAAAGTTGTGCCCTTAAAGAGTTCAAGGAGGGGTTCTAAGTTAGGAAAAAATTGAAAACAAACATAACTCTATAACTTGTCTGGCCGGTTGTGATCTAACTCTTCCTTCATTTCTTTCTAAGTCAGGGGTCTCCAACCTTTGGCAACTTTAAGACTTGTGGACTTCAACTCCCAGAATTCCTCAGCCAGCAAGCTCTGGGTGTTGAAGTCTACAAGTCTTAAAAGTTGCCAAGGTCGGAGACCCCTGTTCTAAGTGGTTCAAATCCCAGCCAACAAGGGGGGGTTTCAGCCCTTCCCATTTCACTCCCAACAGCTCCAGCTCTGTTCCTTTTTCTAAAAAAAACCCCCCAACATTCTGATTTTCAACGACCGTGCTTTAAAACTGGGATCTTGCTGGCCTGTTGAAGAATGAAAAAAAAAGATTTGTTCAGTTTAGTTTATTGTCATTGCACATGGTGCAACGAAATTAAATTAAATAACTATAAAATACCTCCTTTGCATTCTATATAATTGGAATTGAAAACTCGATATTGCATTCATATTGCACTCTACCGTAGAATGCAATATGGTTAATGCTCTGGGATAGAAGCTGTTTTTTTCAGCCTATTTGTCCTTGTTTTGATTGCCCTGTACCGTCTGCCAGATGGTAATAGTTAAAAGAAAAAAAAAAGGGTGCCTAGGATGAGATGGATCTTTAAGGACGTTTTGAACTTTCTTAAGGCAGCGGGAGCTATAAAACTCTTCCAAAGAGGGGAGAGGGCAGCCAATGATCCTCTGGGCAATGACGTTGACCCTCTTGAGTGCTGTCCTATCTGCCACTGTGCAACAGGCAAACCGTACATATTTACCCGTCTTATTCCACGCAGCAGAGCTCTCCCTGGACGGAGGCCGCCGGAGGTGCCGTGGGCCGGCTCCTCTTCCCTCTCGGGGGGGACGCCGGCCCTCCGGCCTCACCCTGAAATCTTCCTCGGAGGGCGAATCCCAGAGCCTGGAGCAGTATTTGAAGCAATCGTTGCAGAGCTGGTTCCAGTCCGAATTCCTGATGGATTACGACCCCCAGGGCAACCGTCTCTTCTGTATGATGTGCGGCTCCTCCCTGCCCAGTTTGAACCTGGACGACATCAAACGTCACGTGATGGAGGCGCACCCCACTTCTCTCGGCTTCAGCCCTGCCGAGAAGGGGGCTATCCTGGAGGCCTGGAACTCTCGAGAGTTGGTGCTGGGAGCCGAGGGGAGGAACGCGGAGGACGCAGGTGAGAAAGGAGCGGGGAGAGGGACGCTTTGCACTTACCTGCATCCAAAACGGGCCGCGTGGGGACTCCTGGGAGGGGCGGGGTAGGCCGGGCCAGCCAGGAGTGGGATTTGAGGGTTCTCCGAACCGCACAGAATCTTAGCTAGAGGTTCTCCCGAACCCCCAGCAGCCTACCCCTGAAGGCAGACCTGGGCAAAGGGAGCAGGAATTAAATTCATTCTTTTTTTCTGTTTCTCGTCGCTCATCCAGAAACCGGCATGTCCGCCCGGCAGGATCTGAGCACGAAGGAGTTGGATTCTTCGGCTTCCCCCGATCACCCCACGGCAGAGGAAGGGACGGACGAGGCCGGCCCCTGGGACTCGGAAGGGAGCAGCCCTCGCGTTCCGGCCCGTGGCCGAGATCACCGCCGATACTTCCAGGAACACTGGAGGGTGGAGTACTTAATGGACTACAACGGGGTGCGCCACGGCCTGGTGTGCATGGTTTGCGGGAGCACCCTGGCCACGCTCAAAATGAGCACCATCAAGAGGCACATCCAGCAGAAGCACCCCGACTCCACGCAACTTAGTCACCAGGTCAAAGCTCTCATCGTGCAGGAGTGGAACCAGAAAGTGGCACGACTGACGGACGCCGACGACTCCCAGCCGGAAACGGAGGCGGAGGTAGATCAAGGTGAGGGACCTCTGTATGTGGGTGTTGCATGTGAGTCATGAGGAAGCTGGAACTGCCCTGGCTGGTGGTGGTGGTTGTTGTTGTTGTTATTATTATTATTATTATTGGAAAAGTGAGACTGTCTAAGGTAGTGTTTCTCAACCATGGTAAACTTTAAAATTTGTGGACTTCTCAGGATTCCCCAGTCAGCATGGGTTACGGCTGGCTGGGGGATTCTGGGAATTGAAGTCCACCCATCTTAAAGAATGCTGGTTGGGGAATTCTAGGAGTTGAAGTTCACCCATCTTAATTCTGGGAATTGAAGATCATTCATCTTGAAGCAGATGGCTGGGGGATTCTGGGAGTTGAAGTCCACTTATCATAAAGCATGCTGGTTGGGGAATTCTAGGAGTTGAAGTTCACCCATCTTAATTCTGGGAATTGAAGACCATTCATCTTAAAGCAGGCTGGCTCAGGGAATTCTGGGAGTTGAAAGTCCACCCATCTTAATTCTGGGAGTTGAAGACTTAAGAGCCCTTAAAATTGCAAAAGTTGAGCAACACTGCTCCAAGCTGAACAGGGGATAATCAGGGGAGGAATCCCAGCGTCTGTCCCTTGGCAATAAAAACACAATTATCCCTAACAAGCTCGCCATTGTCTTTTTCTCGCTTTCCAGCCGAATCACGGCGTGTTTACAAGCCACCTGCATCTCCAGAGGATTCTCCGGAGGATTGGGCCACTCCTAAGAGGGAGGAAGACGCCCCCGGAGCAGACAGGCTGGCCCTGCCCCAGCCGTCTCCAGCGGCTGCCTCCTCCACGCCAGCCGGGACTCTATCTCGGCGGAGTCAGCGCCGAAACTACCAGCCCCGCTGGCGGGTGCAGTACCTGATGGACTACGACGAGCAGAAACACGGTTTGATCTGCATGGTCTGCGGGGGTACGCTGGCCACCCTCAAAGTCAGCACCATCAAACGTCACATCTTTCAAGTGCATCGGTTCTCTCTGGAATACACCGAGCTGGAGAAACAGACAATCCTCGAAGCTTACGGCGAAAACGTGCGAGTCGCCAGGCGCGGCAGGGCGCCGGGTCCAAAGGCGCCCGTTGCGGGCCTCGATTCCGAAACTCAGGATGTTAAGCCCAATGTGGAAGAGGCAGGGAAAATGGCCTTGGGTTACAAACGCTCGGTGTGCGCGGTTTAGCCGAACTGGCTGCGGAACAATTGGGAAAACGGTGAATGAGACGGTTTCTACTTTCCTTGCGCCTCACACTTCTGCTGCGGACAGCCGAGAAGGTCGAAATGTTTCTCGGAGAGCTGCGACTGGAACCGACGCTTGCGGAGGCCCCCAAATATTCTTTTCCTTCTTGTCCAGAGGATTTGTTTAATTGCATGTTGTGTTCCAGAAGCAACAATAGATTATTTTTTTTTTCTTCTCTCCCTGAGCCTCTGGGCTGCAGAGATTTTGAGTTGGAAAACTTGGGGTGCCAGGGGTTTATGGTACATGGAGACCTGGGAAAAAAAACAAACCAAACCAAACAGGGAAAAAAAAATCGAATGGAAAACGAGAGGTGGACTTATCTTGAAACTGTAACCGTCGGGGTGGGGGGTGGGGAAATAGCAGGCTTGCGAGCCGCTAAAACCTTCACGCATGGCATTCCTTCTCCTGCGACGTTGCTTCAGGAAAGCACTTAATAAGGCTGGTAGATTTTGGTTTCCTTTTTATTTTTTCGAACTCTCGCGTTGCGGTATTTAGAGGTACGCCCCATGGCAGATCTGCAGGCCGTGGCAAGCGTCGGTGGCCCACCAGTTTGGGAAAACAGTAACAGAGTTGGAAGGAACTTTGGAGATCATCTACGCAGGAGACCTAAAACCTCCTTGCCTTACCAGAGTTGTCGCTCAGGGTTAGAAAGCAGCTGTTCTAAGCAAGGCTGGGCATAAGAACCCTTACCTGGAACCCAGGTGGCGTGGAGCCTGGTGCGGACGGGTCTTCTTGCGCCTTTTAGATTTTCCTTTTTTAAAAAAAAAAAAGAAAGAAAAGAAAGAAAAAAAAATCGGGAAGTTGCATGCCACAAAACCCAACAAGGAATCTCCTCGGGAATCGGTTTCCCCCCGCCCCCCCATGACTTCCTGCCTCGGGAATGTCTTCATGGCAAGCGTTAGAAAGCAAGAGGGAGAAAAGGTGGGAAAGAAGGCACGGAGGAAAACGTCGGCCGGCTTGCAGTGGGAAGTGGAACTGGCGTTGTTGGGACATTGGAGGGATGATTATCAGCACAAGGCACTGGCGGGGGTGGACGGTGCTTATTTTGAAATAAGCAAGCTTTCGGTTTTGCGGCAGTTAACGCCATGCAGTAAGCAAGGCCTTTTATTCCAAAGCCTACCGTACCGGATGAAATTCTCCCAGGAAATGATAAATTCTATTTCTCCTGCGCCCCCCCCCCCCAAAGCTGAATAATGGCGACTGTACTGCACCCCAGAATCGGTGGGTGGGCTTAGGTGGCATCACTTAAGGAAAATCCTGGAGAAAAAAAATGGAGCTGAGTTTGCAATTTTCTCTCGGAGTTGCACTTAAAAGCACGTGTAGAAGGAGCTGACAAATCACAAGATAAAATCAGTGGATTTCGTGTTTAGTTACCATGCCAGGCAGAGAAGGGAGATCGTTCACATGGTTTCTTCCATGAAGAATGTAATACTTCATATATATATATATATATATATATATATATATATAATCTGTCTTCTCAAGTTTTCGCAGGTGTATATATGCAAAAAATTAAAATCTCTGGTCACAGTAAATAAGTTAGTTAAAATGTTTAAAACTCTGCTTAAAATCCTAGCTTAAAATCTTCCAAAAATCCTTACAGAGCACTCTGCAAGGCCCTTTAAAACCTTAGCTAAAATCCTACCAGTACCTTAAAAGCTTTTCTTTCTAGCAACGTTTCGACAGGCTCACAACCCTGTCATCTTCAGGCTCTTGTTTAGTTTAGAAGCTACGGGTGTCTTGCGAGGTCGGAGCTGTCGCTTTTCTATGTTTGCTATGTTTGTATATTTTAAGCTAGGATTTTAACCAGAATTTTAAATATTTTAACTAACTTATTTACTATGACGCGGGAAAACACCCGAGGTTTTAATTTTTTGCATATATATATATATATATATATATATATATATATATATATATATATTTCTGTCGAAGCACCTGGTCTACCCCAACATGTGGGAGGGAGTATCCTGCTTCCCTTTCGCCAGCCATACCCTTACAAGTTCGAATCCGAGAGGCTACGGCTAGCCGATGAGAGCTAAAGAGCTTGAAATAGATCTATGCTAGTCTCCCTTTATTTCTTTATCAGGGAAATATAAATTTGGTATAGAATGATTTGTCGTGAATGCGACTGCTTGAGGGCTCCTGGATTGGAGCTGAAAGGCGAAAGGGATGCAGGATGCTCCCTCCCACATATTGGGGATATACCAGGTGCCTCGATAGAAAAACACTTAATCTCTCCCCTTTAAATATCCCAAACAGAGGTGGTATTCAGCCGGTTTGGACCGGTTCACCGGAACCGGTAACGGAAATCGCGGGTAGGCCAACCCACCTGCCTCGATTCTATGCCATCCTATTTAGGCATGTTTTTGAGGCTGGGCACATGCACGGAAGGCATGTGGACACAGGCGTGGACAGGGCTCATGCATGCATACGGTGCGCTCACATTTGCGAACCGGTAGGGAAAGTAAGCGGATACCACCCCTGATCCCAACTGACGCAGTCCAGAAAAAAATTAACAACCGCCACCAAGTCTGGTAGATGGTTTTGCTCTTCTACAAATGTTGGCACTTCCATTTTCCTGGATTCCAGGGACCTGTTTCTCTGTACTTAAATGGTTAGGGGACCCGTGGAGGACTTCCGTCCGAGCACCGGGTTTTTCCTTCTGCGGCGAGTAGGTGGGTGCAGACCAGTGGTGAAATGTAAAATTTGTTACTGCCGGTTCTGTGGGCGTGGCTTGGTGGTGGGAGGGGGGAGGTAATGTGACTGGATGGGCGTGGCCAATTTTTTTTTTTACACTTTTAAAAGCATTTTTTCTACAAACCCTTCAGCCGAAGAGGTTGCAGAAAAAAAAAATGCCTTTAAAAGGCTCTGACGATCAGGCAACTCAGCTGGGATCGTCAGGCTTTTTAAGGCATTTTTTTTCCTTATAACCTCTTCGGTCGAACCGGATGATCCAGTCCGAACTGGGAACATTTCACCCCTGGTGCAGACCTTTTCAAGGAAGAGAGGCGCAATTGGGAACGGTAGATATAAATCACAGGTAAATGACGGGAGATGGACGTCTGCTGGTCGAGAAAGGAGGAGAGTGGGTGGGGTTTCCCAGAGGAGCTCCTAGGCCTGTGATGGTGACACCTATGGCACGCGTGCCCAAAGTGGCACACGGAGCCATGTTGCCTGGCACATGCGGCATCACCCATTCCTCTTCCGGGTTTCTGGCGCTTGCGCGCATGACGATCAGCTGGCCTTTGTGTGTGCGGCAGAGCTGGTCTTCCATTTTCCGGCCTGAGCATGTGCGCCGGTCAGCTGATCGGTGTGCGCGGCGGTAACGGGAAGACTTGCTGGCTGGTGTCCATGTGTGTGCCGGAAACCGGAAGTACCTTATACGGCGTGCGCATGCTCCCTGGGCAGCTCTTCCTGGTCGCGGCCCTGACGAGCGTGCACGGGTGCGAAGTGCTCCCTTTTTTGGCACCTGTTCCCCCCCCCCCACACGCAAGCACGCACTTCCTTTTTGGCACTCGGTGCCGAAAAGGGTCTCCATTACCGCCCTAGGCTGCACCCAAATTGTTTGACTTTTAATGGGCCAGCGAGGAGGGTCTTTCAGGAAACGGGGCTTCAGAAAGAAGTAGGGATCAAATGGAAGGGTTCTTGGCACTCTCTTCAGCTTAGTGGTTTTCTTGCAGACGTTTCATGACCCAACTAGGTAACTTCATCAGTGTTAAGGGGGAGTGGGGGGGTTCGCTTGCTACAAATGGTGCTTCTAGCACTGATGATGTTACCTAGTTGGGTCATGAAACATCTGCAAGAAAACACCTAAGCTCAGAGAGCACAAACTCATTTTAACCCTGAGCTATAAACATTCTCCTTTATATATCAAATTGGTAGGAGACGAAAGGAAAAGAAATCAAGATTTGGCATATTAAGAGTGACTGGCTGATCTGGGGAAACCTCTGGTTTAACTGGATTGCTGAGCATAAACGAGCTCAACCACGAATCGTCATTCATTAAGAGACCTTCCGGATTTTCCTGAATTTACACCTTCTGGAATTCCTCTGGCCCGCAATCCTGCATCCTAGGGGTGCCTGAGGTCATCAAGCAAACCCCCCCCCCCCCGTGCCTAATTGTCATCCGGTCTGCTGCAATTGGAACAAAACCAAATTGTGCATTAGCTCTCGCCATCCAAAAGCTGAATTCGCTTCTGATATTCCGCAGCGCCTCGAGACAGCGAAAGCGATCCGAACTGGTTTTTGCAGCCGTTGCCCCGAAGGATTCCTTAATTATTATTATTATTATTTTTTTATAGAGAGTGTATGACGCAGAAAATTCTCCGCTAGATTTAGCGGGCTCCTGCTGATAGAACTTTGCAAATGAGATAAACCGGTTTTTAAAACAGTTTTGAGGACGAAAAAAGGAGCTATCTACCCTGTTTCCTCCAAAATAAGACACATTATCCCCTGATAATAAGCCCAATCGGGCTTTTGAGCGCATGGCAATAAGGCCAAGCGCTTATTTCAGGGTTCAAAAAAATAAAATAAAAAATAAGACAGGGTCTTATTTTCGGGGAAACGCGGCATAAACCAAGCACACCCATATTTTTGGCATTTTTCTCTTCTCAGAATGATGTCCACCTTCATTTCTTCCTTCCATTCGTCATCCCTTTTTTCCTAAACGGCTGGTTGGCTCCATTTCGTGGCCGGCCCCGTTCAGGTCCTTTTTTTTTGTTTTTTTTTTGAGTTTTGCCACCAAAAAACACATTGCCGATGACAACCATCTTTGTGACTATGTGGGAACTTTTGTCTCCGTCGCTTGTGGTGGGGAGGGGGAGGGAAAAGTGTTTTGCATCGATACGAAATGTTTTTATATTATATTATATATATATATATATTATATATAAGCACTAAGTTTTGTAAAAAAAAAAAAACCAGGTTGTGGAAGGGGGGGGGGAACCCTTTAAAAGTTCTGCTATTTTAAAATTGCAACTCTGGAGGTTCCTTTTTTGAAAAGAAAGTAAGTTTGGGGAGGGGTGGGGCTCCAAGTTTTTCCTTTTGCTGCTGTGGGTTTGGGGGAGGAAAAAAACCCCTAGACTCTGGATCAGTGCTGGAATTCAATTTTTTTTTTACTACCAGGTCTGTGGGCGTGGCAGGGGAAGAATACTGCAAAGTCTCCATTCCCTCCCCACTCCTGGGGGAAGGATACTGCAAAATCCCCATTCCCTCCCCTCTCCAGGGGAAGGATACTGCAAATTCCCCATTCCCTCCCCACTCCAGGGAGGATA
>WNWU01000096.1:1403631-1422709 GCA_012654045.1 Ptyas mucosa
AGGGAGGGAGGGAGGAAGGAAGGAAAAAAGAATAGCAGAAGAACAGTGTTGGAAGGGATATTGGAGGTCCTCTACTCTAACCCCCTGCTCAAGGTACTCTTTATCCCATTGCAGACAAATCTCTTCTTAAAAACTTCCAGTGTTGCAGCATTCACAACTTCTGGTGGCAAGTTGTTCCACTGATTATTTGTTCTCACTGTCAGGAAATTTCTCTCTAATTTTTGGTTGGATCTCTCTTTAATGAACTTCCACCCATTACTTCTTGTCCTGCTCTCAGGTGCTTTGGAGAGTAAGCCGTCACCCTATTCTTGGTGACAGCCCCTCAAGTATTGGAAGACGCACTGCCCCCCACCCCCAAATCCTAAATAGCTAACTAGTTACCTTCACAACCAACTGCTTTGAATTTCCTTCATTATCAGAAATATTCACTGGATTAAAACAAACGAACAAAGACAAAAAACAAGCTGCAAATTCACTAGCAATAGTTATGGAGGACTATTCCATCACACGTTTGCAGGTGGTCCTCGACTTACGGCCATAGTTGGCCCAGAATTATGGTTGTAAGCCATTGCAGTCTTTAAGCAAACATGACAGTCATTAAGCAAATAAATTTTACCCAATGGGCATTTTTTTACTGGAAAAGCAAAGCGACGCCAGAAACGGACAAAAAGCATCAAAATGTGTGTTGGAGCCATCATAAACTTCGAAATCAGGTTGTAACTCGCTTTTGGGGGGGGGTGTCCGTTGTAACAGTCACCAAGCAACTGGTCGTAAGTCGAGGATTACCCGTAGTTCTCGTCTAGAAAGCTCTAACTTAGTGACTGATCTTGGGTGAGGGTCTACGCAGTTTAGATGTCTCAGTGAGCGTTTCGTGAGCGGGGAAAAGCATCGTGGCAAAATTAGCAGCCGGGGATGATGAAATTCTCTCTCTGGAGAAGGAAGAGATCAGGAGATCGCCCTCTTGAACCCTGGAGAGTTAGCCCTTTCGAGAAGATCTCAAGAATTGAGGTTTTTGCACTCCACTGTGCACTGAACGGATTAGGAGCTGCAAGAGGAATGGTAGAAACTGGAGACGGAGTCAAAAGAGGAATCGGCTTAGAATCCTTACATAGCCATAAGCGGACTGAGTCCAAACTCCCTTGTATTCTGTGTTGTGGCCCACGGGCGGCCAGTGGAGCTGGCGGCAGAGTCGGACAGTGAGGAGGTTGGGGAGGAACATGGGCCAGTCCTAGGGGGTGCTGGGGAAAGCTCGGACGAGGGCTCTGCGTCGGAGGCAGAGAGGGAGATAGACAGCAGTGAGGCAGAGGAACAGCTGGAGCCTGTTCCCAGTGTGCGCATGCGCAGAGCTGCCAGAACAACTCAGAAAGCAGGGTCGACTTGGGAGTAAAGCCACACCTTGGAGGTGATTGGCCCCTCCCATAGGAAACAAAAGAGGAGCAAATAGGGATTGGGCTTTTGCAGGAAACAATTCGTTCGTTCTGTGACTCTGAGAGACTCTGTGCCAAGTTTTGCCTTGTACTGCATTCGGAAACTAGTTACCTGGCAGCCTTCCAAGCGAGATAAGGTCTGTGTTGATAAATATTCCTTTGAAAAACTGTTTGGACAGGCCTTGCTGGCTGTGAATGAAAGGAATTCACAGGCGTGTAAATAAAAAGAGGTTTGGCCAGGACCAAGACTCTGCTTCCTGCTTTTTAAGGGAGCCTGGATCAGAACATTCTGTGGAGCCTTATCTAACTCCAAGCCGCTGCCGATTATTAGTTGAGAAGATTCTTGTGCATAAGCTTTCAGCAATAAATCCGTTTAATTGGATCTTCACATGTGCATCTGGTCTTGCAACAGACAAGAGCCAAGGAAACACCAACGTGGCCCCCAAAAATCGTTATGTAGCCTTTATGGATACGACCTACAGAAACCTCACTTTCTTAAACACTTTTGCATACAACTAATTTACAACTTAAGAGAGATATTCCTAAAGATACTCGGTAAGTTACTTTCCTTTTGGAATTAAGTAGAAAGTGGGGGGGAACCCTTCTATCGTACAAGAATTTCAATTTAAAAGCCAAAAGCTTAACGAGACCGTGATGCGAGAAAGTTTTAAACGGATAAATGGGATAGTGTTTTTAGAAAGCAAAAGGATAATTTATTTATTTTTTTTGGTCTTCCCGACCAAAAACGTCTTTGAAAACTGTAAAATTAACCAGACAAATAGAGTGGAACTTCGTGGGAATGCTGATTATTATTATTATTAAGTGGGATTTTACAAATAAGGAGGTAAAAAGTAAGCTTATCCAAGTATCCACTGTCACCCCAGTGGAAATAAACAACACAATATCCACGCTTATATGCAGGGAGCCACATGCAAGCCACAACATTACCTTCTCGTGTGGTTACCTGAGAATTCAGCCAGTAATTTTGCCATCGCATGTAGTACGGACGGCGGCACGGGAGGAAGTGGAAGAGACGTTTTCCCAAGACTGACACTGGCGGGAACCAGCATCACATCGACGGCCTGCTCCAGGCAGAGGGGCCTCTTCTCCAAGGCTGACTTTGGAGCAGATGCTGGAGCGTCAGGCGGGAACTCACAGTAATGTCCAGAATGCCTCCCTCTGGGGGGAGAGAAGAGGGGGGCTCTCTCCATCTCGGCTTTCCTCCCCACCTCTTTGAGGGCTGTGATGGTGACGTGCTCCTGTTCGAAATCTTGCTTGACTTGGGGAGGCTGCTGAAAGTAGGGCCAGGCCCCTTGGGAACGTGCGGCCTTCAGCTCTGCCTCCGAGAACATCTCCACCGGGTCTTCAGGCGATTCGGCCCCCTTGGATTTTAAGCACTCCTTCATGAAGTCCATAAAACTCTCACTGCCCAACCCGTCAGGGCACACCACCTCTTTGACGCTGTCCAAAGTGATCTTTCTCGAAGGGTCTTCGGCCTTGGGAGTCTTCCTCGGCACCTCCAGTTCTCCTGCGTCGAAAACCTGCTTGGCTTTAGAAGGTGCGCTTAGACCAGGTTCCCTGGAGAGCTGAGGTGCAGGAGACGGTCTCTCCACAGCCTGGATTGCTTTGAACTCATCGGCGAATCGCCAACGGCTTTCCAAGGACTGAGGAACCATCTGGTCTTCCTGAAGCTCATCAGATACCTCCTCGTCCTCCTCATCTATATATTCAATTTCGGCTTCAGAAGAGCCGGTGAGTTTCGAGAAACCCTGGCAATTCACTGCCGCCGCCTTATTCGGGAATGTCAGGTCAGCTGGAACATCTTCGATGACCGTGTCATCAGATTCTCCAGAGCTATCCGCATCGGCCGTTTCAGGCAAGCATGGATTGGGCCAAGACAGCTCAGCTGTCACCTGGAAGACTTCCGGAGGAGTGCTTTTCACCGCAGCTATGGCTTGGCCAACCACTGTGGTTTGATTCTTGTCTACTTTTGGAGACGGCTTGCCTTTTGGGTGGAGACTGATCGTCACAGGCTGGTGAGGCACGGATGCCTTGCCCGTTTCCACATCACTAAGGTTCGCCACGGTTTCTGGAACACTGCCGCCGATTTCGGCAGGCGAGGCCTTAAAGCCCGTGTCGATAAAGTCATCCATCTTGTCTTCCAAATCCTTACTGGGAATCAAGTCCCAGTTAAGCAGCTCGTTGGTGAAGCTGTGCAGTTCCCGGACACATTTGGAGACTTCCTCCAGTGCCGCCGTCGTGCCTGAAGACTGGCGGGAGAGCCCCGGTCCTGAGGGAAGCCGTCCGCTGCTACGGGGCTTTACCTGGAACTCGCAAACGCTATCTTCTGGAATGTCGGTCAACAGCTCCCTTTCGCTGTGGATCACCCAATTGCTCCCAATGTCCTTGGAGTTGTTGGTCAGGACCTCTTTGAATTCCTTATCAAATTCCAGCTTGTCAGCAATGACCTCAAATGGAGATTCAGGGGAATCTTTTTCCACGGGTGGCTCCACGGCAACGCCAGGAGACGGGATGGAATGTGAACGGAGAATCTCAGAAGGAACCTTCTCGCATTCGTCTTCCGAGCTGGCCAACAGTGCAAATGTGGAGTCCCCTTTTGACCCTCGTTCTTCTTTGGGCTGGCATTCATTCTTATCAGTCTTACCATCCAGGGGATTAGCTCCTGTGAACTCACTTTCCCGCAGAGAAGTTGCTTCCACGATGGGGCCGTGGCTACGAATTTTGGATCCAACTGAAAAGGACAATTCCATTTGGCGAGGAGATGCCACTGAAATGGTCTCCATCCTTGAAGCTTCCTTGGTCCCTTGGACGCTTCCTGGTTTTGGTCCTTCCGAGACTTCCTGTTGTTGGTCTTTGGGGAGAGCAGAGTTGGCTTCCCTCTGATTCCCGGAATGTGTTAAATAAACTCCGGCTGATGGGAGAGAAGACAGGAAAGGAGCAGGGAACTGCATCCGGCAAGCTGCATCGTGCCAAGGAAGTCTCTCCAATTTAAACGGGGAAGGACACAGAGAGAGAGAGAGACGCAAACAGGATCGGCGACAAATGCCACAATCAAGCAGGCAACATGCTCGCCACGAAACGAAAGCCACGATTCTATCCTACCAAACGCTGCGCGCATGCATAAGACCGCCGACTGAAGGACAGGAACGTCCGTAGGGAGGCTGCGATTCACATCAACGTTAAAAATATAAAATAAAAAAGTGACCAACATTTAATTTCATGGGAGGAAGACAGCCAAAGTGAGAAAGGCAAAAAGAACAGATCATGCTGGGTGGACAGGTGAACGGAAGCAGCCACCACCCCTGCCCCAAATGCAAATAAACTACCTCAAACAAACTGCAGAAGGTCGTTGGGTGCTCACAAGTCAGATGTTGTAGGAATGATACAACCTGGGTTTCCTCCCCTTGCAGTGGGGAATTTCTACAGCTATTTGGGATCGCGCTTAATTCTACCTGATCTACCCTGTTTTCCCCAAAATAAGACTTTCCCCTGATAATAAGCCCAATTGGGCTTTTGAGTGCATGGCAATAAGGCCAAGCGCTTATTTCAGGGTTCAAAAAAATATAAGACAGGGTCTTATTTTCGGGGAAACACGGTAGCTTGTGCTACTTCTAAGGCAAATATGTCATGACAACAGTTCAAAGTTGAAAGCTTCCTGCTTGCAGATGTTTCATTACCAAACTATTTAACACCATCAGTGCTGGAAGGGAATGGGGTTTGCTCTCTTGTTTATTTACTACAGATAGTCCTCGACTTACAACCGTTCCTTTAGTGAACGTTTGAAGTTACAACGGCACTGAAAAAAAAAGTGACTTACGGCCGTTTTTCACGCTTACGATTGTTGCAGCATCCCCGTGATCAAAATTCAGATCTTTGGCAACTGAGTCATATTTACGACGGTCGCAGTGTCCCCGGTGCCGGGGGGGGGGGGGGGAGGGGGTGTCACGCGATCCCCTTTGGCGACCTTTGACAAGCCGAGCCAACAGGGAAGACAAGATTCCCTTAACAGCCGTGCGACTGACTTAACCAACTGCGGCGATTCGCTTAACAACCGTGGCAAGGAAGGTTGTAAAATGGGGCAAAAATTCGCTGAACAGCCATCCCGTTGAGCGACAAAAATTCTGGGCTCAATTGTGGTCGTACGTCGAGGAGTAGCTGTACGGTTTTTTCCAGCTACAATCCAGGAAGATAAAGGACCAGGTGAACTGGGGTGAGGAGGGGGAAGAAGACAGCCAAAACATCTGTTTTACTTGCCCAATTCATGTCCAACATCACCAAGAAAAAGCCAGGAAAGAACTGAGCAATCCATACAGGTCAGAGGTGGTATTCAGCTGGTTTGGATAGGTTCGTGCAAACCGGTAGCTCCTTTCTTGCTTTGTAGCTCATATCAATCACGCGGCACAGCTGATTTCCCCTCCTCCCCGCTGTTCTATTTACTCTTGCTGACATGGAAGGTGAGCAGCTGAGCTTCTAAATGCTTCATTTTCAGCGCTGTGCACAAGCGCCTTAGATGTGCGTAGGCATGCGCACGCAAAGTGCACACTCACCAAACTAGTTGTTAAACCGGCAGCATGCCACCACTGATACAGGTAATCTTCAACTTCCAACTGTTCAAAACTTATGACAACCCCCCCCCCCCAAACTATTTACAACCTGGTTTTGAGTTTTTGTTTTTTTCCTGACCCCCCCCCCAAGGTCACATGACTGCATTTTGGGAGCCCTTAACGGCCATTTGCAGCATATCGTGGTCTATTGACCACGATTTGCAATGTGCTGGCCGGAAACCATCATTTACTCCAAGTTTCTTGTAGTGAATGCCCATCGTGAATGACTTCACTTAACAACCACACCCTCGTTTAATGACCGCGGGGGGGGGGAAGGTCGTAAAATCGGGGCTGCTCACCTGATGCCCTGATTTATGAACTGTCACGACTTAACAATTGTAATTGCCAGGCTTTAACTACAGCCGTAACTCGAGGACTGCCTGTATTGGAGATAGAGAGCTGCGGTGGTGCAGTGGTTACAAAGCAGTACTGCAGGCTACTTCTGCTGACTGCCAGCAGTTCGAATCTCACCAGGCTCAAGGTTGACTCAGCCTTCCGTCCTTCCGAGGCGGGTAAAATGAGGACCCAGATTGTTGGGGGCAAGAAGCTGACTCTGTAAACCACTTAGAGAGGGATGTAAAAGCACTGTGAAGCGGGATATAAGTCTAAGTTGCTATTGAGCCAAACGGATCTCAAATCCAAGCACCTATTTTCTCATGAACGCCAAGAAATTCCATTTCCCAAGCGGGAACGTCCATTTCTGAAGCTGCAACCTTCAGAATTCTTAGCCGTAATCGTAAACTATCTAGAAGGCACTAGATCAGAATAATACGCAGAATCAAGACAACCGAAGTTCCAAGCCAAAAAAAAAAAAAAAAAGTTAGCTGGACTAAATTCAGGGAAGCTCATTTTCCTGGATGGGGGGGCAGTGATTATTCATTGTGGCACGGTGTGCCAGCTCCTGAAGGCATCGACCCACCCACACCCACACCCACACATACACCCTGGAAGAGACCGCATCTTTGATTAGGCAGGGGATTTTTCTTCCAAACTCACCCGCGCCACACGGGAATTCTGCCTGCACTCCGAACTGGCAGACCGTTTTCTTAAAACAAGGGCCGGGACAGACGCGGGAAATACTATTCTGGGGTTGCTTTCCGAGCTCGGCGCTGTTCTTTAAGACGTTTCATGGCCCAGCTAGGTAAGTCATCGGGGGTGTAAGAGAATGCGGTTTGCTCTCTTCAAGAGTTCAACCCTGAGTTGTAAATATCTCTCTACGATTCTTAAACAATCTTAAGATCTGTGTCCTCCAGGAGTTACAAGGAAGATTATGTTAAGCTCCTCCCCACCCCTTTAGATCTAAAGGCAAAGGAATTTTTTGCGACTCAAACCACCCAAGGATGGGCTGCTGGGGGTTCGGGAGAACCTCTAGCTAAGAGCTTCGGAGAACCCCCAAATCCCACTCCTGGCTGGCCCCGCCCACCCCTCCCCTCCCCGGAGTCCCTACACGGCCTGTTTTTGGATGCAGGGTACAGATGGAGACTCAGGGAGGGCGAAAAACGGGCCTACCAGAAGTTTGGGAAGGACGGAAATGGGCCCATGTCTGGCCTCCAGAGGGCCTCTGGAGCCTGGGGAGGCTGTTTTTGTCCTCCCGGAGGCTCGAGCAAAGCCTCCGGAGCCTGGGGAGGGCAAAAATGCAGAAAGCAGGCTAGGCCACGCCCACCCAGCAACCAGACAGAGAACCCCTTGCTAACATTTTTGAAGCCCACGCCTGAAACCAACGTCTGATTGGCCAACTGCACCACCGACCAATGGGAAGCCAACTGAAAACATGCTCCAGCTTGATCAGCTGTGTTGCAGGCACTTCTAGCGTGACCTTCCCAGCACCTTCCCCTCTTTGCAGTTGAACCTGAAGTGTTGGGACTCCTGCAAATTGGAGACGCACCTGTGAACTGAACTCTCAGAACAAGCCCAGGCAAAGGATAAAGGTGAGGCCGCGTCTCAAGTCGCTGGAGGCAACTCAGTCTTAAAGGCAAATTCGGTTATCTGCCAAAAGCACCTTGCTTCCAAAACCCTTCCGTCTTGTCGAAAACATCTGGGCCTAAAAGATGCACGGAGGGGGGATGGACAACCTCCCCCCAAAAAAAGGCTTTTGACACACAAGAGAAGCTTAGCAAAAAAACCCAAGAAACCCTTCCTTTCTACTCTCAGCAGCCATACAATCTTCAAACAGGCCAAAGCTTTTCTGTACCAGCCTCTTTGAAACGGCTGCTGTGCTTTTCAAAATTGTGGTTTCTGCGGGGGATAATGATTGGGGTTTCTCCCAGAAGTACAGTACGTTTTGCATGGAGAAAAAAGAAAAAGAGGGAGGGAGGGAGGGAGGGAGGGAGGGAGGGAGGAAAGAAAGAAAGAAAGAAAGAAAGAAAGAAAGAAAGAAAGAAAGAAAGAAAGAAAGAAAGAAAGAAAGAGTCAGTCTCTTGCCCCCCAACAATCTGGGTCCTCATTTTACCCACCTCAGAAGGACCGGAGGCTGAATCAACCTTGAGCCAGTTGGGATCGAACTCCTGGCAATGGGCAGAGCTAGCCTGCAATACTGCATTCTAACCACAAGGAAGGGAGGGAGGGAGGGAGGGAAGAGCTAAGTGAAACCCCCACCACCTCCATATGTAGGAAGTTAGCATCCACCCCTCTTCCTAGGAAAATGAGATAATTTAGGAAATATTAAAAAGAGCAGAATATTTCTCCAAAAAGGGAAGCAGAAACTCACCCCCCCCCACACACACACCTTTGTCAATGGGCCGTTAAAGCCTGGGCCAGTCTATTCTGCATAACAAAGATCTACCTCTTTAAGGCAGAGCCACAATAGGAATTGCCCAAAGCCCCTTTCATTACATCATCACCCGGCAAGGCTCAACCAAGCCTGGGACGCAGACAACCTACAAAGTTAGCCCTGCATGGCCCCGTGGGAGTCTGACAACTGATCAGAATACAAGCTCAAATTCCAAAGCCCAACAGAAGGCATAAAACCCAGGCAGTCTCAACATCTCTTCCCTTTTCTGCCCAGGATCTCAAACCATGTGATCCTGTTCATCATTAAACCACCTTTCCAAGCAGCTTCCGTGAATCCAGTGGTCTTTTCCCCCGCTTGGAACTGAACCCAGATGGACATTTCTTCCAACACATACTTTAAAAAAAGAAGATTTGAGGAGCAGAGGGATCTTAAATACCTGCCAATCTAATAAGCAGAACTTTAGATGTTTTATTGGCTGTGGGCAATGATGCTCTGAAGCCCGCTACATCGGCCGCCCTCCCAAAACACAAAATTAACCTCCAGCAATACCACCAGGCCAAAATTTTTCACCAAAAATTCTGCAGCACGGGTAGTCTTCGAATTACAACAGGCCAGAATGCTCAGATTCTTGTAAAAGATTTCATGAAGTTGTCGTGGCATTCTCAAAGCCGAGTTCCGACATGTTGGCTGTACGGATGGGAATAGAATAACAGAGTTGGAAGGGACCTTGGAGGTCTTCTAGTCCAACCCCCTGCTCAGGCAGGAAACTCTACACCATTTCAGACAAATGGTTGTCCCACCTCTTCTTAAAAACTTCCAGTGTTGGAGCATTCACAACTTCTGGTAGCAAGTTGTTCCACTGGTTAATTGTTCTCACTGTCAGGAAATGTCTACTTAGTTCTAAATTGCTTCTCTCCTTGGTTAATTTCCACCCATTGCTTCTTGTCCTGCCTTCAGGTGCTTTGGAGAATAGCTTGATTCCCTCTTCTTTGTGGCAGCCCCTGAGATATTGGAAGACTGCTCTCGTGCCACCCCTAGTCCTCCTTTTCGTAAGACTGGACACATCGAGTCTAGAGGTTACTGCAGTAGAAGGTTACTACAGAGCGTGTCAAGGACCTGCAAATTTGGTAGATAAAATCGGTCTTGGTTTCGTACGAAACCTTCGATTGCAGGAACACCCGTTCCTTTGCAGGCCAGAAGTCCAACGTCTGTCTAATTGATGCCTCCGATTTAAAAGAAATCTAGATGAGTCAAAATCTGTTATCTCAATAGGGAACGACCTTCAGCCAAATCAACTGATCTGCAGGCACGAAGGCGCCTTGGCCTTTACTATCTTGCTTAGTCAGAGGCCTTAAAAGAGAAATGGAAAAAAACCGTTCTGACTCTCCTTCAAATAAAATAAAACCCGTGGCTTTCGTGGCGTGGAGACAATCACTTGGTCCTTAACACCAATAAGACCAAGGAGCTTGTAGTGGACTGGAGAAGGAATAGATCAGACGTCCAGCCCTTGCTTATCAATGGAGACCGAATGGAGCAAGTGGGCAGTTTTAAGTTTCTGGGTGTTATCATAAAAAGAGGAGCTGGCCTGGGGGGGCTCATATTGCAACCCTGGTCAAAAGAGCCCCAACCAAAAAATAATGATTATGTTGGGAACAGTAAAAATGAAATGATTGTGTTGGGATTAATAGTAAAGCAATGAAGATGATTGTGTTGGGATTAATAGTAAATCAATGAAGATGGTTATTATGGGAGTAATAGTTGAAATATTTTTTAAATGTTTTTACAATGACCGTAATGATTTATACTGTTAAAATATATCCATCCAAGCAAAAAGAAAGAGAAAAACGAAATGATATTGGGTTAGGATTTAAGTAACGGGTTTTTGCGTCAAATTGATAGAATTTAGAGAAGTAACTGAGTTAAAATATTAAGTTCTGTTAATTGGAAGTTGAGAATTGTTAGCGATTTGTATTAATTTGTGACCGGATCAATGCTTCGTTTTGGAAAAGATGTGTTTTATGTTTGCGTTTTTAAAAAAAAAAAAAACAACTTTTTTTCCCAAAAAAAAAAGGGGGGGGTGGAGGGGACCCCCAGCAGAGATTATACGACCTGAGACTTCTCGGGAAACAACTGAATGGGAAACTGCTGGTGGCCTTCTACTGCAGCACCCTAGGGAGTATTTTACTGCATCTGTGTATGGTTTGCCAATTGCACAGCGGCAGATAGGACAGCGCTCCAGGGGGTCAACGTCATTGCCCAAAGGATCATTGCTTGCCCCCTCCCCTCTTTGGAAGAGCTTCATAGCTCCCGCTGCCTTAAGAAAGTTCATAACATCCTTAAAGATCCATCTCATCCTGGGCACCCCCCCCCCCTTTTTTTTTTTGAACTATTACCATCTGGCAGACGGTACAGGGCAATCAAAACAAGGACAAACAGGCTGAAAAACAGCTTCTATGATGCCAGGGCAGCAGCTATATTGAATTCTAATGTATAGTGTGATACTAATGCAGTATCGGGGGCTTTTCAATCCAACTGTATAGAATGTGAAGGATGGGCGTTTGCGTTTTTATTCTTAACAGTTATAACGTACACCGGAGACGGCATTTGATTTCGTTGTAGGAGGTGCAATGACAAGAAAGTAAATTAAATCACCCAGCGAGCGCCACGAAAATGGAAGGGATGATTAGCAAAAATTTGGGAGCCAAGCAGACCAGGGTTAGAGTGTTGCCTCGGAGAGAGTGCCCAGGTTTGGTATTTGGTCAGTGGATTAAATTCCCAGCCAAGCTCTAAGTGCCTGCAAGATTAGAGAAAGTTGGCTGAGGGGTCCCCTTCCATCCCCCCCAAAAAAGCTGGACGACGAGGTTTCCCGGGTGACTCATTTACAGAATTTATGATTCTTCTTCATTGCAAACTAATGAGTCAAGCGAGGGGATCTACTCATCGTTATTAGTCATGATAGCTAAACAGGAATGTCTGCTTCCCGGCAGCCTTATATTTAATAAATATCCATTGTGAGGGAGTGGGACTGCTACAGACGTTTTTTGGGGTGGGGTGAGGGGTACGTGAAACCCCCTTGCGAAGAAGAGGTGCTGCATTTGAGAGATTGCTGGCCATCCTTCGACCGCTTCCCATTTTGGAAAAGAGTATAGATATTTTCTTCACCACGGAGTTCCTTTAAATACCCTTTTGTGGCCAAGAACCCCCAAGGCTTAACTCAAGATTTCAATCGTTAACGGTTTTTCCAAGCCTTCGTGGACCCCGTGACGACCTCGCACTGCTCAGGAATCCGCGGGCTACAAGGCGAGAAGCTTAGCTGGTTTAGACCAATCCAGATATTGTTGAATTAATATCTCCGGTATCTCAGGGGCTGCCCCAAAGAAGAGGGAGTCAAGCTATTCTCCAAAGCCCCCGAGGGCAGGACAAGAAGCAACGGGTGGAAACTAATCGAGGAGAGAAGCAACTTAGAACTAAGGAGAAATTTCCTGACAGTGAGAAAAATTAAGCAGTGGAAACCGCTTGCCTCCAGAAGTTGCGAATGCTCCAACACTGGAAGTTTCTAAGAAGATGTTGGTTAACCATTGGTCTGAAGTGGTGTAGGGTTTCCTGCCTAGGCAGGGGGTTGGACTAGACGACCTCCAAGGTCCCTTCTAACTGTGGTTCTAAAAAGATCTGGCATGGTGCACACTAGAGAGACGAGAGGTGGAAAAAGATGTCGGAAGATTGGAGGACTCTTGGATTAAAGCTTTGAAAACAGAATGAATCGGAATGATGAACCTTAAAAAAACTGGCTTTGCCAGGCCACTCCGCCTCCGAAGGACTACAGCTCCCAGAATCCCTAGCTAGCATCACTTCGGGCTCATAAACTTGGACGCAACTGTCCTGATTCACAAACATTGACTAACGAAGGAAAGCCATTCGGAGCACTCAAACCTGGCTTCGCGTTGCATCCCAAATGAATGGCGTGCTTAATGATGGTTTGTTAAATAAAACCAAAGTAAAACTGCACCGGCTAGGTTCGTAAAACTACCTCCAACTCAATCCATCCCGCCCATCAAAAGGCTGGCAACTTCGGTGCCAAGTGTCCCAAAGGGGCTTTTTTTTTTCTCAAAAGGTAACTGAACTTTCTTCGTTTCGAAGACGTTTTGCTTCTCGTCCAAGAATCTTCTTCGGTTCTGAAGAACCGAAGCATCTTTGGGACATGTGTGACCTGGCTGACTTGAGAATCTCCACAGACCCTGGGCGCTACTACCCATCCTCCCCAGCCCCTTTCTCAACGTTTTGTCCTGGGACAATAATTTGCCTCTCCTTCGCTGTTGTTACGACCACCATGCATCTTCCAAAATAAATCATTTCTTTCTTTCTTTCTTTTCTTCCTTCCTCCCTCTTTCTTTCCTTCCTTCCTTTCTTTTCCTTTTTCTTCCTTCCTTCCTCCATCTTTTCTTCCTTCCCTTTTTCTTCCTTCCTTCCTTAACTCCCTTTCTTTACTTCCTTCTTCCCTCTTTCTTTCCTTTTACTTCCTGCCTTCCTCCCTCCATCTTTCTTTTTTCTTTCCTTCCCTTTTTCTTCCTCCCTCCCTCCCTTTCATTTCTTCCTTCCCTTTTTCTTCCTTCCTTCCTTCCTTTCCTTTTTCTTCCTTCCTTCCTCCCTCATCTTTTTCCTTCCTTCCTTCCCTTTCTTTTCCTTGTTTCTTTCTCTTTCTTTCTTTTTTTCTTCTTCCTTCCTTCCTTCCTTCCTCCCCTTTCTTTTTTTGCATTCGGTATTTCCGGGGGGGGGGGGGGGACATAAAACAAAACAAAAGCAAGCGTAACGAGACAAAAGATGGGAGGTGGAAGAAATCAATTCACGCAAGAAACACAGCGTGGAGAAGCAGCCAGAGCCAGAGCACGTCATATATAATCAACAGCACCACGATAAGAATCATTTCAGCACTTTGTAGCCAAGCTGGGTTTTCCGGTGGACGGCGGAGGTGAGGGGGGGAAAAAAAAAAAGCAGGAAGAAAAATGTTTTACAGTTTCCGGAAAGAAAAGAAGAAGGAAAAAAAGGGAAAAGAAAAAAAAAAAAGGCTGTAACTGCTTTCCCGCTCCTGAAACCCACCCACCCCCCAAAAAAAGGCTCTTTGGGGGCAGTTTCCTATTCATACCTCAGTTCAAAAAGCAGAGACTACAATTACGGATGTTAAAAACCTCTACTGTGGAAGCATCTTGCAAAGGCACAAGATGTTACGATGGTACATTTGTGCCACGAGGGTCAAAGGTATCCCGACCCCCCCACACCCCCCAAAATCCTTCAGAGGTGGCCAGGTTGGAAGTCATAGTCCACAATTATCTAGAGCAGCGGTCCCCCATTTTTTGGGGGGTACCAGGGACCAGTTCTGGGGAAGGAGGGGACGTGGTTTCGTGGGCTGCCTTCATCCCACGGATGGAGCTTTGGTTGTCTGCACGACCTGGTTTCTGGCATACCACGGACCAGGAGTGGAGGTGGGAAGGTTGGGGACCCCTGATCTAAAGAGTCACAGCCCTCTTCCACTCCTACAGAGCTTCAGGTAGCTTCTTCTTAAAAAACGGTAACCTCCCCTTGCGGCCAGAATTCTGGTCCTCGTTTTGCATTACTTCTCCCGGGGTGGACCGATAGCTGAAGGTGAGGTGTCTTTGAGCGCACAAATACACCTGCAAATAATCCCTACTAATAAGAAGAGCATCTTTGTAGCTCAGGGTGGAACTGGGGCGTCTTTGTGGACGCCGTCCTTCTCTGGTTTCATCACAACCCTGGTTAAATGAGGTCTACAACGGGCAACCACTCGCCAAGACTTTGGATGAGGCTCGCCAGGCTGGGCACCCGAGGCAATTCTAGGAGGCTTCCTTAGCCCCTCAAAATTGTTTTTAAAGATTAAGGTAATGGTAAAAGGTTCCCCTCGCACATACGTGCTAGTCGTTCCCGATTCTAGGGGGCGGTGCTCATCTCCGTTTCCAAGCCGAAGAGCCAGCGCTGTCCGGAGACGTCTCCGTGGTCGTGTGGCCGGCATGACTCAACGCCAAAGGCGCACGGAAAACGCTGTTCCCTTCCCACCAAAGGGGGTCCCTGTTTTTTCTACTTGCATTTTTTTTTAACGTGCTTTCAAACTGCTAGGTTGGCAGAAGCTGGGACAAATCATAGGAGCTCACCCTGTTAGGGATGCTAGGGATTCGAACCGCTGAACTGCCGGCCTTTCGATCGACAAGCTCAGCGTCTTAGCCCCTGAGCCCCCCGCGTCCCTTCAGTTTATCTTTTAAAGATTAAATTGGGGCAAAAGTTGAGGGATCTCTAAATCCCAAAGGATTGTCGGTGTTCCTGGGTAAATCTCTCACGAGAGGGCGTGGTTTTGGGCGATTAAAAATTGTCTTCAGAAGCAAGTGATTGGAAGAAGAAAAAAAACTGCCTATTTTAGGACTGTTTTATCAAGAATCCTTTGTGAAACAGGTGGGCTCCAGGTAGAGCATCAAAAAATGTGACTCTCACCGGTGAAGAAATTGTACCCCCGCCCCCCCCCCCCCCCCCCGAGACAGCTCAGCTATTTGGGAATATGCAGGATGCTCAGAGCAATGAAGCTGGTAGCATATGCAGGTAGTCCTCGAGTTACGACCACCATCGAGCCCAAAAATGTATGTTGCTCAGTGAAACGTCTGTTAAGTGAGTTTCTGCCCTGTTTTTGAGGCAGCCACAGCTGTTTGTTAAGGAGATCATTGCGTTTAAAACAGTAAAAGAGTTGGAAGGGGCCTTAGAGGTCTTCTAGTCCAACCCCCTGTTTAGGCAGGAAACCCTACACCACTTCAGACAAATGGTTGTCCAACCTCTTCTTCAAAACTTCCATTGTTGGAGCATTCGCAACTTCTGGTGGCAGGCTGTTCCGCTGATTAATGGTTCTCACTGTCAGGAAATTTCTCCTTAGTTCTATGGTGCTGACACATCCTGCTAGTTTTATTTTAAATGAAAGTTTACATACTACAATGGCCAGGTTCATACAACATGCAAATCTACTGTGTTTCCCCTAAAATAAGACCGGGTCTTATATTAATTTTTATTCCAAAAGACGCATTAGGACTTATTTTCCACTTAGGTCTTATTTTTTGGGGGGAGAAATACGGTACTAAATGCGTCCATCTGGCTGATGATCTTAACTGGGGCTTATTTTTGGGGTAGAGTTTATATTACGAGCATCCTGAAAAATCAACCCTAGGGATTATTTTCTAGCTGAGTCTTATTTTAGGGGAAACACACGAAATGCGCGATGATTTATCACGATGGGTGAACCTGTTCTCCAAGAAAAACATGGAGTTCTCCAGAACAAAAGCCAGAAAATTAAACCAGTTGAAAGACTAGCAAGCAAAATCCTACTCGTGTAAAGGTAACGTCGTCTTAATAGACCAGGGATCTCCAAACTTGGGCAATTTTAAGACGTGTGGACTTCAACTCCCAGAATTCTCCTCAGTCAGCCATGCCGGTTGGGAGGAATTCTGGGAGTTGAAGTCCACGCCTCTTAAGAGTGGCCAAGTTTGGAGACTCCCCGATAATAGGCCAGTGTTTCTTAACTTCAGCAGCTTAAAGATGTGTGGAATTCTGGGAGCTGTAGTCCAGATATCTTGAAACATGCTGGCTGGGGAATTCTGGGAGCTGTAGTCCAGATATCTTGAAACATGCTGGCTGGGGAATTCTGGGAGTTGAAGTCCACCCTTCTTAGAGTGGTCAAATTTGGAAATTCCCCATTAATAGGCCAGTGTTTCTTAACTTCAGCAGCTTAAAGATGGGTGCAATTCTGGGAGCTGTAGTCCACATACTTTGAAGTATGCAGGCTGGGGAATTCTGGGAGTTGAAGTCCACCCTTTTTAGAGCGGCCAAATTTGAGAATCACTGCTACAGATCCTCCTCCCCCAATCTAGCTTTCCTCACATTTGTTGGGCCTAGTGGAAAAAATAACCCAGACAGGAGAAACAACTTTGGCAAGAGAGACTGGCTTGGAAAAGCACATGACTTGATCGCAGACAATTGAGATCTTGATTCTTCTGAAAACGATCAAAAGCTTCACTGTTTAGAAAGATTCTTGGCTTTAGATCTGCCCCTCCGAGCTTCGCAGATACGCTGCTCAACTCCCTCAGCACCCCTTGTAACGTATGTAACAGTAACAAGAGTTGGAAGGGACCTTGGAGGTCATCTAATCCGACCCCCACTTGGAGGCCCTCTGCTCACGTCTCTCTGTTTCTCCCGCAAACAGAATCCCATCGACCAGAAGTTATCCACTTGCCTCGAATTCATGGGAAAGGCCTCGCCTGACGGATGCAACCTAACTTTTTCCCCCCTTTTTTAAAATAAATAAATAAATAACAAAAATAAAAGCTCATTGCCAATTCTGCTCCATCCAGGCTCAGCAAACTGGCCTGTCAACTTTTTCAAAAGTCTGTTAAGTGATTCTCAGTCACTCTGAACCTGGAGAGAGAGGGGGGGAAAAAACACACCTTTTGGACAACTTTTTCCAAAGTTTTTGGCTACTACTCCCCCCCCCAAATTCCAAATGTTTAAGCCTGGGATTTTTAAGGGAAGATCACAGATGAAGAAGCCATGGGAACGGTAGCGTCACCCGGCAGCTTTGGGAGGTCCCCGTTTGCGGACGGACCGAAAAGGGGGGGGGGGAAGAACCCAAAAAATTTTGAATTTGTTCTCCCCCAGTTACAGCCTCTTTCAACATTTTTCTTTCAGAAGCAGGGTGGGTGGGTGGGTGGGTTTGTACAAGAAAATGACAGACTTGCCTTGTGAGGTCGAAAAGAGAGAGACAGGCTGAGAGGAAGTAACAAAGGAATCTGAAAGGGAAATACAGAGGATGAGACGTGGTAAGCCTAAAAAAAAAAAAAAGGAGGCAAGCAAGTATACGGTTAATCAGGAAGGCGCCAAGACACCTGTTCTCAGGTGCCCGAACTGGAAAACGGCGGCGGAGAGGATGGTGGTGGTGGGAGAATCGGAGGCTGCTCATTCACCTTGATGTAAAAAGTACGTATGAAACGTAGGGCAACTGCCCAGCTCTTACCCAGCTGCTCCAGAAGGTAAAAAAGGACAGGTGTGGAACCCTTAACATTAACTTAAGTGATTCGGTTTTTTTAAAAAATAATTGTTAAGTAGCGAAGAAGCACATTTTGCTTGGACGTCATGAAAAGCCACAGTAGAGGTGGCCCTTGACCTAGGGTTTCCTGCCTGAGCAGGGGGTTGGACTAGAAGACCTCCAAGGTCCCTTCCAACTCTGTTATCCTTCCTTCCTTCCTTCCTTCCTTCCTTCCTTCCTTCCTTCCTTCCTTCCTTCCCTCCCCAACAAATGGAGTTCTTAAAGAAGAGATTGGAAAACCATTCGTCTGAAATAGTTTCCTGCTTGAGCAGAGGGCTGGACTAGAAGACCTCCAAGGTCCCTCCCAACTCTTGTTAGTCTTACGACCACCCTTGAGCACAATAATTTCCATTGCTAAGCGAGAAAAGCCGTTGAATGAGCTGCACTCCATTTAACCATCTTTCCTTCCGACAATTCTTTCAGTGTGAAACCTTGCAGTGGTTAAGTTTTCGACATGGCTGTTAAGTGAACCTGGCTTCCCCGCCGACTTTGCTTGTCAGTGATCACATGACCCCAAGGACACGTCAGCCGTCATAAATAGGAGCCGGTTGCCAAGCAGCTGGCCACGTGACTCCTGGGACGCTGCAACGGTCACAAGCGTGAAAATTTTTCCCCCCCAGTGCTGTTGCAACTTCGAATGGCCACTAAAGGAATGGCTGTAAGTCAAGGACTACCTGTAGATGCTACTCAACAGGGAAATGGACTCCTTGGGGAGGTGGTAGATTCTGGAGAGGTTTAAATAGCAATAGCACTTTGACTTATATACCGCTTCACAGTGCTTTTACAGCCCTCTCTAAGCAGTTTACAGAGTCAGCTTCTTGCCCCCCCCCCCCCAAACAATCTTCCTCATTTTACCCACCTCAGAAGGATGGAAGGCTGAGTCAACCTTGAGCCAGGCAGGATCGAACTCCTGGCTCTGGGCAGAATTAGCCTGCAATGCTGCATTCTAAGCACTGGGAAGGAAGGAAGGAAGGAGGGAGGGAGGGAGGGAAGGGAGGAAGGAGGGGAAAGAAAGAAGGAAGGAAGGAAGGAAAGGAAGAGAAAGGAAGGAAGGAAAGGAAGAGAAAGGAAGGAAGGAAGGAAGGAAGGAGAAGAAAGAAGGAAGGAAGAAGGAAAGGAAGAGAAAGGAAGGAAGAAGGAAAGGAAGAGAAAGGAAGGAAGGAAGGAAGGA
>WNWU01000096.1:1424210-1449779 GCA_012654045.1 Ptyas mucosa
TTTTTTTAATGGTCTCTTAGGTATGCTGCTGGTTACTACCCTGTTTCCCCGAAAGTAAGACCCAACCGGAAAATAAATCCTAGTGTGATTTTTTTCAGGATGCTGAAAAATAAGCCCCCGTTAAGATTGTCAGCCAGATGGATGCATTTAATACTGTATTCCCCCCCCACACACACACAAAATAAGACCGAACCAGAAAATAATGTGTCTTTTGGAGCAAAATTTAATGTTAAAACCTGGTCTTATTTTGGGGAAAACACGGTACTTAATAAACGGAGAAAAGGACATTTTTGTCTGCTTTTCAAAGTGAGGAGGGTTGGTAGGAAGCCAACCAGCTTGGCGAAGTTAACATCTGAAGAAAAGAAAGAAAGGAAAAAAAAAAAAGGAATGCTGATGTAATCAGGTCTAAATCTTAGATCTCATCTAAGCTTCATTACCCTACCTGTGCATTTTATTTACTTAAGCCTGTTTCTCACGTTTTAATGCTGTTTTTCAGGCTCTACTCATCCCGGAGTTTGGCAAGTGGAAAATGTTAAGCAAGTTCGCCCACAGAACTAGCTTTGAGGCTATCCTTGCTGCTTGAAATACCAAGCTCCGCTGGCAACAAGGAGTCCTTGACTTACGAACTATCTCTTTAGCAACTGTTTGAAGTTACAACAGCGGGTTTAAAAAAAAAAAAGGAGACTTGCAACCACTCGTTGCACTTACTTACAACTGTTGTTAAGTCGACTTACAACAGTTCATTTAGTGACCGTTTGAAGTTACAAGGCCACTGGAAAAAGGGACACGTGACAGTTTTTCCACACTGACGACCGCTGCACCATCCCCGTGTTCAAGGAAGCAAAATTCAGACGCCTGCCCCATCGCACGACCTTTCTTGCCATAGTCGTTAAGCGAATCACAGTTGTTAAGTTAGTAACTACAGCTCTTAAGCGAATCTGGCTTCCCCCGATTGACCTGGCTTGCCAGAAGGTCGCAAAAGGGGATCACGTGACACACACACACACACACACACACACACACACACTGGGACATTGTAACTGTCATAAATATGGGTCGCTTGCCAGGCGTCTGAATTTTGATCATGTGACCAGGGGAGGCTGCAACGGTCGTTAAGTGTGAAAAACGGTCCTAACGGTCGCCTTTTTCAATGCAGTTGTAACTTTGCAAAGTCACTAAGTGAATTGTTGTAAGTCGGGACTACCTGTAGTCCTTACAAAGAAGAGCAACCAGGATGATGAGGGGACTGGAGGCTAAAACATATGATGAACTGGTTGCAGGAACTGGGCCTGGCTAGTCTAGAGAAGAGAAGGACCAGGGGAGACAGGAGAGCATCTTCCAATATTTGAGGGGCTGCCCTAGAGAGGAGGAAGGGGGTCAAGCTATTGTCCAAGGCACCCGAAGGCCAGACAAGGAAGAATGGATGGAAACTGACCAAGGAGAGATTCAACCTGGAAATAAGGAGAAATTTCCTGACAGTGAGAGCAATTAATCCATGGAGCAGAAGTTGCCTTCAGAAGTTGTGGGAGCTTCATCCCTGGAGGCTTTTGAGAAGTTTATTATAGTCTAGTGAAGAGGAGGACCAGGGGAGACAGGAGAGCATCTTCCAATATTTGAGGGGCTGCTACGGAGAGGAGGAAGGGGGTCAAGCTATTCTCCAAAGCACCCGAAGGCCAAACAAGGAATAATGGATGGAAACTGATCAAGGAACCTGGTTTAGCTCAGCAGACTAAAAGCATAGTGATTTAAACCAGCTGTCTGCAATTACTGTAAGCTCGAATCTCACCAGGCTCAAGGTTGACTCAGCCTTCCATCCTTTCTAAGGTCGGTTAAAGGAGGACCCAGTTTGTGGGGACAATAAGCTGACTTTGTATAAATATACAAAAGTAGGAAGGCTATTGCTTAACGCATTGTAAGCCGCCCTGAGTCTCCGGAGAAGGGCGGCATATAAATCAAATTAAAAAAAAAAAGAGAGAGAGAGAGAGATTCAACCTGGAAATAAGGAGGAATCTTCTGACAGTTTGAGAACAATCAACCAAGTTGCCTTCAGAAGTTGTGGGAGCTCCATCACTTGGAGGTTTTTAAGAAGAGACCGAACAACCATCTGTCACCAGAAATGGTGCAGGGTCTCCTGCTTGGGTGGGTGGGCGGGCTGGACTAGACGACCTCCAAGGTCCCTTCCAACTCTGTCAATCTGTACACCTCCTCAAAAGGCAAAGCCCCCCCCCCCCCACTCCTTCCCTTCCCCTTGACTGCCCATGTTTGCCGAGGATCTTCGGCCAAGTGGAGAGAAATCGTCCTATCAAAAACAAAAAAAAAAAAACCCAAAACAAAACAAGCCTTAATGGGCATTTTTTTCGCTGAGCCAACCGTGGCACGGGCTCGTGGATCAAAGTGGAGAGAGCCACATGTGACGAGGGCCGGGAAGGGTGTGGGGGCCGAGAGAGAAATTGGAAGCCTGCCCTAGAATGCCTTTGTGTAAAAGCACAGCGTGTGTTGTAGTCTCGGGGCAAATGAGGCAGAGAGACGGGAAAAGCAGGGATGTGGGTATCTTGTGTAAGACCCAATAATCTATCCAACCCGCCTGTTGTAATCGTGGCTCGAGGGATAGAAACTAAGCCAAACGCACTTGCTCACCGACGCTGTTTGAAGTCCGGTGTTCTGGGACCAGCCTTCCTGGCTGGAATAAAACCAAAATGCCAGCACCAAACCCAGCTAATAAATATTACCAGCCCCTTGCAAACGCCCCTCTGCGAGCATGAAAACCCCACGAGAATCCCATTGTTTTGGCTGCCTATTTTTTTTTAATTATTTATGCATTTTTCTTCTTCTTTATACTACTACATAAATGCTTAACCAGCATGTATCGCCTGGATCCATTTCTCCATACAAAGCATTAATAAACTGATAGTTAATATTACCCGTAATTAAAATACTAATAATTGCTTATTTGCAATCAAATTTACTTACATCATTTACTTACAATATGCAATAATACTGCTAGCAATAATTGTGGTATTAATACTAATATTTGCTTAATTGACTGACTGTTATTGACTGTTTCCTAATATGCTTTGATTGCTTATTTGTTCCCTATGATTATCATTAAGTGTTGTACCTTATGATTTTTGACGAACGCATCTTTTCTTTTATGAACACCGAGAGCGTATGCACCAAAGACAAATTCCTTGTGTGTCCAATCACACTTGGCCAATAAAGAATTCTATTCTATTCTATTCTATTCTATTCTATTCTATTCTATTCTATTCTATTCTCTCCTCTTCTCTTCTCTTCTCTTCTCTTCTCTTCTCTTCTCCCCTTCCCTATTCTACTCTATTCTACTCTATTCTACTCTATTCTTTCCTATTTTATTCTATTCTATTCTCTCCTCTGTTCTATTTTCTCTCCTCTCCTCTTCTATTTTCTCTTCTCTTCTCTTCTCTTTCTATTCCATTCCATTTTCTATTTCTATTTCTATCCTATTACAAATTCTTGCATTCTTTTCTTATATATGTATTATTCTCTCGTCTTCTAGTTTCCACCTCTTTTATCCAAACCATTGGTAAAACATATCCCATGTTAAAAAGAATTCCGTTTCTTCCTTATCCTTTATAATTGAGCCTTGGATAGTACAGTGGTCTAAAGCCCTGTTATTAACATCAGCTGCCTGCAATTATTGCAGGTTCGAATCCCACCAGGCTCAAGGTTGACTCAGCCTTCCATCCTTTCTAAGGTAGGTAAAATGAGGACCCAGATTGTGGGGGCAATAAGCTGACTTTGTATAAATATACAAAAGTATGAAGGCTATTGCTTAGCGCATTGTAAGCCGCCCTGAGTCTCCGGAGAAGGGCGGCATATAAATCTAAAAAAATAATAATAATAATTAACGTTAACCTATCCATCTCTGCACAGTCTAATATTTTTCTAACTATACTTTTCATCTGTTTATTTTGAATACGCTCGTTTTGTTGCACGCCACCTGAGGGTGGTGTCAGATTTTTTGTTGGGGGTGTCATACATCCTTACATCATTTTTGGGGGGGGGGGGGGGCGCCACGGTTGTTAAGCAAATGGCTGAAGGTCTCACAGTTTTGTAATTTGTAATTTGATTTATATGCTGTTGTTGTTAAGTGAATCCAGATTTCCCCTATTGACTCTGCTCGTTGGAAGCCGGCTGAGACAATTAGATCAACCCAGGATGCTGAAACCATCATAGCTACACACGCCTGTTACCAAGGCACCCGGCTTTTGATCATGGATCTGCGGCATTGGCAGTGCGTGCAAGGAGTGGCTGCGAGTCTGCAGGCTTCGCCCGTCGGTTGGCAAATCCAGACCTTTGTGCCAGTCCTTTGCACTGCTAACTTCTTACGAGGCTCATCGTATTTATAGCATCACCTTCGAACTCAGGTTCGTCCAGATCCAAAATCCATTCAACAATGACCTGGCTAACGTTCACAGCTTTTTTTCCTGCCTAAAAGGCATTTTTCCCACCCCTCTTAAGTTTCACTGCTGCCTTTATAGCTGGCCTTTGCCCAAGGAACGCAAAAAGCACATAATTACAATTACAGTCTCTCTTTTTCTGCTGCAATAATCCCGAGAGGTAGGACAGAGGAAGATAGATGGCAGGATCTGATCTCATTCCCTCTGTTTCCCCCAAAATAAGACCTCCCCTGATAATAAGCCCAACTGGGCTTTTGAGTGCATGCGCTAAAATAGGCTGAAAATATTTAAACGCAGAGCTGGAAATCAGATAAGACGACGAGAGGAGCCCCATTTTGCTCCATGCGCCCCAAAATAATAAGACCTCCCCGAAAATAAGGCCAAGCGCTTATTCCAGGGTTCAAAAAAATATAAGACAGGGTCTTGGTTTCAGGGAAACACGGTACTTCCCAGAACATTTATTTATTTATTTAAATTTATATACCGCCCTTCTCCTGCTGGGTGGACTCAGGGCGGTGCACAGCCAGAAATAAAAAACATTCCAATACAAAATTTAAAAATTTAAAAGAATAATTATAAACTTTGGCCGAAAATTTAAAAACCTCCCAACTAAAACCCATTAGACAATTAAGAATCTAATATCTCACGTAATTTAGCATCCTTGTTTCTAAACCTGGATAGCTTTTCAGATACATGGACTTATCCCAGCTGGGAAATTCTGGGAATTTGAAGGCCGCGCCGTCTTAAAGCTGCCAAGGTTGAGAAATACTGATTCAGGCCTAAAACTAATCAAAGGAAGCGTCGATTTGAAATGATCATTCCCACTGTAGAAGATCTTTAATTAAACGCTGAAAATGTTTTAATTTTTAAACATCTTTAAAAATGACCCAAGGGCAAACTTAAGTTTTCTGACAAAAGACTCTTTAGTGTTACTTAATTCTCAGGAAGTGACATTGTTGGGGTTTTTTTTTTAAAGTGGCAAGATCAGACAAAAGAAGTGGAAGGAAACACTTGTGTTTTTCCGTAAAAAGTTCATCACTCGCCAAAGAGAGTAAGAAACACCCCACTTAAGAGAGAGAAACACCCCGATTTTAAGGATTGAAGTATAATTTCCCTCTCCAAAGTTTACGAAGAGTAAAGAGAATTATGAAGAGTTTTTAAAAGGTACGGTTTTAAGTGCTTTGTTGTGGACCTAGCACAAATTCGTGTTTGACGCAGATCAGATAGCGTTCCCTTTAATTAAGCTTTATTGGGAAGCAACATTGGCTTGATTTTACACATTGCGCTGAGCTCTTAAATTTTTTTTTCCCAAACAAGTTCTTATTTTTATTTCTCATAAACATATTTAGATGTACAGTCAATGATCCACTATTTTTCATTCATCCTATCTTTTAACTTTCATTTTTAATTGTTGGGGGCTGCTCTTTTACGATTTACCCTTTTTAATTTTGCCACAACTTTTCTTCTTCTCTTCTCTTCCTTCCTCTATCTCTTCCTACTTTCTTCTTCTCCTTCCCTTTCCTACTTCCACTTCCCTTCCCCCACTCCTCTTCTTCCCCCCTTCTAACCTTCTCTCCTGCTCCTCTTTCCCCTTTTTCCCTTTCTTCTTCTCCTCCCCTTTTCCTTCCTTTCTCCTCCTTTCTTCGTTCTTCCTCTCCTTCCCTTTCCCTTCTCCCACTCTCTTCTTCCCTTCTAACCTTCTCTCCTGCTCCTTTCCCCTCCCTTTTTTCTCTCCTTTTCCCTTTCTTCTCCTCCTCCTTCTTTTCCTCCCTTTTCCCTTCCTCTCTCTCTACTCCTTCCCTCTTTCTTTCTTCGTTCTTCCTCTCCTTCTTTCCTACTTCCCCTTCCCTTCCCCCACTCCTCTCTTCTTCCCCTTTCTAACCTTCTCTCCTGCTCCTCTTTCCCCTCCCTTTTCTTCCTCTCCTTTTCCCTTTCTTCTCTCTCTCCCTCTCCTCTCTTTTCCCTTCCTCTCTCTCTACTCCTTCCCTCTCTCCTGTTGTTTCCCTTTTCACTTCAATCTAGAATAGTATTCCAGCAGCCCCAATTTTCTATTTATCTCTATTCTCATTTCAATATCTTATTTAATTAATAAGAACTGAATTCTTAAACTGTAGTTTTCCAAGCACAATAAGTGAACCCAGCCGGGCAAATCGGGTAGGTATAACCAAGTTGTGATTTGTTCTTCGTGAAAGGATTATGAGGCTCCGTTGCTCCCTTCCAACTCTTAATGAAGGTGGGTTCCTTCCCATGGACTAACTAATGCAGTCATTGTTGGTCAAACTCAGCCTCTGTCAATTAATCCGCATCCAAATCTGTTGGAAGCATCAATCAAACCGTAGTTTGAGAGACTGGACAGAACGGTTACAGGCAGGGTTAGTATACACTTACCTTCCCTACCGGTTCGCAAATGTGAGCGTGCGCACATGACACTTCCATGCATGCGTACGGCCTCTTGCGCATGCGCTTAGTCGCGCGTCTTCCACGCATGCGCCCAGCTTCAAAAGCGTACCTAAACAGGACGACAGAGAGCTGGTGCAGATGGGTAGACCGGTTCGGGTGAACCGCTCTAAACCGGCTGAATATCACCTCTGGTTACAGGAATTTGGGTACGTCTAGTCTAAGGAAAAGAAGGACTAAGGGAGAGAGGATAGCAGTCTTCCAATATTTGAGGGGCTCCCACGAGGACGAGGGGATCAAACTATTTCCCAAAGCACCGAAAGGCAAGATGAGAAACAACGGGTGGGCACTAAACAAAGAGAGAAGCAACCTAGAACTAAGGAGAAATTTCCTGACGGTGAGAACAATCAACCTATGGAACGGCTTGGCTTTCAGAAGCTGTGGGCGCTCCGTCGCTGGAGGCTTTCAAAAAGAGATTGGACGGCCATTTGCCTGAAATGGTCTAGGGCAGTGATGGGGAACCTTTTTGGCACAGAGTGCCCAAACCGGAACACGTATGCATGTGCATGCATGCGTGCACGCTGGAGTGCCGGAAACCCGAAGAGCAGCTGGCCGGGGCGCATGTGTGCGCCGGTCAGCTGGGTTTCTGGTGTACGCATGTGCACCGGCCAGCTGGTCTTCACGTGTGCTGGAGCACCATAAACATGAAGAATAGCTGGCCTGTTTTTTGGGCTGTTTTGGGATCGTTTTCAGGCTGGTTTTTGGGCCGTTTTCAGGCCATTTTCCGGTGCTCCAGCACCCACGAAGATCAGCTGGCCAGCGTGCACATGCTCACCAGAAATGAGAAGAGCAGCTGGTGCCTACAGAGAGGGCCCTTCGTGCAACCTCTGGCACGTATGCCAGAGGTTCACCATCACCGGTATAGGGTCTCCTGCTCGAGATAGGGTTGAACTAGAAGACATCCAAGATCCCTTCCAGCTCTATTATTCTACCGCGTTTCCCCGAAAATAAGACCCTATCTTATATTTTTTTTGAACCCTGAAATAAGAGCCTTGGTAGTACAGTGGTTTAAAGCACCCTGTTATTAATACCAACTGCCTGCAATTATTGCAGGTTCGAATCTCACCAGGCTCAAGGTTGACTCAGCCTTCCATCCTTTCTAAGGTAGGTAAATTGAGAACCCAGTTTGTGGGGGCAATAAGACGACTTTGTATAAAATATACAAAAGTATGAAGGCTATTGCTTAGCGCATTGTAAGCTGCCCGAGTCTCCGGAGAAGGGTGGCATATAAATCAAATTAAAAAAAAATAATAATAACCGCTTGGCCTTATTGCCATGCACTCAAAAGCCCGATTGGGCTTATTATCAGGGGATAATGTCTTATTTTGGGGGAAACAGGGTACGTTCTAAGCCAGGTTAGGCGAAGCGAAAACTGGCATTCAGGGGAAGTAAACGTAGCCAAAACTCATTCGTGTTGGCTAAGACATGAATTGGCGATTCCATTTCAATCCAGGAAAGGAAAAACGTGTTATTTCTTGCCTCGAGCTGCCTATTCGAGAACGTTACATTTCCGGAACGAACAAACAAACAAAAAATTGTGTGAATTAACTTTCCGAGTCCTCCGCTTTGTTCTAAAACAGAAGCGATTCGATGTTTAACGTACGGCTTCCACCAAAAAAAAAAAAAAAAAAAAAATCCCAACAGACCGTAAGGTTGCATAATTCATATTTATCTGGCAGCGGCAGCCTGATGCAGCATTTCAAAATGTCTGTTAGGTTGAATGCATCTTGGGGCAGACGGCAAGCCAATTTTTATTCTTTTAAAAATCAGCAGGAACCAGTCGAGCCCTTTCAGGCCCAAACCATCATAGGACACGCGACGAAAACAGCTTCTGTATCGGTTTAACAAGAGGGTAGTAGAAAACCTACATCAGTAATGGCTAACCACCTTTTTGTCATCGCGTGCCAGGAATGGGGGTGGGGGGGGGGGGCACGTGCCCACACCCATAATTCTATGCACCCTGCCCCCGCGCATGCTTGTGCGACCACCCCCCCATGCTGCCCACGCTCCTGGCACGGTAGGCGTGTTTTTTGCTCTTCCCAGCCTCTAGAGCCTTTCTAGGAGTCTGGGGAGGGCAAAAACAGCCTTCCCCAACCCTCCCGGAGGCCCTCCGGAGGCCGGAAAGAGCCCATTTGCCAACTTCCAGTGGGACCCTCCGGGGGGGTGGGGAAGGCTGTTTTCTCCCTCCCCAGACTCCTAGAAAGGCTCTGGAGGTTGGGGAGAGAGAATAACGGGCCTTCCCCACCCCCCCCAAGACCCTCCGGAGGCAAGAAACAGCCTGTTTCCCTACTTCTGGCCCGAAAATCAGCTCGCACAGGAGCTAAGCTCGCGTGCCATAGGCTCGCCATCACAGCCCTACATGAATCGAGCTTAATAATGGCCCTGCTGGCTGGGGATAATGGGGCCTGTACAATTGAAAGGTTTGCCCCGAGCTATAGAAAGAAACCGACAATTACAACAGGGAAAAATTGTCTGTACTTCAACTGTCTAATTCTGGAATAGTCTTTTGAGTTCCCACTCAAGAAATCTTCAGAAGCCACAGGCAACCCGACATGAGTCAAGAAACTGGAGATTGACAAGGAACCTTGACAAGCAAAACCCAAGATTTCTGAACACGTTCTACAACTCGACGTAGAAATATGTTAATTATTACAGCTCCTTAATTTGCCCGCTTCTTGCCTTTTAGTCATGATTTACTAATTTGGCAAGCGGTACTCCACCCTTACACCAGGTAAGCCCACGTTATTCTGTCCCTAGGGAGAACGATGTCAACATACTTGAGTCAGTAGATGGATTCCTACACCACCCAAATATTGACAAATTCTAAATCTCTCTATGTTATAATCCTAATGGGTTTTAACTTCACAACGTTTGAGGGATAAAACATTTCCCATTTTGCAAATAGGCCAAAGGGAAAAAATGTTCTCTCTCTCCGGCGATGCAAATTCATAGCATTAGCTAGAATTTGGCCACCATTTCCTAACAAGTTGGGTTTTTAAAATGGGATTAAAGCACACCCTCTTCTAATATGAATATTTGTACCTAACCAACAGACGCCCTGCATTCTTTCTTTGAAAAGTGTCCTAGTCTTCAGTTTTCTAGGTTGGGTCAAAGTGGAAATCCATGTTAGAAACAGATTTATCCACCGTACAGATTCTTACTAGCACGATGTGCAGGCAAATCCTCAACTTACAACCACAATTCAAAGAGCCTTGGATAGTACAGTGGTCTAAAGCCCTGTTATTAACATCAGTTGCCTGCAATTATTGCAGGTTCGAATCTCACCAAGGCTCAAGGTTGACTCAGCCTTCCATCCTTTCTAAGGCAGGTAAATTGAGGACCCAGTTTGTGGGGGCAATAAGCTGACTTTGTATAAATATACAAAAGTATGAAGGCTATTGCTTAGCACATTGTAAGCCGCCCTGAGTCTCCGGAGAAGGGCAGCATATAAATCAAATTAAAAAAAAAACCCAAAATCTCTGTTGCTAAGTGAGACAGTTGTTAAAAGTGAGTTTTGCCCCATTTAACGACCTTTCTTGCCTCCGTTGTTAAGGGAATCACTGCAGTTGTTAACAGTTAGTCACACGGCTGTTAAGTGGCTTACCCATTGACTTTGCTTGTCAGGTCGTAAAAAGGGGATCATGCGACCTTGGGACCCTGCAGCCGTCATAAATATGAGTCAGTTGCCAAGGGCCTGAATTTTGATCATGTGACCACGGGGGAATGCTGCAATGGTTGAAGTGTAAGAACGGTGGTAAGTCACTTTTTCAGTGCTTTTTCACTTAGCAACATAAATTTTGGGCTTGGTTGTGGTTGTTAGTCAAGAACTACTGCGTAGGCTTTGGCTTGACTGTCATCTTGTTATATAGAACTAGCTGAACGCCCGTGCTTCGCTACGAAACTATGTGCTCACCTTGATCAATTGACACTTGCAGCCTGCAACTTAATGTAGAATGTGTAACTCCGCAGCATCAGAGTGTGTTAACATCATGCAATTGGCAGTTGGAACAGAGGGGGAGCAAAATGTCCCAGCCCGCAACATCCATCGGTATTCATCTGGCTAGCATCCTCTCAGTGTGAGAGAGAGTTGAGGGTGGTTTGGAAACTCAAAGAGTATTTGCTGTGTGAACAAGGAGACAGGAAGGAGGCTGGGCGTGGCTTAGCTCAACTGTTCTGTAGTAAAGCTGCTTGCTGCTGTGAAAGTAAAACTGAAAGTGAAACTCCGCTCCTCTGCTTGTGTTTTTGCATTTGGAACAGATTTCTTTTGAGGTGGGGAGGGGGAGTACAACTCCTTAGCATCAGAGTATGTTATAATAATATAGGAAATACTAATGCTCTGACGGTCATGTCGAAAAATCCTTTCTTAGTGAGCATCTAGAAGCCAAGAGGAACATAAGTGGCAAATTTCAAGTTTGTAGGCTTTACGGTTCTAGAGATTTCGTGATTAACGCGTGAGTGGTTTTCACTTTTATATATATAGATAATCTGAATAATCTGATAACCATTTGATAAAACTCAGTCATGCAGAGTCTAATATTGAATTTCAGCATGCAGATAGGTTAATGACACAAAACATATTTTAAGGTTATTTATTTATATTTCATGTTTCAAGACTATTCATCTCCCTCAAAGTCCGTTTGTACAAATATGGTTAGAAAGATGGACATGTAAGGATATTATTGGTAATTTGTATGCAGATTCATAGCCTATACAAGTTCCATGAGTGAACGGCATTATGTATTTCTTTTCTTTTCTTTTAGGAAAATGGAAAATTCCAAAAAAAGATCAAGAGGAGGCTGCTTGCTTAAGAAAACAACTGTGTGGATCAGGGGCTGCTAATAATTTTTGCAAATCAACAAAAGGTGGCAGTGAAGTCTACATCATATAGACTACCAATTTTTATATATATATATATATATATATATATATATATATATATATATATATACACACACATACACACACACACACACACACACACACACACACCCTGTTTTTCTCCAAAATAAGACATCCCCTGATAATAAACCCAATCAGGCTTTTGAGTGCATGGTAATAAGGCCAAATGCTTATTTCAGGGTTCACAAAAATATAAGACAAGGTCTTATTTTCGGGGAAACACACACACACAACATTATATATTATAGATATAATGTTGGATTCAAAAGAACAAACTTAAGTTAGTCTTCCCCTCTGGTGGAGTTATACCCTGGTTTAAATCAAAACAAGCCACCTGTCGTGGAAAGGAGACCCCCCCCCACCCCCAAAGCATTCAAGCCCTCCACATATCTTGTTGCTTCTACAATTTCACAGATCACTGCCGATACAAGCTTTCACGCTCAACTTAGCAGCCCAAAGGGCTAGAAACCCGATCGCTTCACACAATCCGGAGCCATTCGTTGCCCCCGTGCCAATCTCTGGCTTTGTCTGGTATTTTTGGCAGAGCAGATGCTCTGACTGCTCTTCAAGACCAGCCTTAAAAATTATGTCACTGTTTGAAGTCGAGACATATGGCCGGCTGTTCATCAAACGTGATCGGTCTTCACCCAAATGGATGCAGGCCTTCTCGGGGTGTATGCTCGGAGCAAATGCGAGACATTAAAAAAAAAAAAAACCAACAACAACCTGTGTTTGTCTTAGCAACGAGGGCACACCTGGTTCCGTGCATCACACTGAGCGTTAAAACGTGACCCGTGGGCGTAAACCCAGCCCATTGCATTTTGCATACCAAAGCTCAAAGGCGTCACACGCGGACGGGGGCTTCTTATTCGAGAAACGCCAGCGAAGCCAAAAGCGATGGCGATGCGATGCATGTAATAAAATGCAAAATTCCATGAATATTGTATTTCATATTTAAATCATCTTGTTGCAAGGGCATGCCTCCTGCCGGTTACCAACCAGGGCCTTAGCTCTCGGGGTGCCTAAAGTAAGTGTGATGGGTTTCAAAAATCTCTTTTGTGATGGCTTTTCATTTGTGGAGGCACACACCTGCCTGGTACCAACATCGTTACCCTTTTGGGGGCGAGATATAAAGATTTTTTTTTCCTATCCCGGGTCCTTCTGAAAAAGCACATTAGCGGTTTTGAGATCTTCAGAATGCTACTTTACTGAGATTGTTATGTTCTATAACTTCACTTAATTCCGAAGGCCAACCCCCCCCCCTGCAACTTCCGAACTGCTACAGCAGAAAAACCACAATAAATAAAGACTCAAAAACCATGAACCGACAGTGCTATGAGGCTCCTTTGAGAATGCAAAGTTTAAATGAAATGGCTCGGAAGTTTAAGCCTCACCAAAAAAAAAAAAAAAGCTGGATTTTTGTACCCCGTTTCCACAAAAATAAGTCCCAACTGGAAAATAAGCCCTAGCATGATTTTTTAGGATGCTCGTAATAGAAGCCCTACCCCCAAAATAAGCCCAGTCAAGATTGTCAGCCAGATGGATGCATTTAGTACCGTATTTCCCTCCCAAAAAATAAGACCTAACCAGAAAATAAGCCTTAATGTGTCTTTTGGAGCAAAAAAATAATATAAGACCCGGTCTTATTTTCGGGGAAAGACAGGCAGTGGGTACCTGAAGATGGGGATTCATGCAATGGATAGGTGGGGAGAGAAGGGGGGGAGCGATGTTCAAGGAGCAGCTGGACTTGGATGTGCGAGTGAAAGAAGGTCCGGGGATGAGTAACCTGGTTTGCTCATCAGGGCAAAGAGGATGACGCTACAGATGGGAGACCCAGGTGGCGCAAAAGCCCAACCTTTCTCTGTCTAGCATGGAGCCCTTTTTAGCAAACCGATTTCTGGTCAGCAGGTCCACGTAAAACCCTGGAGGTTTTAAAGAAGAGGCCGGAGAACCATTCGTCTGAAATGTTATATAGGGGGGTTGTGCTTGAGCAGGGGGTTGGACTAGAAGACCTCCAAGAGTCCCTTCCGACTCTGTCCTTCCTTCCTTCCTATTATTCTATCATTTAGCGGATCTTTTTATCTTGATCTTAAACTCTATTGCCTCGTAGAGAAACCACGCAGAAGCCAGCTTGCTCCCAACCCAGCCTCATCCATAGCTGGAATTCCAGAAAGCAGTGACAGGTGGGAGATACATTACAAGCCCCCTGACCCACCAAGAAAGGCAGCATTCCCCCACCCAACCCCTCCCCAAATGGAACAAATCAGCCGCGTTGCTAGATTATACCGATAGGCTTTTTCTGCAATCCTGCTCAGGAGTTCCAAAACCGAGAAGCCAGCAGGGTCAGCCTGCCCACCCCCCAAAACGGCCTTTTGCCGTCAAGGCAGACTCCGTCCCCTTTAAAGTAGCGTCACCTGCCCCGTGCTTTCCTCGCGCCCGAAGAGACATCTGCACTGCAGATTTTTTTTTTTGGACTGAAGAAGAGGCGCCTCCTGGAGAAGAAAAGCCGCCCCGTTACCCAACCCTTCCAGACGATGGAGGGGAGGGGGGGTGGTCTTTGAAGGGAAGGAGAAAAGGGACCCCCGACTTTAGATAAAAAAGGGGCTTTGTCTGGATCTCTTCGGCAGTCTCCAAAAGCCAACAGGCGGGTGGAGAGAGAGGCTTTCCCAGAAGCATTAATGTATTCCTGCCCCTCCACCCAAAAAAAAAAAAAAAAAAGCAGCAGCGAAGACAATATTTTCTTTTTGGAGGAAGATTTAAATGACAATAGATGACTTTCTACATGACGAAAACCACCCAGGCACAGAGAGAAAATTGTTTGCCTGGGGGTGGGGGGGGGAGAAAACCAATTGCCCTTTTCTCTTCCCCCCCCCCCCCCCCCCCCCCCCCCCCTGGGTCACCTGCATGGCGTGGGAATTATTCAAGGCGCCCTCCAAAATCCTGGATCTTTGGGCCAAAGGAAGGGAGGGAAGGGCGACAGGCGATGCTTCAACGAGGAAGCCAGCTAAGTGACACCCCCCCCCGCCCCTTGGGGACCTCGACGGATCTCCGTCGGGTGCATCTCCGTCAAACTGCAAGGGGAGATTTTTCGTCCCCCACCCTCCGATCCATCTGGTATTCCTCTACCGCCCCAATCAGTGTGGGAGACCATACCGAGGTGGTGCAAAAACCCACGTTCTCGAATAAAAATAAATAAATTAGAAATCTGGGATTTACTTCCAATCCACCCACGTTCGTTCGTTCTCCCATCTGGGTGCGAATCCCCCTCCTGGCCTTGGTAGCAGAGAAAGGCATGTCTCCAGAGCTTTCCCCCTGCAGTGTCAGGTCAGGGAAGGCTGGGAGACACCTGGAATGGAGGACTTGGGGAAGGGGTTTTGCAGCTGGGAGGGGAGGGGGAAAACACACCCCACGGAAGAACCGAGGGTTTGTAAGGCGTAAGGTTCGCCAGAGCTCGTCTTGCCGGCAACCTGCAATGCTGTCCTCTGAGCTACCCCAACCGAGGATTGCTTCATTTCCCTGCTCGGGAACATTACCTAAGAATTTTCCACGAGGCTGAACGTGCCACACCCATGGCTTTTGCCTGCCTGCCCCTGGGACTGTTGGCACTGCCCCCCACCCCCATTATCCCAGCTCCTCCACCCTTCAATTATCCTCTGCTTTGGCACTTAGGGGCTTTTGCTCCCCCCCCTTTCTAACCGACAGGATGGCAAGGCAGCTGAGCTGAAGGCTAAATCCCCATTTTCTCCCAAGCCCTTGGAACTGCCACGCCCTTCTCCTCCCCCCTGAGCGCCATCGGAGGCCTCTTCGCTAGGTCTCAGACCCCTCCATGATCCCCACACCACCCCTTTCCAGGGGGGAAAAAAACAATCCCTGGGGAGGAGGGGGTGTCTCCTAACTGCACCCGGTAACACCTTTTGGTAGGTTTGGACTTTGGTGGCAGCTCTCAAAAGGATAAAGAAATATTTCTCACAAAGAAGGCTGCCCAATCCTGCTTATAAAAGAATATCTCAGGAATCTCCATTTAAAAAAAAAAAAGAACATTTAACATGTCAAGACTGGGCAATCTGCAAGGAGGGGCTGTTGCGCTGAAAACTCTGGTCGTGTGAAATACATTGTCTTGATTTTGAATGAATGTCCCTATTATGATGGTTGCAAGCCCCCCCAAAAAATGCTTGATTTTGAGCGATCTCCCCCCTTCCAATCCCATCAACCGCTACCTTTTCTTCTTGACATATGGTTATTATTTCCCCCACAATCTTCCATTTAGGGGGGACGGACGGACAACAGTCAATTTAAGGAAAGGTTTCAAAGCCCAGAATCTGTATTACGGTTTCGATTCTTGTTTCAAAAAAACCCCAAAAAACGCAGTGACCTTTCCTTTCCATAAAAGATTCCCTTTTTTCCGGGGGGGGGGGGGGGGAGGGACGGGACCAATGCCTTCCACCTGGTTGAGATGCTTCCCATGCTTGCAAACTGCATTGCAAAGCAAAAAGAGAGAGAGGTGGGGGGGAAGGCAAAATTTGGTCTGCATCCAATTGCCGCTTGAATCTCATTTGGGTATGACCGAAGGATCTTCCTTGCTTCCCGCGGAGGGGAGTGGCAGACAGCCCCCCTCCCCAGGGACGGGGAGGGCGCCAGGTTGAAGAAAACAGCTGTAATCAGCCATCACATCCACAGCCAGTGACTTTATCCTCCAGGGCAGGGTGCACATAATGGAGCCAAGGGCGGGCGGGAACTGAACCCATCCCCCCCTCCCCACTGGAGTAGGGTTCATCTTCCCAAGCTTTTTAGTGTCACCCCTTATATTGGGTGTGGATTATGTATATATGGGCAGGGAGAGAGAGACATTTCCTAGATCAATAAATGTAAAAAAAAAAAAGACAGGTTATTTTAATTGATCCTGCATTCTGCTGGGGGGGGGGGGAAGGGGATGCTCTGAAGCCCCCTTTTTTCCACCACCCCACCCTTATCTACCTTGTTTTTAAAGAGGGAAGCAGCAAAGATCTGATCTCGGTTAAAAGAACGCCATGGTGCATTTCCTGGCAAATCCACATACCCTGTCCTTTATTTTTTATTTATTTATTTATTTGCATTAAATCCAAGGGTGCGCTATACCCTTGCATCCCAGCTAACCTTAATTTTGAGGTGGGAGATGAGAAAGCAAATAAAATCCACTCAATAAAAATAAATAATGCAAATGGTCACATTTATTGGCAAACCCACAGCCCCTCTCCTTTATTTTTATTTATTTATTTTTGCATGAAATGCAAGGGTACACTATACCCTTGCATCCCCAACCTTAATTTTTTTGGGGGGGTGAGAAAGCAAATAAAATCCTCTCAATAAAAATAAATAATGCAAATGGGCACATTTATTGGCAAATCCACAGCCCCTGTCATTTATTTTTATTTATTTATTTTTTGCATTAAATGCAAGGGTGTGCTATACCCTTGCATCCCAGCTAACCTTAATTTTGGGGTGGGAGGTGAGAAAGCAAATAAAATCCTCCCAATAAAAATAAATAATGCAAATGGGCACATTTCATGGCAAATCCACAGCCCTTCTCCTTTATTTTTATTTATTTTTTTTGCATGAAATGCAAGGGTGCACTATACCTTTGCATCCCAGCTAACCTTATTATTATTATTATTTTTGGGTGGGTGGGTGGGTGGGTGGGTGGGAGAAAGCAAAAAAAAAAAATCCTGATAAAAATAAAAAAAATGCAAAGGGTGCACATTTATGGGGCAAATCAGGCAGACCCCCCCTCACTAACAATTAACATTTTGCAAAAGAGTCCCAGAAAATGCGCATTTTTCTCCCCCCGTTTTTCTTTGCGATCTCGTGCTTTGGACAAGGCAACCTTACGGCTCTTCCCGTCAACGCGCACTCCCCCCTCCCCTCCCGCGCAGCCGCCTCCGCCGTTCCTTCCAGCGCCCACTCCCCCCCCCGCTCCGTCCTTACCAGCGCAAGATTGGGGGGAACCTGCCCCCTTCAGGTCTCGTCCTCCCGCCTCGGAGGAGCCACCCCCGGCCGAAGAAGAAATAAACGGGGACTGGGCGGCCGGATCAGCCATCTTCGCCTACGACGGGTGGAGGGGGGGGGGGGATATAGATAGAATAGATATATATTTAAAAAAAAAAAAACAAACGTCGACGAAGGCTCTCCTCCAAACGACCGCTCCGCTCAACGGACGAGCACCGACTGGCCAACCTGAGGCGACGAGGCCGCAGTGCGCAGGCGCCAGAAGAGGGCGGTGAGCAAACGTGCCGCGAAGGGGCGTGTCGGGCTGGGCGCTTTCGAGCGCAGGCGCAGTGAGAGGAGAGGGCGGGGAGGGAGGCGTGTCTTTGGGGGGGCTGTCAAAATTCCTCTCCCCCTTTTTTTTAAAGGGGAAGACATTCCTATATCTATCTATCTTTCTTTCTATCTATCTATCTATCTATCTATCTATCTATCTATCTATCTATCTATCTCTTCCGTATTTATTTAAATTAAATCAGCTTGGGTGGGGAGAGAGAGAGAGAGAGAGAGAAAGAGAGGTAGGTAGGTAGATAGATAGATAGATAGATAGATAGATAGATAGATAGATGAGATAGGTAGGTAAGTAGGTAGGTAGGTAGATATATATATATATAGATAGATAGATAGATAGATAGATAGATAGATAGATAGATAGATGAGATAGGTAGGTAGGTAGGTAAGTAGGTAGGTAGGTAGGTAGGTAGGTAGGTAGATAGATAGATAGATAGATAGATAGATAGATAGATAGATAGATGAGATAGGTAGGTAGGTAAATAGGTAGGTAGGTAGATAGATGATAGATAGATAGGTAGACAGACAGACAGACAGACAGGTGATAGATGAGATAGGTAGGTAGGTAGGTAGGTAGGTGGATGGATAGATAGATAGATAGATAGATAGATAGATAGATAGATAGACAGACAGATAGATAGATGAGATAGGTAGGTAGGTAGGTAGGTAGATAGATAGATAGATAGATGAGATAGGTAGGTAGGTAGGTAGGTAGGTAGATAGATAGATAGATAGATGAGATAGGTAGATGAGATAGGTAGGTAGGTAAGTAGGTAGGTAGGTAGATGATAGGTAGGTAGACAGACAGACAGACAGACAGCTGATAGATGAGATATATAGGTAGGTAGGTAGGTAGGTGGATAGATGGATGGATGGATGATAAATAGACAGACACAGATGATAGATATATAGATGATATTGATAGATAGATAAATAGATATAGAATATAGATATAGATATGTAGAATATAGAGATAGATGATAGATAGATAAATAGATAAACAGACAGACAGATCTCCACCCAAGCTGATTTAATTTAAATAAATACAGAAGTGGCTAAACGTGACCAGTGTAGCTTTGTTGTTGTTAGAGAGAATTGACCAGCTAGGTGGCTCGGGCTAAGATGCTGAGCTTTGTCAATTACAAAGATTGGCGGTTCGAATCCCTCGTATAGGTCTCCTGTGTGAGCAGGGGGTTGGACTAGATGACCTCCAAGTTCCCTTCCAATTCTTTTACTGTTATTATTAACGTGACTTTTTAGGTGCCCAAGAGTTTTAGGAAATGATGTCAATGTTTTGTTTTTTTTAAAAAAAAGATTGATGCTATTTTAATGCCATTTTAGAGATGACTTTTAAGGGATGAGTAAGTTATATTTTAACTGTAAATCACTGCATTTCCCTTTTAACTGGATGGGAGTCATGGCAAACATTATTGTTTTAAAAGAAAAAGTAGACATGCCTCTTTAATAATAATCGTAATATTATAATGTCATTGGTTTTGAGTTTGTTCTTGGCTAATCTCATTGTCAACTGCCTATTCTTCTTCTTCTGAATGTTAAATGTGTTGTTTTTTTTAAGTTACATCCTGTTATTGCATTGATGTTTTTATTGCGTTAGCGGCCATCCCAGACTTTGCTGAGGTCAGATGGGTGGACGTATAAATATAGCCCATATAGTAAATAAATAATAAGAATACTGTTTTAAAAAAAAAAATCTCCGTACCTATTCAACTCTGATCGACCTTGGAAAAGTCTTTCTGTAGGCTGGACATAGAAGTAGAAAAGTTTCTTGAAAGCAGAGTGTGGCAAACCATTTTTATAGGATGTGTGTATGGTCGTCTTTGTAATGTTGTCCCTACGGAGAACGATGTCAACTCATCAGCAGACTAAAAAAAAAAGGTATGACAAATTCTGTATCAGAAAATGTAAACTTAGCTCTAAATCAGCCAAACCTGATTGTATGTTTTTCGTATATAATATCCTTGACTTTCAGTAAACCTTTCGTTTGCTGAAAAAAAAGTGACTTCATTTTTGAATGCATCATACAAACATTGCAGCATCCCCATGCTCAGGTGATATCAAGATTCAGGGGCTTAGCCACCCGCATGTATTGATGATGGTTGCAGCATCTTGCTGCCGGCTGCCTGCGATTTGGCGGTTCGAATCTCACCAGGCTCAAGGGTGACTCAGCCTTCCGTCCTCCTGAGGTCGGTAAAATGAAGACCCAGATGGTTGAGGGCGAGATGCCGACTCTGTAAACCGCTTAGAGAGGGCTGTAAAGCACTGTGAAGCAGTATAGAAGTCTAAGTGCTATTCCTTCCTTCCTTCCTAGTGGTTAGAATGCAGTATTGCAGGCTAACTCTGCCCATTGTCAGCAGTTTGATCCTGACTTGGTTCAAGGTTGACTCAGCCTTCCATCCTTCCGAGGTAGGTAAATTGAGGACCCAGATTGTTGTGGGCAAGAGGCTGATTCTGTAAACCGCTTAGAGAGGGCTGTAAAAGCACTGTGAAGTGGTATATAAGTCTAAGTACTATTCCTTCCTTCCTTCCTTCCTTCCTTCCTTCCTTCCCTCCCTCCTTCCTTCCTTCCTTCCTTCCTTCCTTCTCTTCCCCGTGATTAGAATGCAGGATTGCAGGCTAACTCTGCCCACTGCCAGGAGTTGATTCAACCTTCCGTCCTTCCGAGGTGGGTAAAATGAGGACCCAGATTATTGGGGGCAAGAGGCTGATTCTGTAAACCACTTAAGAGAGGGCTGGAAAGCACTATGAAGCGGTATATATTGCTATTGCTATCCTGGGATCACATGGTCACCATTTCTGACCTTACTACCAGCTTCCAACAAGCCAAGGCAATGGAGGAAGCCGCGTTCGCTTAACAACTGTCTGATTCACTTAACGTCCTCAGCAGAACAGGTTGTAAAATTGAGCGCAACTGCCTCGCTTAGCAATTATAGTTCCGGTGCCAATTGAGGTCATAAATCGAGGATTACCTATACCGAGTTGATGAAACTTTCCTTCCAAATGGTTGGGACTACAACTCCCATGACTCCTGCCCACGACGGCTGTGAGTGATGAGAGCCATGCAGATCGTCGTTGATTTACGACAGTCCATTTAGTGAACTTTCAAAGTTACAACGGCACTGAAAAAAATGCCTTAGGACTGTTTTTCACACTTACGACCGTCGCAGCTTCCCCAGGGTCAAAATTCAGATGCTTGGCAACGGGTTCATATTTATGACGGTTGCAGAGTCCCCGGGATCATGTGATCCTCTTTTTGCGACCTTCGGACAAGCAAAGTCAATTAGGAAGCCAGATTCGCTTAACAAGAGTGTGACTAATTTAAACGCAATGGTTCATTTAACAACCACGGCACGAAAATTCGTGAAAATGGGGCAAAACTCCCTTAACAAAGACGTTTCACTTAGCAACATACATTTTGGACTCAGTTCTGGTCGTGACTCGAGGACTACCTGTACAGTCCAATTGGGCATCGTTTGGGTTCGCTCGTGTTGCCACATCTGGCAGGCCACTGACGTTGTAAGCAACATGGGGTCCTTGTCATGTGGGATCACAACTCCCATCCTCCCCACACTGTTGGCCTTGGAGGGCCAATCTCAAGACTCCTTAGTGCTGGTCCTGTGCTTGCAAGACACAGAGCATTTAAAGGTTGAAGGCCTTTAAATGAATTGCCCAAACAATTACTGGATATTTTCTGCAAATCGAACCACTCTGCATGTCTCTTATGGACCTGCAAAATATTGCTTCCCACACACACTATAATTAAGTCCACACTGGTGTTTTAGGATTCCCATGTCAGTCCCTGCCTGCATTTTTGTCCCTTCCTTTAAAATAAATAACAGTGGCTCGGTGGCTAAGATGCTGAGCATGTCGATCGAAAGGTCGGCAGTTCAGCGGTTCGAATCCCTAGTGCCGCGGAACGGGGTGAGCTCCCGTTCCTTGTCCCAGCTTCTGCCAACCTAGCAGTTCGAAAGCAGGTAAAAAAATGCAAGTAGAAAAACAGGGACCACCTTTGGTGGGAAGGGAACAGCGTTTTCCGTGCGCCTTTGGCGTTGAGTCATGCCGGCCACATGACCACGGAGACGTCTTCAGACAGCGCTGGCTCTTCGGCTTTGAAACGGAGATGAGCACCGCCCCCTAGAGTCGGGAACCACTAGCACATATGTGCGAGGGGAACCTTAATCTTAAAATAAATGACACCATTCTCAGCAGCAAAAAAAAAAAAAAAGACGTGCTCCAAACCACATGCCCACCAGAGGGCAGCAAAGAGGCATAAAACACCAACTTTTGCTGCCACAAACAGATGAGAGATTTTTCTCTCCCCACCCCTGTATAGTCCTCGCTTAACGACCAATCATTCTATAACCGTTCAAAGTTGTGACAGCCACGGAACAGGTATACACGGCCACATTTCAGATGGGTCAGCTTTATTAGCAGTCGTGGTGTTCTGCAGTCACATGACTGCAATCGATGATGGATTTTTTTTGTGGCTTTTGCAGAAAGCTTAACTTTCCGCTGTGGAAAAGGACGGAAAATGATGTCCAGGCTTTGACTTTATGACCATGAAATTCTGGGCGCAATTCAGTTGAGGACTTACTTGGTAACCTTGACGTAGCAAGTCAGTTTGGCGTGGTGGTGAAGGCTCCAGTCTAGAAATCAGGCCATGAGTTCTAATCCCACCTTGGACACCCAAAGACAGTTGGGTTGGAAGAAATGTCCATCTGGGGTTCAGTTCCAAGTGGGGAGAAAGACACTGGGTTCATGGAAGTTGCTTGGAAAGATGGTTTTAATGGTGGACAGGACCACATGCCTTGAAGATCTTGGGTGAAGAAAAAAAGGGAAGAGATGCCGAGAGCGCCTGGGTTTTATACCGTCTCTGGGCTTTTGAATTTGAGCTTGTCTTCTCATTGGCTGTCAGACTCCCATGGGGCCATGCAGGGGTAACTTTGTAGGTTGTCTGTGTCCCAAGCTTGGTTGACTCTTGCTGGGTGATGATGTAATGAAAGGGGTTTGGGGCAATTCCTATTATGGCTTTACCTGAAGGAGGTAGATCTTTGTTATGTAAAATAGACTGGCCCAGGTCTTAATTGACAAAGTTGGGGGGCATGTCTGAATTTCTGCCTCTCTTTTAGGGGAAATATTCTGCCCTTTTTAATATTTTCCAAAATATCTCTTTTTCCTAGGAGAGGGTCGGGTGCTAACTTCCTACAGTTGGGTGCCCAAGGGCCAGCCATATTCTCTCCAGCCCTAGGAAGGAGAAAATGGCAAACCACTTCTGAAAAACCCTGCCCACAAAACTGCAGGGATTTGTCCAGGAAACAATTGAACGGAAGGGGAAAAAATATCTCTGCTAGACTAAATTCCATTTTCTGTACCATGTTCTATTTTCTATTTCACCCCTGCATAAACTGAAAAGCAAGCTATGTTTGCATTTCTCCTTATGTCCACTGAGAGCGTAATACACCTAAGACAAATTCCTTGTGTGTCCAATCACACTTGGCCAATAAAGAATTCTATTTCTATTTTTACCAAGGGATGAAAACCCAGCCAGACAATGGCTATTGAAATTCTCTTCAAGTAACCAGAGGAATGCATTGCATTTCTGAATGTCTTAGGGAAAGTTTGGAGAAAACCGGGTTGGTTTTTTTCCCCTATGGCGAAGTCTAAAAAAAATTTTTTTTTAAATTTATTCTGAAACATGCCAAACCTGTTCCTTATAAAGCATTATGAAACGCAAGAAGCAGGGAAAGGATAGTCAGCTTCAAAATTTTACCTACAGCTTCCGAAACAAAAATGCTTTGCTTGCTATGGGTGGGGAAAAAAATCTTCTATTTGCATATGGTTCCTTTCCTGGATTTCAGCTTTGCATCTGGGATGATCGTCAAAGTTCCATTTGCAAAAGAAATTTCAGTGCAAATATAAGGGATGTATAGGGACGCGGTGGCTCAGTGGCTAAGACGCTGAGCTTGTCGGTCGAAAGGACGGCAGTTCAGCGGTTCGAATCCCTGGTGCTGCGTAACTGGGTGAGCTCCTGTGACTTGTCCCAACCTAGCAGTTCAAAAGCAGGTAAAAAAAATGCAAGTAGAAAAAATAGGGACCACCTTTAGTGGGAAGGGAACAGTGTTCCGTACGCCTTTGGCGTTGAGTCATGCCGGCCACCTGACCACGGAGACGTCTTTGGACAGCGCTGGCTCTTCGGCTTTGAAACAGAGATGAGCAGCGCCCCCTAGAGGCGGGAACGACTAGCACATATGTGCGAGGGGAACCTTTACCTTTATAAGGGATTTAATTGTACTCAGTATCTTGAACAACGACATTCTTGTAATCTGGATTAGGTGGGGAAGGAAGTGTACAGCGCAAGTACCACCAATTCTTTAGTGAACGCTCAAAGTTGCAATGGCAAGTGGAAAAAAAGTGACTTATAACCATTTTTCATACTTAACGTCCGTTGCAGCATCTCCATTGGACACGGGGATCAGAATTCGTACCGTTTGCAACTGACTTGTATTTACGATGCAGTTGCAGGATTCCTGAGGTCACACGATCCACTCTTACAACCATCTGCCAGATTCATTTAACGACCGTGTTACTAACCCAACAACTGCAGTGATTCACTTAACAATTGTGGCAAAAAAAAAAAAAAGTCCTAAAAAAGGGGGGAAAAGTCACTTAACAACTGTCTCGCTTAGCAATGGGAATTTTGGGCTCCATTGTGGTCGTATTACAGCTTTGCCCAGAGAGCTGGGTCTTAATTTATTTTATTTATTTATTTGGTTCGATTTATATGCCGCCCTTCTCCGGAGAGTCAGGGCGGCGTACAATGCGTTAAGCAATAGCCTTCATACTTTTTTGTATATACCTGCTTAGTAGGGCTTTCGGCCCCCCCACAAGCAGTGTTCTTTTTTTATACAAAGTCAGCTTATTGCCCCCCCACAATCCGGGTCCTCATTTTACCTACCTCGGAAGGATGGAAGGCTGAGTCAACCTTGAGCCTGGTGAGATTCGAACTTGCAGTAATTACAGGCAGCTGGTGCTATTTAACAATTTAGTCTGCTGCGCCAGACTTATGTTATTTTTAATAACGTAATTTACATAAATTATGTCATGCAATTAATTAAGGTTAATTTCCCTGCTTGCATTTCTCTTTACTCCGATCTCCAAAGCACCTGAGGGCAGGACAAGAAGCAAACTTATCAAAGAGAGAAGCAACCTGGAATTAAGGGAGAAACTTCCTAACAGTGAGAACAATTAACCAGTGGAACAGCCTGCCTCCAGAAGTTGTGGGTGCTCCATCACTGGATGTTTTTAAGAAGAGACCGGACAGTCACTTGTCTGAAATGGTCTAGGTTCTCCTGCTTGAGCAGGGGGTTGGACTAGAAGACCTCCAAGGTCACTTCCAGCTCCTATTCTATTCTATTCTATTCTATTCTATTCTATTCTATTCTATTCT
>WNWU01000096.1:1458742-1475533 GCA_012654045.1 Ptyas mucosa
CCGCAAATCTGAGAGTTCAACTCTGGGAGTTCAAGTCCGCAAATCTGGCTGAGGAACTCTGGGAGTTGAAGTCCACAACTCCAAGGTTGTGGTACCCCTGGTGTAGAGTCTCCTCCATGATCAGCCAGTTGGACGAGAAGATCTCCAAGCATCCCTTCCAACTCTGTTATTCTGTTATCAAGTCCATCCATTTAATGCTAGCCATCTTCTTTTTTTTTCCTTCCACGTTTCCCCGGCATTAGGCACTTCTGAACCGAATCTTTTGCCTAAGCTGGCTAAAATAAAATCATTTGAACTTAGTCATTTCGTATCTTGAGTGACCTTAGTTCATAAATGGAGAGAATATGGCCAGAACATGGAACATTCTCCTTAAAAAACTAGACGGTTGAGTCAACCAATGAAGTTAGGGATTAGGTTGGTTGATGGATGGATGGATGGATGGATGGATGGATGGATGGATGGAAATACTTTGGGCTTGGCCTACATTTTGAATGTTGGAACTGGTTGTGACTGGTTGAGTTGTCCCTTTGATGGAGATTGTGCAACCCCGAGAAGAGATTCTATCACCAACGTCTGGTTAGAACAGATGTCGTTGCAACCAAACACACAGAAGTAACGGAGGGAAGAGCTTCCTTGAAATCAAGACACCCCATAAAGAGCTAAAATTGCCGCATTTTCGCCTTCGCAGCTCTGGAGGTGCAAGATTTTCGCTTTAAAAAAAAACCACTGGGCTTCCATGCTGCAAAAATTCATTGTTTCTGGTTGTGAAATGAGAAGCCGAGGCAGCTGACTTGAGCTATTAGCGAGGATGAAATATTGATGTGACACAGAGTGGTTTGTAGGTACATTTTGTGTGTGTGTGTGTGTTTTTTTTTAAACCCTGGCCGGCGATGAAGAGAACAGGTTTCATTTTAAAGACGGATAAAACATAAAAAACCCCCAAAAACACTGCTTTCTTTTTTTTTTTTTTTGCACTATTATCCACTTCTTTTTATTCTTTTAATTACGCTTCTGCTTCAGGCTTTTTGCAACCAGCCTTCCATTGAGGATCTGTATTATAGTCCTTGATTTGCGACCACAATAGAGGCCGACGTTTCTGTTGCTAAGTGAAACATTCGTTAAAGTGAGTTTTGCTCCATTTTACGACCTTTCTTGCCGCAGCTGCGAAGTTAGCAACCCAGTTGTTAAACGAAGCTGGCTTCCCCCGTTGACTTGGCTTGTCAGGAGGTCGCAAAAGGGGATCATACGACCCCGGAGGGGGAGGGGGAGGGGGGGAGACGTTGCATCCGTCATAAAATACGTACCAGTTGCCAAGCGTCCGAATTTTAACCACACGCTGCAACGGTCGTTAACTGTGAAAAACGGTCGTAAGTCACTTCCTTCGGGGACGTCGTAGCTTCGAACCGTCACTAAATATAATGTTGTAAGTCGAGGATTGACAGTACTGCACAAACCAGGAAGGGGGCTGAGAAAATAATCTACAGACCTCTCACATCCTGGACATAAATCTATTTCGACTCCTTCCCGTTATATAGAGCATTGCAGGACAAAATAACCAGACATAAATATTATTTTTCCCCCCTGCCATCACTCTGCTAAACACTTCATTCCCACGGCATTGTCTCGTTTCTCTTTGTTTTTTTTTCTTTTCATCGCTCTTACTATCTTCTCTCCTATGAGTTTCTTATGATTTATCAATTGTTTGTAACTTAACGATTAATGATGGTAACTGTGATTCATGGCCTGTGACAGTGATGGCTAACCTTTTTCTCGTCGTCGGTCGAATTTGCCCCCGTTTGCAAATTCACGCGCGGAAGCGGAACTCGGTGAAATAAAGACCGACTGGAAGGATGCAAAACATCTCGGCGATTGTGCTTTTCTGGAACTCGTCTCCGTAGCCATGGTAACGGACTGCCTGGAACACTTCGGAGCATCTAAGGATGGGATCAGCCTGCGAATAGATGCTCTCCTTGGCTTCCGGCCCTCCCTCAGCATGAATCCCCAGGAGAGCCCAGAAGGAGAAGCAGCCGCGAAAGTGGGGGGTTGGGAGACCGTGGTCGAGGGGGTCGTTGCACCACAATTTGCAAACTACAATTGCACAATCTTGATAGAATCAAGATCACGTGAAGTGTGAATGCCGCTTTATAAGGCCTTGGTAAGGCCACCCTTGGAATATTGCATCCAGTTTTGCTTGCCACAATATAAAAAAAAAGATGTTTTGAGACGCTAGAAAGAGTGCAGAGAAGAGCAACAAAGATGATTAAGGGACTGGAGGCTAAAACATATGAAGAACGGTTGCAGGAACTGGGTATGTCTAGTCTGATGAAACGAAGGACTAGGGGAGACATGAGAGCAGTCTCCCAATATCTCAGGGGCTGCCCCTAAGAAGAGGGAGTCAAGCTATTCTCCAAAGCACCTGAGGGCAGGACAAGAAGCAACGGGTGGAAACTAACCTAGGAGAGAAGCAATTTAGAACTAAGGAGAAATTTCCTGACAGTGAGAACAATTAATCAGTGGAACAGCCTGCCACTAAAAGTTGTGAATGCTGCAACACTGGAAGTTTTTAAGAAGAAATTGGAAGGTCGTTTGTCTGAAGTGGTGTAGGGTTTCCTGCCTGAGCAGGGGGTTGGACTAGAAGACCTCCAAGGTCCCTTCCAATTTATTTATTGGTTCAATTTATATGCTGCCCTTCTCCGGAGACTCCGGGCGGCTTACAATGCGTTAAGCAATAGCCTTCATACTTTTGTATATACCTGCTTAGTAGGGCTTTCGCCCCCTCCCCCCTCAAAGCGGTGTCCTTTTTTATACAAAGTCAGCTTATTGCCCCCCACAATCCGGGTCCTCATTTTACCTCCCTCGGAAGGATGGAAGGCCGAGTCAGCCTTGGGCCTGGTTAGATTTGAACTCGCAGTAATTACAGACAGCTGGCAGCTAAGTGCTACTTAACAGCACTTTAGTCTGCTGCACCACCAAGGCTCAATTCTGGTTTTGTATTGTATTGTATTGTATATTCCATTCCATTCCATTCTCAAATTTGCTGCCGTGATTCGCTTAACAACTGTGACAAGAAAGGTGGCAAAATGGGGTTTCACCTCACAACTGTCTCACTTAGCAGCACAAAAATGTCGGGCTCAAGGGTGGTCGTAAGTCGAGGACTACCCGTAACGTGTCTCTTTCTTGGCTCAGTGGATCCGTAACGTAAGAATTACACTTGCCTTTGTGTGTGCAAACGATGGCTTTTGAGATTTCGCGGGATTTGATCAGAGCAAGACTAGGGGAAAAAATGTGGCTTGTTTTTGTCAATGTTTTTGTCATCCTGTTGCTTTGCCGTTCGACGCAGCTGCAGCCCGGGGGGGAAAAAAAACACTCAGTTTTTCTGCAGGGAGTCTCTGGGTCGTCATTTCAAACAACAAAATGTGTCATTGAACTACACAGGCGGAAGGGAACATTTAGTGCCGTGGTTTTCAAATTTGGATGCTTTAAGATGGGTGGACTTCCAAGTCCCAGAATTCCTCAGCTGGCTGGGGAATGCTGGGAGTTGAAGTCCACCCATCTTAAAGCAGGCTGGCTGGGGAATTCTGGGAGCTGAAGTCCACCCATCTTAAAGTATGCTGGCTGGGGAATTCTGGGAGTTGAAGTCCACCCATCTTAAAGTATGCTGGCTGGGGAATGCTGGGAGTTGAAGTCCACCCATCTTAAAGCATGCTGGCTGGGGAATGCTGGGAGTTGAAGTCCACCCGTCTTAGAGGATGCTGGCTGGGGAATTCTGGGAGTTGAAGTCCACCCATCTTCAGGCATGCTGGCTGGGGAATGCTGGGAGTTGAAGTCCACCCATCTTAAAGTATGCTGGCTGGGGAATTCTGGGAGTTGAAGTCCACCCATCTTAAAGCATGCTGGCTGGGGAATGCTGGGAGTTGAATCAATAGATGATTGATAAATAGATGATAGATATACAGATAGATAAATAGATGATGATAGATGTAGATAGGATGGATGGATGGATGGAAAGAAAGAAAGAAAGAAAGAAAGAAAGAAACAACTTTTAAACTCCAGAGCCTTGCTATATAAATATCTCTTTAATTGGCTTTTCAGGAGTCCAGAAAATTGAACTGAAATAATGCATTATGGAAAGAAAATCAATAAAGTACGCTTATTATGGTCTGCTTTGCGCTCTCCGTGGTTCAGCACAAAATAGTTGGTTTTTTTTTTTTAATCAAAAATGCTTGTAAACGTTTTGAGACTGGCCTGGATCCCCACCACGTTAAATATCAACATTCTTTACATTGTTGTGAGACATTGCGTAGTCACAAAAGAAAGCCCAGAAGTCATTTCCAGCAAGCTCAAACAACCATATGTGTATTATATAAGTTGTGGGTTTTTTTGGGGGGGGGGTGGCGTGGCGGCGCAGGAGGCAGAAATGACGACGTTGAAATGTCTTTGTTTGGCAAACTAAGGATTCATGTTTGGGGAATGGAAAATGTTTATAGACGTGGAAAATAATATCACGGTGGAAGGATTTCTGAGGACACAAAAGCATTTTTGTCTCTTTGTTTTTTAGTCTGATTTTTCTGAACTGTGTTTTGCCTTAATGATAAAAGGAAAAAAAGAGACCAGTGTACCAGGGGTGGGTTCTAATTACCTTTACTACCGCTTTGCGGTGGGAGTGGGCTCGCACGCGTGCCTTCAGAAGCTTCTATGCGTGCGCAGATCGCCAACGATGACATCCAGGGCGGTGGGCGGAGCCTCTTGCCGGTTTTACTACCGGTTCTTACGAACCGGTCTGAACCAGGGGCAACCCACCACTGTTTCTCCCCCTGAAAAAGCTCTTCATAACTCTCCAAATTCTGGAATAAATAGGTACATGCCAGTTGTACCTATTTTTTATTTTATTTTTTGTTGTTGTACCAATTGTAGAAAGCGTCCTCACTTACTGTGTGGCACGCCGGCCTGACAGCGGTGGATGGAAAAACACTACAGAGGGTGCAGTGGTGAAATCCATTTTTTTTTTTACTATCGGTTGTGGGCGTGGCTTGGTGGGCGTGGCAGGGGAAGGATACTGCAAAATCCTCATTCCCACCCCACTCCAGGGGAAGGATACTGCAAAATCCCCATTCCCTCCCCACTCTAGGGCCAGCCAGAGGCGGTATTTGCCGGTTCTCCGAACTGCTCAAAATTTCCGCTACCGGTTTTGCAGAACCTGTCAGAACCTGCTGGATTTCACCCCTGAGAGGGTGGTGAGCACAGCGCAAAACATCGTGGGCTGCCCCCTGATACCACTAGGGCTCGCTGCCTTAGGAGAGTGAGGAAAATCCTCAGGGACGACTCTCATCCTGGTCACTGCTTCTTTACCCTCCTACCGTCGGGAAAGGAGATATAGAAGCGTAGCCAGCCGCACAAACAGGCCGAAAGAACAGTTTTTATCCGCGGGGCTGTCACGACTCCTGAATGCGAAATAACATCATAACTACGTACCCGTGTTTCCCCGAAAATAAGACCCTGTCATATATATTTTTGAACCCCAAAATAAGCGCTTGGCCTTATTTCCAGGGAGGTCTTATTAACTTGGGGCGCGGGGAGCGAGATGGGGCTCCTCTTGCCGTCTTACCTGATTTCCACCTCTGCATTTAAATATTTTTGGGGAGGGCTTATTTTCGGCGGGGGGGGGTGTGAGGCTTATTTTAGCGCATGTGCTCAAAAGCCCGATTGGGCTTATTATCAGGGGATGCCTTATTTTCGGGGAAACAGGGTAGTACGATGGACTTGCAGGGCCGCCGCAACGTGTAACACACCGGTGTTCACACCGGTGCAATAGGACGGGGTGTTTTTTCTTAATATGATTTATTGGGTTAGGGATTTTCTGTCTTCACTGTGAGTTATATTGTGATGGGTGTGTGTGTGTGTATGTGTGTTTGTGTGTGCACTGAGGGAGCTCCACCAATCTCATCGTATATACCATCGTATAACCTTTTTGCCGTCACGTGCCAAAAGCAGGGGGAGTGCGGAGAGGGGGGTCACGCGTGTGTGTGCCCACACCCATACTTCAATGCCCCCCGCACATGCCTGCCTGACCCCTCCTGTAGTCCCCCCACTTTTGGCATGCAATGGCTCGTTGGGCCTAGTAGGCCCATTGTTCACCCTCCCCAGGCTCCAGACGCTTTCTAGGAGCCCGGGGAAGGCAAAAACGGCCTTCCCCAACTCCCAGAGGCCCTCTGGAGGCCGGAAACGGCCCGTTTCCCGACTTCCAGTGGGCCCGGAAGACCCAAAAATCAGCTGGCAAATGAACTGGAGGTGAGCTAGGGCAACGCTTGCGTGCCCACAGTTATGGCTCTGCATGCCACCTGTGGCACGCGTGCCATAGGTTCGCCATCACGGGTATATACGTTGTGCAGTGACAAGGTGATTATTATCGCCAAGCACTTGAATTTTGATCACGCGACTGCAGGGACGCCTGCCATGGTGACCCTAAGTGTGGGAAAACTAGCGTTCCTAAGTCGCTTTTTTTCAGTGCCGTCGCCACTTTTGAATGGTCACTAAATGAACCGTAAGTCGAGGACTGCCTGGACGTGTATTAGGAGATGTTGCTCATCCTTTTTTCTTTCTTTTTTTTTTTCCCCTTTCTTTCTTGACCGTACCAGGAGGAGATGCCATGGTGGTAACCAAGCCGGGCCCTGTTCAGATCGTCCTGGTCCACAAAGAAGAACATTCCTTTGAGTTGGACGAGAAGGCGTTGAGCCAAGTCCTGCTGCAAGATGCCATCCGTGACCTTGACGTGGTGGTCGTGTCCGTGGCGGGCGCTTTCCGCAAGGGCAAGTCTTTCCTGCTGGACTTCCTCCTGCGTTACCTGTACACGCAGGTAAGGTCGGCTTCCCCGTTGCGTGCAGGAGCAGTGCCGTATTTTGGCCATCTTGGAAGGATGATCATTATGTACCGTATTTTTCGGAGTAGTCCCCCTAAAAGAGGGTGGAAATTTGGGTGCGTCTTATATACCGAATGTAGCCAAGAACGCGAGGCACGGAGGCCGCAATGGTCTGTGGCAATCCCTGCAGCCTGGAACAGCTGATTGGGGGTATTCCGGGAGGCTGATCCACCAGCCAATCAGCTGCTCGTGTTGAATCAGGCTGTGCTGAAGCTGACCTGGCTGTTCGCTATTTGCTGCAAGGACGTGTCAGAGTTTGAAGCCGCCATCGCATCCAGAAAGCACGCACAAGTAACTGATTCAGCAGGGTTCAATAACTTCTCTTTATATATAATATAACACAGGAAGCAAATATACAATACCAGAAGTTTTCCAACGTGGTAGTAAATACAAGCAAAACACAAGCAGAGGAGAGGAGTTTCAGTTTTGGGCAGCAGACTAGTTTAGAGCTCAGCACAGACTCAGAGCTGCAGAGCTAAGCCACGCCCAGGCTCCTTGTTGTCTCCTTCCTTGTTGCTCACATAGCAAATACTGTTTCAGTTTCCAAACAGCCCTCAACTCTCTCACACACTGACAGGACGCTAGCCAGATGAATATCGATGGATGCTGGTAGGCAGAGGCAGATTTTTTCTTTCTTTCTTATTTTCCTCCTCAAAAAGTAAGGTGCGTCTTATACTCCGGAGCGCCTTATACTCCGAAAAATACAGCATCTTTGGTTCCCTCATCTTCCAAGGGTGATGACATCCACGTTTGCCCTTTGTGTGTTGTTTAGTTGTTGCACCTGTGCGTGCAATAGATTTGGGATTCTAGGAAGTTTCTTAAGAGAACCAGGAAGCAGTTTCTGTCCTAAAGAATTTACGATCTTTTTTATCTCCCCTTTGACTTTAGGTATCTTGAGAGAATTTAGATTTTTGCATGAAACACTTATCTCCTGGTTTGTTCTTGGTTAACGGTCAGGATGGCTAGCCCGGGTTCGAATCCCAGAAGGGTATATGGCTAGCTGATGAGAGCTAAATAGCTTGAAATAGATCCGTCTCCCTTTATTTCTTTGTCGGTAAATATAAATTCAACACAAAAGTTAACTGTCAGTGTTTTCCCAACCGTGGCAGCTTTACAATGAGTGGACTTCAATTCCCAGAATTCCTTAGCCAGGAATTCTGGGAGTTGAAGCCCACCCATCTTAAAGCATGCTGGCTGAGGAATTCTGGGAGTTGAAGCCCACCCATCTTCAGGCATGCTGCCTAGGGAATTCTGGGAGTTGAAGTCTACCAATATTAAAGCATGCTGGTTGGGGGATTCTGGGAGTCCACACACCTTAAAAGTTGCCAAGGTTGGGAAACACCTAGAGAGAAAGAATCAGTTGTGTTTGACTCTCGATGCCGTCGCCTATTTTCTGCAACTCAGCAAAGGGAAGCTGCTTTCCAGTTAGGAAATGTGACTTAGCAAGCCGTGGCTTGTCGCTGTTCCTTCGCAATCATTTTAGACCACGGTGGGAAGGTTGCATAAGAGCTTTCTGTTAATACAAAGCTGCTATTTTGCTCCCATGACTAATAGTTTGAACTCGGGGATCAGAGACTGGAAATCCAAATCTTTTTTCTCTCTCTCTTTTTTTTTTCTTTCTGACCCTGCCTCTTGCAGCCATGCTTTCCCAGAGGGGGACCCATACAAATCGTATTTTTTTTTTTATGACCCCCAGATTTCTGCCAAGTAACTTGGTCATTTGACTGGAAGCTCTAGTGAGTCTCCTCTCACCTCCATTCCCCCCCCTCCCCCAAAATCTTATTTTCATCCTATGCAGGGGTCTGCAACCTTCAAACACTCAAAAGAGCCAGCTTCCCACAGAAAAGAAAACACCGGGAGCCACAAAACCTGGGTGGGCGTGGCCAACTCAACGTCACTCCCACCCAGTCACATGACCTGCCCCAGCCACGCCTACCCAGGTTTCGTGGCTCTGGGTGTTTTCTGTGGGAAATGGGTCTCTTCTGTTTTCCTCTCCCTCTCCCTTCCTTCCTTCCTTCCTTCCTTCCTTCCTTCCTTTGTCTCCCCTTCTCTCTCATTTGTTTCCCTCTTTTCCCTCTCATTCTCTCCTTCCAGCTTTCTCTCATTTCTCTCTCCCTTCTCTCCCTTGTTTCTCTTTTTTTCCCTCTCTCCTACTCTCCCTCCATCATTTTCTCATTTCTTTCTCTTTTTCTCCCCTTTTCTCTCTCTCTCATTTCTCTCTCTCTCTCTCCCCCCCCTTTCATTTGTTTTTCTCTTTTTCTATTCGGCTGGGCCCTGTAGGCCTGTCCCCCTTTTCTTTCTTTCTTTCTTTCTTTCTTTCTTTCTTTCTTTCTTTCTTTCTTTCTTTCTTTCTTTCCTTCCTTCCTTCCTTCCTTCCTTCCTTCCTTCCTTCCGTCTTTCTTTCTTTCTTTCTTTCTTTCTTTCTTTCTTTCTTTCTTTCTTTCTTTCTTGGTTCGATTTATATGCCGCCCTTCTCCGGAGACTCAGGGCAGCTTACAATGCATTAAGCAATAGCCTTCATACTTTTGTATATACCTGCTTAGTAGGGCTTTTGCCCCCCTCCCCCAAGCGATGTTCTTTTTTTATACAAAGTCAGCTTATTGCCCCCACAATCCGGCTCCTCATTTTACCTCCCTCGGAAGGATGGAAGGCTGAGTCAACCTTGAGCCTGGTGAGATTCGAACTCGCAGTAATTTCAGGCAGCTGGTGTTACTTAACAGCACTATAGTCGTAGTCCCTTTGGTCTGGGAAAGTCCTATTTGAGAAAAAGTGGCCGGAGGCGCCGTAACCCGGGGCAAATTTTGGTCTTAGGATCCTCAGGAAGGTTTTGGAGGCCTCATTCTGACGCTGTGCTGTTTGTTTATTTATTTTTTTTTTCTCTACAGAAAGAAGACAGCAAAGTCGATTGGCTGGGGGTGGAAAATGAGCCCTTGACGGGCTTTTCGTGGCGGGGGGGCTCCGACCCCGAGACCACCGGCATTCAAATCTGGAGCGAAGTTTTCATCGTGATGAAGCCCAGCGGAAAGAAGGTGAAAGCAGGAACGGCTACGGGGGGGAGGGAAAGGAAACCGCCGGCTTGCAGAAATAGATCCGAGTTTTTCAGGGCAACAGGGCTAAAACCAGGACCTTTGCCTCCCCTGGACAAAACAGAATCACAGAGTTGGAAGGGACCTTGGAGGTCTTCTAGCCCAACCCCCTGCTTAAGCAGGAGACCCCTATGCCATTTCAGACAGATGGTCGTGTCCAATCTCTTAAAAATATCCGGTGATGAAGCAACTAATCAAGGAGAGAAGCAATTTAGAACTAAGGAGAAATTTCCTGACAGTGGGAACAATTAACCAGTGGAACAGCCTGCCACTAGAAGTTGTGAATGCTCCAACACTGGAAGTTTTTAAGAAGAGGCTGGACAACCATTTGTCTGAAGCGGTCGAGGGTTTCCTGCCTAAGCAGGGGGTTGGACTATTCTATTCTATTCTATAACCGTTTGGTGACTGGTACAGTTGATCTTTTATTCTTATCATCCAGATCATCATTTTTATTATTGTTCTATCTCAGTGTTTGGTCCGAGTTCCCCCAAAACCTCCTCGGACTCAACCCCAAATCAAAACTATTTGTCTTCGATCTTTGCAAAAATCGACATCCAGCTCGTTACTTTTTCCTTGTTTAAAAAGCGTAGGGTTTTTTTTTTCCCCCCCCCACCCCATGAAGAATATTTATATTCGTGTCTAAGGGGTTTAGATTTGTCGTTTGACCTGATTCCCCCAGTGTGTCAGTTTTAATTTGCAACGCGGTCAACGTTGATAAAGGCAACCCGTAGAAACCAAAGAGCTTTTCGAGGTCCTCCCATCATTTTTAAAAATGGGATTTTGAAAACAAAACGTTTTAAAAAGACAGTCTTCTGTGAATGGAAAGTCATTTCCTCTGGATGAGGGGAAACGAAAAACTTCGTTTTTTTTTACATATTTGACCTCAGGAAGGACATTTTAAGGTTTTTTTCCCACCTCTGGCGGAGAATCCCCTTACTCAGGGGTGGGCTTCAAAAATTTTAGCTAGGGGTTCTCTGCCTGGTTGCTGGGTGGGCGTGGCCAGGGTGGGCGTGGCCTAGTCGACCTCCTGCACCATGGCGGGGAGGCGGCGTTTTTGCCCTCCCCGGGCTCCTGAGGCTTTTCTCGAGCCTCCGGGAGGGCAAAAACGGCCTCCCCAGGCTCCGGAGGCCCTCTGGAGGCCAACCTTCCCGAACCTCCGATAGGGCCTGTTTTTCGCCCTCCCCGAGCATCCATGCGTGCCCTGCGCTTACCTGTATCCAAAATGGGCCGCGTGGGGACTCCGGGGAGGGGAGGGGCGGGGAGGGATGGGCGGGGCCAGCCAGGAGTGGGATTTGGGCATTCTCCGAACTGCTCGGAATCTTAGCTAGAGGTTCTCCCGAACCCCTGCGAACCCCCCAGCAGCCCCACCCCTGCCCTTACTCAGCTAGTTCTGTAGATCGACCGATTGGCCCAAGCTGTTGCGATGACCAATTCAGGATTCGAACCTTCACCTTGAAAATTCAAGGCTTGTCATTCCAACAATAAATTGTAAATATTCCAAGAATTTGCCTCTTGCCTTGCAGGTCGCCGTTATGCTGATGGACACCCAAGGGGCCTTTGACAGCCAGTCCACCGTCAAAGATTGCGCCACCATCTTCGCCCTCAGCACCATGACCAGCTCCGTTCAGGTGAGCTGCCAGCTGTTAGGAAGTCCCACTGTTTGCAGCTGGCCGTGATTGGCAAGTGAGGACAACTAGCATGGGGTCCCCATGAGTGCGAGAAGTTAGCTGGAGGTCTTGATGCGCCGGGAGACTCAGCTGTCTGTCTGCCTGTCTGTCTTCATCCATCATCTTTTGGTCTGTCTGTCCATCTGTGTTATCTGTTTATCAATCTATTATCTATCTAGCCATCCATCCATCTCTCCCTCTCCCTCTCTCTCTCCATCTATCACCTGTTGCTTTGTCTGTCTGTCTATCTATCTATCTATCAATCTATCTCTATCTAATCTCTATCTATCTCTATCTAATATCTTATCTATCTCTCTCTATCTATCTATCTATCTCTAATCTCTATCTATGTATCTATCTCTAATCTCTGTCTGTCTGTCTATCTATATCTATCTAATCTCTATCTCAAATCTCTATCTATCTATCTATCTATCTATCTATCTCTAATCTCTGTCTGTCTATATCTATATCTATCAATCTATCTCTATCTAATATCTATCTATCTATCTATCTATATCTATCATCTCATCTGTCTGTCTATCCATCCATCCATCTATCATCTCTCCTGTCTGTCTGTCTGTCTGTCTGTCTATCTAATCTCTATCTATCTATCTATCTATCTATCTATCTATCTATCTATCTATCTCTAATCTCTGTCTGTCTATATCTATCTATCTATCAATCTAATATCTATCTATCTATCTATCTATCTATCTATCTATCTATCTATCTATCTATCATCTCTCCTGTCTGTCTATAATCTCTCTCTCTCCCTCCATCCCCCTACCCGCTCTCTCTGAAGCAATCTAATTCTTTCCATCCATCCAATCATTTTATATATGCCCATCTCACAGACATGATTCTGGATAGCTTGCAAGATTAAAACAAAATGCCTAAAACCCCGAAAGCACAGTAACCCTACAAGCATTAAGACAACACAGGTAGTCCATGACTTATAACCACAATTAAGGCTGGAACTTTAAATCGCTAAGTAATGTGGTGGTTGTGCCCAATTTTGTGACTTTTTTACGCTGCGATTGCTAAGAAAATAATTAATTGTGTACACCATTCCCTTTTGTTCCCAGATTTACAACCTGTCCCAAAACATCCAAGAAGATGACCTCCAGCAGCTGCAGGTAGGCAGGATCTCCCCATAATATGTGTGATCTTTTCATGCAGCTAGCCCTCAGTCATCATCATCGTCTTTTAACCACACCCTTGCGGGGTGGAGTCTGGGCAACTGAATGGAGCTGAGTATTTACTGGCCGGATGCCTTTCCTGTTGCCAATGTGGAGTGTTTTTTCAGCAGATATATTCTGATTGTGCCCAGAGAGAGAAGTATCTGCCTCTACCTAGGATTGAACTCAGAGCCTCTTGATTGTGAGGCCAGAGCTCCACCTCTAGGCCCTCACTGTTGTTCTTCTTCTCTTTGTACAGCTCTTTACCGAATACGGGCGTCTGGCCATGGACGAAATTTTTCTCAAGCCATTCCAGGTATGCATTCGGTCAATCTGGGGTAGGGGGGAAGGGAGTCTGCCTGGACAATCTCGAGCTCCATTTATAATTCACCTGCGGAACTCACAGCCATGGCGGGGGGGGGGGGGGGGTATGAAAACTTTGAATCCAGGCAAAAGTTCTGAATCGGAAAAGTTTTACGTTTGCTGTGCTCCGATTCGGGTTAGAAACCCTCGATCCCATGTCTTGGGTTCAAAACAGGTGTTTTGAGATCAAAGCCGAGTCGTCTTGACTTTGCGTCTCTCGAGAGCTGGGATAACTTGGATCGAATTGAATAATTTTGCATCCAGGTGTTTTGCACCTTTTTTGGGGAAAAAAAAGGCATTGTCTAAAGCAGCGGTCACCAACTGGTGGTCTGTGGAACCACTGGTGGTCCGCGAAAAAATGTTGGTGGTCCGCAGAAAAATTATTTGCATTTTTTATACTGCACTAAATCAGGGGTCCTCAAACTACGGCCCCTGGGATGGATACGTGTAATGAGCGTTTGTGTTGCTGCAGAGAGTCTCCCCTTTGGGGTCCTTTTGTGAGGGTCGGAGGGGGGCAGAAATTCCGACTCGGGGTCTGCTTCGGCCTCCTGGTGGGGGGCTTTGGGCGAAGGCTGGAGGGAAGAGCCGCTGGTGGCAAAGAGCCGGAGGGCCTCGTTCCAGTGGGACAGCATCACGGCCTGGAACTGGCTGACCATCTCAGTCCGCTGAGCCTCCAGGCGCCGGTACCTGGCCTAGAAACTAGACGTACCCAATTCCTGCAACCGTTCTTCATATGTTTTAGCCTCCAGAATCCTTCCTCACCGCATAACCCTGGCACTTAACGTGACTTCTTTGCAGAAAAGGGGGATTTCTGGCTACAGGTGGCAGCAGGGAAATTTTAGGGTGCAGTGCAGTGGTGGGATTCAAATTGTTTTACTACCAGTTCTGTGGGTGTGGCATGGCTTGGTGGGTGTGGCGTGGCTTGGTGTGCGTGGCAGGGGAAGGATACGGCAAAATCTCCATTTCCTCCCGATCAGCTGGGACTCGGGAGGCAGAGAATAGATGGAGGTGGGGCCAGTCAGAGGTGGTATTTGCCAGTTCTCCGAACTACTCAAAATTTCCGCTACCGGTTCTCCAGAACTGGTCAGAACCTGCTGAATACTACTTCTGCTCTGGAGGCCCTCTAGACACCAGAAATCAGCCCATTTCCAGCTTTCCCAAACTTCCACTAGGCCCATTTTTCACCCTCCCCGAGCCTTCATGCGCGCATGGCACTTACCTGCATCCAAAACAGGCCGCGTGGGGAATCCAGGGAGGGGCAGGGCGCGGTGAGTGGGGCCAGCCAGAGGTGGTATTTGCCGGTTCTCCGAACTACTCAAAATTTCCGCTACCGGTTCTCCAGAACCGGTCAGAACCTGGTGCAGAGGTTGTAATCTGAGCTTTCTCTCTTTAACGCAGACGCTGATGTTCCTGGTGCGTGATTGGAGTTTTCCGTACGAGTATAACTACGGCTTGGACGGAGGCATGAATTTCCTCGATAAACGTCTGGAGGTAAAACAAAACAAAAAAATCAAAATCGAAATTCTATCGAGAAATTCTGTGGTCGCGCTCGTCAGTGTTGGGTTTCTCTTTTCTGCCACAAGGTAAAATCTCACCAGCACGAAGAGATCCAGAACGTTCGCAAACATATCCATTCCTGTTTCACCAACGTCAACTGTTTCCTCTTACCTCATCCGGGACTCAAAGTGGCTACCAGCCCGAATTTTGATGGCCGTCTGAACGGTAAGAGCTGGAATCTCTGAAGGACCTGAGTCTGGGCGTGAAAAAGATCCCACGTCTCAAAACTTGGCTTTTGTGTCAGTGGTGAAGACCTCCAATGTCTCTTCCAGCTTACATCCAACAGATGTAAGATGTCAAGGCAGCGAAATATAATTAGTTCACCTGATTGTTTTTTCCTTATTTGGTCTTCCTGACACGACTCTCAAAAATCGGAAAGTTCAAATCTCCCGCCCTCCCCTTTAAGGTAAAGGTTCCCCTCGCACATACGTGCTGGTCGTTCCCGACTCTAGGGGGCGGTGCTCACCTCCGTTTCAAAGCCGGAGAGCCAGCGCTGTCCGAAGACGTCTCCGTGGTCATGTGGCCGGCATGACTCAACGCCAAAGGCGTACGGAAAACGCTGTTCCCTTCCCACCAAAGGCGGTCCCTATTTTTCTACTTGCATTTTTTATCTGCTTTCAAACTGCTAGGTTAGCAGAAGCTGGGACAAGTCACGGGAGCTCACCCCGTTCCGTGGCACTAGGGATTCGAACCGCTGAACTGTCGACCTTTCGATCGACAAGCTCAGCGTCTTAACCACTGGGCCATCTCCCTTTTACACCCTGATAAACTAGGAAGGGTCTCTTTTCATCCTCTTTCCCCACCCATTATATAGCTGAGGGCTCAGCTGTCTCTTATCTAATCGTTCCCTTGCCAGCATAGTTTGCCCCGTCTCCTAAAAGGTTTCCCCCACATAGCACAACAGTCATTACCTACAATAATAAATGCCTGTCTCTATTTTATAAGGCCATAAAACAATTCACGGGGAAAAAAGAACTCCATTCCCATCGCAGTTCTTCCTCTTTTATCTTTTTTGTCCGTGTTTCCTTTTTTTTTTTTTTTTTTTGCTGCAGACATCGCCGACGAATTCAAGGACCAGCTGAAGCAGTTGATCCCGTTCGTCCTGGATCCCAGTCAGCTCTTAGAAAAGGAGATCAACGGCTCGAAAGTAACCTGCCGAGGGCTGTTGGAGTATTTCAAGGTACGTTTCGTCACACTCTGAGCTTGGTTTACGTTTTTTTACTTTTCAGCGGGAGGAAAGTCAGTAAAGAAAAAAAAAGAAAATTGAGAGCCGCTTGGTCTGGCGGTCTGATTTAATTAGCGTGCTTATTTCAAATGTTTATATAACGTTTATAAACAACTCTCGAGCGGCTTGCAATCAGTTCTCCCCATGGATTTGAGGGGTGAACAGACCAGAGAAAAAGGCCAAGAATTTGCTAGGATTTTAAGAAGCAAGCACTTTGGAAGTCACGTGTTTTTAAGATTTTAACAGAATTAGCCTCTTAAATTCCTACTCAGAATTCCTAAATAGGCCATCTCAAATCTGGGGGAGGGAAGGCTAGGGGAAGGATCCCTGGACAATCACTATTCAGAAATGGATGTTGCACCAATTCTGTGGCTGTTTACCAAAAGAGAGAGAGAGAGAGAGAGAGAATCTTTTTTGATCCTGCAGAATTCAAAAAAAATATTTTCTTCCTGCAAAGCAAAGTCCTGAGTGAGGCATCAGAATGAGTTGAATTGTTCAGATTTCCTTCCTTCCTTCCTTCCTTCCTTCCTTCCTTCCTCCTTCCCTCCCTCCCTCCCTCCCTCCCTCCCTTCTTGAACTTTCTTACAATTGAAATACTACTTAGAAATTTCCTTCCTTCCTTCCTTCTTAAATTTTTTTGCAATTGAAATACTACTTAGAAATTTCCTTCCTTCCTTCTTGAACTTTCTTGCAATTGACATACTACTTAGAAATTTCTTTCCTTCCTCCTTTCTTTCTTCCCTCCCTCCCTCCCTTCCTTCTTGAACTTTCTTGCAATTGAAATACTACTTAGAAATTT
>WNWU01000096.1:1486503-1498744 GCA_012654045.1 Ptyas mucosa
CCCCCCCCCCTCACGGGAGGCCCTCCAGAGGCCGGAAACAGCCCATTTCCCAATTTCAGGTGTGCCCGGAAGGCCTGAAAATTAGCTGAGTAGGGCAACACTGTGCCATAGATTCGCCATCACAGGGTTAAGATCTGGGCTATTCCTAGGCCATTCCAGCAGTGGAATAGGATTATCTTGAAACTTCCCCCCCCCCAAATTAAAATAAATGGTGTTATTAGCCATCAAACCTCAAAAATACACTTTCCCCAAAAGGTTCCCACAATTTTGGCCACGACTGTATAAGCCAAATAAAAACTGGCTGGCTTTTTTTTTTTTTTTTTTTTGCAGGCTAAACTTCTAATCTAGCCGCTACGAGGAGGCAGGAAGTTTGGTTGCGTTTCCTGGTTAATTGTTTCCTGGAAATGGTTGAGCCTTGGTGCTTTAAGAGCCGATATCTGATACCCCATGCCCATGGCAGCAACATTTCTCTAGCCATCCAATTGGCAAATGACTCACTGCCCAGCTGTCCCTTATTGGACTGCCTCAATTTTTCCATGTGATGCTTTTCAGAGCCAACTCAGCTCTCCCACTTCCACTTTCCATCCTGCTGATTCCAAATTGTTAGTTCTGTTCAGGCAGCTTCCAAAAGAACAGTGTTGGTGTGGGGGATTGTTTTGGGTGTATTTGTGTGTCCTGTCTTGGTGAAAAAGTCAAAGCTGCAGCTAGCAGAGATACAGTGAGATTTCCAGCATGGACGAGGTAAGAGAGCAGAAGAGAGAACGAGGGTGGCGTTAAAATTGTGCAAAAACCAGACGTTCATAAATTGTGGATCTGCTTTGCACAGGGGGAGAAAAAATTACTGTTGTTGAAATGTATTTATCCATATTCAACCAGGAGGGAGAATCTACGTGTATGCTTTTTTTTAAAAAAAATTCCTTTTTAATGTAGTTTTTTTCCCCTTGTCAGACTTTGCTTTTTGCTTTGCTCTTGTTTTCTTTTGAAGTTTGTATTTTAACTTCGGAAAGAAAACAAAAAACTGCGCGAGAAAAAAAAATGGCACAAATACTCTCGCATATTTGCCAAGCAGGTTACGGATGAGGATTTTCTCTTTCGGTTTCTCCTAAAAGCCAGCTCAGATCAATACAATTTTTAAAAGTTTCACTTTTTACCCAGCCAGCTCACTAATTTATGGAACTTAAAAGGTGCTTCAATGTTACGATGGGCATAAATTTGGGTAGCTTAGGTTTTTTTAAAAAATAAATAAATCGGAAAGGTAGCTATTTTCTGTATTCTAACTGTTTAAAATGGCAGAAGGCAATATGTGTGATCATATGAACGTAATTTGAAAATACGGTTCCTAAGGCTTTTGTCCTGTATGCATAAGTGTGTCCCCATGAGGTTTTGTGCAGGTGTCATAAACATCTGTTGTTTTGCTTTGCTGGAAATGCGGAATAAGATTCTGTGACTTGCTTGGTTGGAAGTATCAAGAGTTGTAACACAGCAACAGTTGTGTTACAGTGAAGCAAAAAGAAGGAACAGTTGAGTTCATACAGAGCAAATCAGGTCAAAATTGGTCAGTCAGATTTCTTTTAAGTAAAGATTTGGGTAGATGGGTTAGATCTGGCCAAGCCAAGCAAAGTGGATTAATTTACGACCACTCAGCTCGTAATGCACAATCCCCAAAACGGGGAGATTTCAGAAACCAAACGGAAAGCGTTGTGTGAAAGCAGCCATTTGTTCCCAAAGATTCGGGACCTTTTGTGGGCAAAGAAGCTGCAGTAAGGGAGAACTAGAAGCAGTATTTGCGTGTTTTTGTGTACAGCTCTTTGCAGTAGAAATGAGTTTCTTTTGGTTGCATTCAGTACATAGCAATGGTCATAAATGTGAATCAGTTGCCAAGAGTCTCAATTTTGAACACATGACCATGAGGTTGCTGCAGGGGTGAAATGCTCCTGGTTTAGTCCGGTTTGCCCGAACCGGTAGTTAAAAAATGCTAAAAAAAAGTTTTTTAAAAAGTTCCGACGATCGTGTGTCGCACAGCTGATCTTCGAAAAAAATTTTCTTTCTTTTTTCCTTTTTTAGCATTTTTTTACTACCGGTTCTCCGGAACCGGCAGTTAAAAATGCTTTAAAAAGTTAAAACAAAAGTTCCGACGATCGCGTGTCGCACAGCTGATCTTCGGAACTTTTTTTTTTAAAAAACTTTTTATACCTGCCTCCAGTGCATTTCATTCCTGCAACAAATTGATGTGATAAAAATCAGCCCTTCTTTTTTTTTCTTCTTGTGCCATGTCCGTCATCGGGCGTTGGCGATCCTATTTTTATCAACAGCCACACGAAAAAGGGCTGCGTCGGTTTTGTCCAAACCGGTCAGTTCCTTAGATTTTGGAGCCATGATGTTGTTCTTCTGCCTGGATCTCATTTGCCTTCAACCTTTCCCTGGAGGATTAAGCGAACTATCTGAATCTTTGTGGCCATTTCAAAATCCTGCTTTGTGGGCACGATTTGAGCTGTCGTTTATAGAAGTATTTTTGCGTTTGTGTGTGTGTGTGTGTGAATTAGCTGGCTGAGGTCAAAGTTTCATCGTTTTTTCGGTTTCGCTATGTCATGTTTGCCAAAGAGAAACAGAGAAGTGAGTACCTGGTGGACTCTTAAACCATGGAAGATAACCTTATCTAAATAATTATGGAGCTGCTCAAACATCTAGATTCATGGTTGCTCCTTTTCAAAAGGAAATTGGACTTTTGGGGGGGTTTTCCCCCCTCCCCTTGAAAATGTTTTTTTTTTTTTAAATTTGATTTATATGCCACCCTTCTCCGGAGACTCAGGGCGGCTTACAATGTGTTAAGCAATAGCCTTCATACTTTTGTATATTTATACAAAGTCAGCTTATTGCCCCCACAATCTGGGTCCTCATTCTACCTACCTTAGAAAGGATGGAAGGCTGAGTCAACCTCGAGCCTGGTGAGATTCGAACTTGCAGTAATTGCAGGCAGCTGAATGTTAATAACAGTGCTTTAGTCTGCTGCGCCACTCAGGCCCCTTTTGCTTCTTATCCAAGAACCGAAGAAGCTTCTTAGATGGGAAGCGAAACGTTTTCAAGGGAAAAAAAAGAACAAACAGGAAAGTCCAATTGCTTTTTTGGAGAAGCAGCTAAACTGGGATTTATCTCAATAATTTTTATCCAACAAGGTTTGTTTCCTGTTGGAGTAGAGGCATTTCTCGGCTTAACAGCCACAATCGGGATATTAGAATTTCCACGGCTAAGCAAAGGCGTGTTTGTTAAAGAGAGTTGTGTCAAGTTTGGGACCTATTTTGCCGCTGTTGTTAAGCGAATCGCGGCGGTTGTTGTGTGAATGGGGCGGTTGTTAAAATGAATCCGCCAATCCTCATCGTGTGTCGGAAACTGGCCGGGGAGGTCACAGCTGGTGATCATATGAATTATTGTACATACATGCCAAGTGCCCGGATTTTGATCATGTGACTGTGGGGATGCTGGAACAGTCGTAAGTGCGAGGACTGGTTGTAAGTCATTTTTTTTCAGTGCTGTTGTAACTTTGAACGGTCGTTAAATGAAAGGTTATAAGCCTTCAATTCGCAAAGTGGACTCAACCCTGCAGTACAGGCGTTCCTCGACTTAGGACCCAAATTGAGCCCAAAATTTCTGTCCTTTGTTAAGTGAAGTTTGCCCCGTTTTACGACCTTTCTTGCCACGGTTGTTAAGCGAATCACTGCGGTTGTTAAGTTAGGGACACGGTTGTTAAGCGAATCTGGCTTGCTTGTCGGAAAGTCACAAAAGGAAATCACCTGACCTCAGGACCCTGCAAACCATCATAACTACGAGTCAGTCGTCAAGCGTCTGAGTTTCGATCACGTGAACACCCACGGGGATGTTCTGATGGTCATAAAGTGTGAAAAACAGTCCTAAGTCGCTTTTTTCAGTGCCGTTGTCACTTTGAACGGTCACTAAAAGGAACCGTTGTATGTCGAGAACTCCCCGTAACACAGATTTGCCCAGCATTTTTAGGGAGTGGAGGAGAATATTTGTATGCATGTGCTCCCGTATCTCCTTAGGTTAGTTTTTGACATTATTTTCCTTCATTAAAACAAAAAACGATGCTCCGAGCATCGGATTTATAATTGATTGCTCAAACATTTTGCAACGCTAACCTTTAGCAAAAATTGGGGAATCTGATGCTGTCTACACCTAATATGATGTGCTCCTTCGGATTAGCTGCTTGTAAATAATGAATTGCTGGAAAAACTAATCAATAAGGAGAAAGTTCCCTCCAGGACACGAGAGAAGCCCTGGAATTGATTCAGCCTCTGTAATAACAAGCACAACAAGAGACACAACCGATTGTCGGTTGCATACGGAGGTTGTGGCTAGGGGGGAAAAGAAACAGATAAGGATGTTCTCGGGCTGCAAAAATCCTTCAAGAACACTTAGGACCATTCAAGAGAACGGTTAAAACAAATTGCTGATAGGAACACTTTCTCTGTTTTATGGCAAGAGGGAGGGAAACAATCTGCAAAGTGTGTAACGGGTAAGAAAAAACACCGCAAACAATGGAACGATAATTTGCAATGCTAAGGAACAATGGGTTTTCTATGAATCTCCATCAGCATCCAAAGCAGCGTCCAAAGCAAATGTTTAAATAAAAGAAACATTTGTCCACTGTTCTGGAATGCCCCTTCTTTAGTCTGGATTATCCGGTGACTGAGTTGTTGTTGTTTGTGTGTGTGTGTGTGTGTGTTTTCTAGCTCTTATAGCTATCCTTTTCTTTCTCAAATGGCCTTAGCTGGGAGGTTTATTTTTAAAGCGTCGTTTTTCTAGTCTGTTTTGCATTCATGTGTTTTCTTTGGTCTTGCGTAGGAGAAAAGGAGGCAGAGATGGGGGAGGCGGAGGCAAGCGCGTCATTAGCCTAGAATCACGGCGTTCCCGTAAATAGTCTTTTAACTCCAGCCTCTCTTGAGTTCCGTTGAGCCTTATCTAGCACCAATTTAGTATAAAAACAACTAACGTGTTTCCCTGAAAATAAGACCCTGTCTTATATTTTTTTGAACCCCGAAATAAGCGCTTGGCCTTATTTTCAGGGAGGTCTTATTATTTTGGGGCGCTTGGAGCAAGACGGGGCTCCTCTTGCCATCTTACCTGATTTCCAGCTCTGTCTCCCTAACCTTTAAACAGAGGAAATGGCGGGAACCGGCTGCTCATGCATTTAAATATTTTTGGGGAGGGCTTATTTTTGGGGAGGGCTTATTTTTGGGAGGGTTTATTTTCAGGGAGAGCTTATATTAGCATATGCGCTCAAAAGCCCGATTGGGCTTATTATCCGGGGAGGTCTTATTTTTGGGGAAACAGGGTAGTAACAATAACAGAGCTGGAAAGGACCTTGAAGGTCACCCCCTCCTCTCTCTGGAGAATTGTATTATTATTTCTGAATAAATGGCTCCTATTTCTTAAAAGCCTCCAGTGATGGAGCACCCACAACGTCCAAAGGCAGATTGTGCCACTGGTTAATTGTTTTCACTGTTAAGAATTTTCTCCTTCGTTCTAGGTCCGTGATGGCGAACCTATGGCACGGGTGCCACAGGTGGCATGTGGAGTTATATCGGTGGGCACGCGAGCTCAGCTCCGGCACACATGCGTGCGTCGGCCAGCAGATTTTCGGGCCTTCTGGGCCCACCAGAAGTTAGGAAACACGCAGTTTCCAGCCTCCGGGGTGGGGAAGGCTGTTTTCGCCCTCCCCAGGCTCCTAGAAAGGCTCTGGAGCCTGAGGAGAGCGAAAAACGGGCCTACCGTGCCCACTGTGCCATCGCATGCCAAAAGCAAGAGGAGCATTGGGGGGAGCACATAGAATTATGGATGTGGGTACCCGTGCGTATGACACCCCCCCGCGCACTCCCCCGCTTTTGTCACACGATGGCACAAAGGTTAGCCATCACTGTTCTAGGTTGATTCTCTCCTTGGTTAGTTTCTCGAGCAATAAACCTTCTTAACTGGGACTTGACGCGTGATCCTGATTCTTTTGCTCCCAATCGTCTTCTTTTATTCACAGGTTGATCTGGAACTTGGAGACTTGATAGAAATCTTCCGCTTGGCTTACCAGCATTGGGCGATCTACGTGGGGAATGGTTATGTGATCCATCTCGCTCCGCCAAGTAAGGAAAGCTCTTTTGGATAGGTGGCCAAATAACCGGGCAAACGTCCAGCTTGGTGCATTTTAACCACGATTCTAACCCTGGGAAATTGAGCAATGTTAGCCAGGATAAACAGTAGGTAGTCCTTGATTTACAACCATTCGTTTGGTGAGTGCTTGAAATGACATCGGCACTGAAAAAATGGATTTCTATCGTAAGTCAGTGCAGTTATAAAGCAGTCATCATATGACTGTAGTATACCCATTTTAAAAAAAAATATGCAGATTTATTTAGTTATAAAGGTAAAAGTGCCCCTTGCACATATGTGCTAGTCGTTCCCGACTCTAGGGGGCAGTGCTCATCTCCGTTTCTAAGCCGAAGAGCCAGCGCTGTCTGAAGACATCTCTGTGGTCATGTGGCCAGCATGACTCAACGCCAAAGGCGCACAAAACGCTGTTCCCTTCCCACCAAAGGGAGTCCCTATTTTTCTACTTGCATTTTTTTTAACCTGCTTTCGAACTGCTAGGTTGGCAGAAGCTGGGACAAGTCACGGGAGCTCACCCCGTTAGGCGGCACTAGGGATTCGAACCGCTGAACTGCCGACCTTTCGGTCAACAAGTTCAACGTCTTAGCCACTGAGCCAGCACGTCTTAATTTAGTTGTATCCGGCCTTTATTATTTTTTCAAATAACTCAAGGAGGCAAACATATCCAACACACCTTCCTTCTCCTATTTTCCCTGCAGCAACAACCTTGTGAGGTGAATTGGGGTGAGAAAGAGGAACTGGCCCAAAGTTACCCAGCTGACTTTCATGCTTAAGGTAGAACTAGAACTCACAGTCTGATGATTGACCCAAAGTCACCCAACTGGCTTTCATGCTTAAGGTGGAACTAGAACTCACAGTCTTCTGCTGATTGTCCCAAAGTCACCCAGTTGACTTTCATACTTAAGGTGGGACTAGAACTCACTGTCTCCTGGTGATTGGCCCCAAAGTCACCCAGCTGGCTTTCATACTTAAGGTGGAACTAGAACTCACAGTCTTCTGCTGATTGTCCCAAAGTCACCCAGTTGACTTTCATACTTAAGGTGGAACTAGAACTCACTGTCTCCTGGTGATTGTCCCAAAGTCACCCAGTTGACTTTCATACTTAAGGTGGAATTAGAACTCATAGTCTTCTGCTGATTGTCCCAAAGTCACCCAGTTGACTTTCATGCTTAAGGTGGGACTAGAACTCACTGTCTCCCAGTTTCTGGCTTGGTGCCTTAAACACTTTCAAGGGTATCCTACTTTGGCAACTTTAAGACTTGTGGACTTCCTTTCCCAGAATTCTTAGCGAAGAGCGTATTTATTTCTGAGAATTAAGTCCACCTATCAGAAGGATGTCCAGGGAACAGAAGGCTGATCTAAGCTAATATCTAGGACAGGGTTATCCAACCTTGGCAGCTTTAAGACCTGTGGCTGGCTGGGGAATTCTGGGAATTGAAGTCCACAAGCCCACACTGTTGTGGTCCGCCGGCAGCCTACGGAGCTGGCAGCAGAGTCCGACAGTGAGGAGGCTGGGGAGGAACATGGGCCAGTCCTGGAGTCTGGGGAAGGCTCGGATGAGGGCTCCGCATCGGAGGCAGAGAGGGGGACAGGGCCATCTGGGAGTTATGTGCTGCTTACGGAGCCTCCAGAGTCTGACATCAGCGAGGCAGAGGAACAGGGGGAACCTGTTCCCAGTGCGCACATGCGCAGAGCTGCCAAAAGTTAAGACAAAAGGGACGACTCGGGAGTAGGGCTTGGAGATGATTGGCCCCTCGCATAAGACATAAAGGAGGAGCAAAGGCACGTGAGCCTTTGCAGGAAGCAACTTTGTTCGTTCCGGCCGGGTTAAATTCTGAAGCTCCGTTCTGATTCTGTGCTCCGTGTGGCCTTGCAAAGCTCATCGCCAATTAGGCCTTCGGCAGCGTGTCAAAGGAGATAAAGGTGGGTGTTGATCAGCCTTATCCCGAAGGACTGTGGCAGACTTCTGTCGGACTCTTTACAAACTTTTGGTGATTCAGCACGGGCTGTAAATGAACAGAATTCACAGCCGTTGAAATAAAAAAAAAGAAGAGGGTTTTGGAGACTAATCATGTGCTTTTTTACTGTCTGAGGAAGCCCAGGTCAGAACACGCCCTAGATCATACTACTTTCCACGAATGACCATCCTACTCTTTCTTTCCACCCTTCAAGGTGAACTTGCCGGAGCTGGTTGCGCCAGCCTCATGTCCACCCTCACCAACAAAGCCTGGGTGAAGAAGGAACGGCTCATGGAAGTGGTGGGCCACGACCGATACCGGGTCAACAACAAACACGATTCCAAATACACCCCACTCCCCATCAACAAGATTATCCAGCTGGCTGAAGAGAAAGTGGGCCAGGAACTGGACTATAAAATCACCAGTGAGAATTGTGAGCACTTCGTCACCGAACTGCGCTACGGCGTGGCCAGGAGTGATCAAGTAAGGAGGAACCCTTTGCGGTTTTTCTGGACAAAATTGGGGAGGGGGGTGGGGGTCTTTTTTTTTGCAGGTTTGCAAGCCTTGGGAGAATCCTCGTGTGTGTAAACGCCTCCCGTTAACTCTCCTGTGTTTGCCATAGGAGGCATCTGTTATCATACAACTAGTCCTCGGTTTGCAACTGCTGGTTTAGCGACCGCTCAAGGTTACAGTGGCACTGAAAAAAAAAAAAAAGAGTTATGACCAGGGGTGAAATCCAGCAGGTTCTGACAAGTTCTGGAGAACCGGTAGTGGAAATTTTGAGTAGTTTGGAGAACTGGCAAATACCATCTCTGGCTGGCCGCGGAGTGGGGTGGGAATGGGGATTTTGCAATATCCTTCCCCTGGGAGTGGGGGGGGGAATGGGGATTTTGCAGTATCCTTCCACGGGAGTGGGATGGGAATGGGGATTTTGCAGTATCCTTCCCCTGGAGTGGGGTGGGAATGGGGGTTTTGCAGTATCCTTCCACGGGAGTGGGGTAGGAATGGGGATTTTGCAGTATCCTTCTCCAGGAGTGGGGTGGGAATGGGGATTTTGCAGTATCCTTCCCCAGGAGTGGGGAGGGAATGGGGATTTTGCAGTATCCTTCCCCAGGAGTGGGGTGGGAATGGGGATTTTGCAGTATCCTTCCTCTGGAGTGGGGAGGGAATGGAGATTTTGAGGAGGTTGGGGAGGAACATGGGCCAGTCCTTGGGAGAGGCTGGGGAAAGCTCGGAGGAGGGCTCTGCGTCGGAGGCAGAGAGAGAGCTAGACAGCAGTGAGGTAGAGGAACAGCTGGAGCCCGTTCCCAGTGTGCACATGCGCAGAGCTGCCAGAAGACAAGAACAATTCAGAAAGCAGGGTCGACTTGGTAGTAAAGCCACATCTTGGAGGTGAATGGCCCCTCCCCTGGGAAACAAAAAAGGAGCGAATGGGGAGTGGGCTTTTGCAGGGAACAATTCGTTCGTTCGTTTGTTTCAAGGGTGGAAAGTTCTATTCATGACTCTAAGAGACTCTGTGCCAAGTTTTGCCTTACTCTGCCTTTGGAAACAAGTTACGTGGCAGCTTGCCAAGCGAGATAAGGTCTGTGTCGATGAATATTCCTTTGAAAGACTGTTTGGACAGGCCTTGCTGACTGTGAATGAAAGGAATTCACAGTCAGGTAAATAAAAGAGGTTTTGTCGGGACCAAAACTCTGCTTCCTGCTTTTTAAGGGAGGCTAGGTCAGAACACCTGTATAGTATGATTCTGATTCCAATTCAAATCTTTACCCGTCATTCTTTCTTCCCAACTTGCAGGTCCGAGATTTCTTTGTGGGGGCGACCATCGCAGGCTTGGCTGGCTTATTTGTTGGCGTCGGCACAGCCATGGTTAGGAGGAAAAAGCAGCAGAACCAATAATGAGGAAAAAGCAGATTTCTCAGAGCTCCCCGTCTCCTTGGCATTTGTGTGTGTGTGCTAAGTTTCTAAAAAGTTGAGATACGATCACCGTGAGAAAGAAAGAAAGAAAAAATTAACAAAGTTATTTGCAGCTGTCTCTTCAAATCCCATCTTCTCCTTAACGCCCAGGTGGGAGTCTAATGTCCATAGCTACGTTCAGGTCACAGATGGTCTGAGTAACTAACTCTCCACTTAATCCAGGGCAAATGGATTTCGCCTTCCTCCAGGAAAGGCTGACATTAACCAACTTGGATCAGATTTAAGGTTTGCAACTGGCCTCCCCAGATTCTGGGCTAGGATTCAAGACAGATGGTGGAGGTAGCGGCGGTTTGAAGGTCAAAGGAATTATTAGGCAGAGCCAGTTAATAATCTGATTTAATTTCAATGTGCAATACCGTGTTTTATTTTCATGGAATTAACTGGCACCCACTATGCTTCTGCTTTATCTTTTAAAAAAATAACAGTTTAGCATCCAATTCTGGAGAATTAAAGCTTTGGGATGGACTAGATGTATTTTTTCAGCTTCAGGACGTCGGTCCTGCCCAAGAGAGCTGTAGATAATACAAGTAGTTGTTTAGTGACCGTTCGAAGTTACAACGGCACTGAGAAAAAGTCACCCAGGACCCTTTTTCACACTTACGACCGTTGCAACATCCCTTCCTCTTCCCGTGGTCACGTGATTTGAAATTCAGACGCTTGGCAACGGATTCATATTACAGCGTCCCCTGGTCACGCGATCCCGTTTTGCGACCTTCTGACGAGCAAAGTCAAGCCAGACTCGCTTAAGAACCGTGTGGCTAGCTTAACAAGCTGCAGCGATTCGCTTAACAACTCTGGCAAGGAAGGTCGTAAAATGGGGCAAAACTCACTTCACCGATGTCTCACTTAGCAATGGAAATTTGAGGCTCGACTCTGGTCGTTAAGTTGGGGACTACCCTGTACTATATAGAGATCCTTTGAGATGTGAATATCCTTCAAATATATTACAAATGCATTTCAAACTCTTTCAGGCCGCAGAAGCTGTTAGTTAATTTAAATATATATATATATATATCCTTGAATTTCTGACCTAGAGGCAAATCTCTTGTGATGGGAAATCTATTGTGTCTGAATTGAAACCTACCAAATTTTCATGGACTTCCTTTGAGGGTTTCACAGAACACAGTTTGAAAAAAAAACCCCATCATTGGGTTACAATTTCCCTTCTCCGACAGATTTTTCCTGACATGGCACTTGAAAAGGGGGTTTCTTCTATCCCCCATGTGAGCCCTCTCTATAACTGCAATTTCCAATGTTTCTACAAAACTTTTAGCACCATACTTCCGTGCCCCCCCTCCCCCCCCTCCCAAAGGCACGAGGCAAACAAAGCCTTGGTGTGTGTTATTACCAGTAAAATTAGGGGCAGAATTATTTTTTCCACCGTTATTAGTTATTGAGAACTGTTATACGTGAGGCTAATGTACACATTTTGAATAAATTTAAATGCAGATGTATATTTACTTTAAGTACAATTATATTTAACATCAATTTAGTAAATAAATAAAGCTTGTTTGATTTTTTTCCCACCCCAGTGTGCCTGAAGTGAAAATCCTTACTTATCTTACACACACACACACACACACACACACACACACACACATACATATCATATACATCTGTCTGTCTGTCTGTCTATCTATCTATCTATCTATCTTTCTATCTATCTATCTCGCTATCTCTCTACCTACCTACCTATCTATTGCTATCTATCTATCTATCTATCTATCTATCTATCTATCTATCTATCTATCTATCTCTACCTACCTTACCTACCTACCTATTTATCTCTATCTCTATCTAATCTATCTATCTATCTATCTATCTATCTATCTATCTATCTATCTATCATCTATCTTCTCTCATCTATCTGTCTATATTTCTATCATCTATCTATCTATCTTCTCTCTCTCTCTCTATCGCTATCTCTACCTACCTACCTATCTATCGCTATCTATTGCTATCTATCGCTCTATCTATCTATCTATCTATCTATCTATCTATCTATCATCTATCTATCACTATCTATCTCTATCTATCTATCTATCTATCTATCTATCTATCTATCATCTATCTTCTCTCATCTATCTGTCTGTCTATATTTCTATCATCTATCTATCTATCTTCTCTCTCTCTCT
>WNWU01000096.1:1649753-1663477 GCA_012654045.1 Ptyas mucosa
AGCAACCCCTTGGAAAAGGAAAGAGCTGGCAGAGACGGGAGGAATGGCTGGGTGGCTGAGTGGGGAGGGGGTTTCGCTGCTTGCTTGCTTGCGATGGGAAGGTGGTGGTGGAGGAGGGGGGGGAAAGCCCCCCACCCACACCCAGGATAGCAACTCGGCTGCTTCGTTGTTGATGTGTCTGACTGGGGCGGAGGAGGAAGAGGAGGAGGAGGAGGAGGCGGCGACTGCAGGAATCTTTGCCAGCTCTAATGTATGCAAACAGAGCCACCTTGGGAGGGGAGCAGCCCTTAAGTGGGGTGGGGGGGAAGGGAGGGAGGGAGGGAGGAGCTGGGGTTGAGGGGGGCTGCTCCCCTTCCGCAAGGAACATCAACAGGCAGGCAGGCCGGCTGGCTGGCTGGCTGGCTGGCTGGGGAAACGGAGCGACTGCTGCGGCGACGCACACCCGTCCGCCTGCCTGGCAAGAGCGAGAAGGCAACAGAGAGGGGGCACTGCCATGATTCCCGTCCCTTTGCCAAGGCGCGAAAGGGTTGGCGGATGCCACAGCACCAATTGTTTTTCCCCCTTTCCTGAAACGGCTTTTGTTTGCAAAGGTGGTGGGCGTTTGGATGCTTTCTTGGGGGGGGGGGGCTCTCCCCTCCCCAAGAAGGGAAGCCCTGTGGAGCAAAATGCTGATCTGCTGTTTTGTGGTTTTTTTTTCTTCATACCCTGTGCCAACCCCATTTTAACAACAAAATAATAATAATAATAATAATAATAATAATAATAATAATAATAATAATAATAATTCTGGCTGCAGTGACATTCCAATAATTGGGTTCTTCAAGGCTTGTTGAGATCAAAAGGAGTGGGGTGTGTGTGTGTTTTTTTCGCAAGAATAAATAGAAACACATGCACTTTTTTTTTTTTTTGCAAGCCTGCCTGTGCCCAGAAGTGGTCCCTGGCCTGGGTTTTTCCTCATCCTAAGGTGTAGAGAAGTTAGCCGGCTGCTTTCAGAAATGTTCTCCATCACGGTGTTGGAACCCAGGAATGCTTGGTCTGTGTTTGCTGTGGCGTGGACTCGTGTTGTTGCGTAAGAACCGGAAGGGGAACATTTAATATATTTGCAAACGTTCAAAGCCAAACAAACATAGCTTCTGTCAGTCGTGAAGGCCAAGTCTGAAGGGATAGGCGGGAGGGAGGGAGGGAGGGTAAGGAAATATTTTGGCAAAACAGCCTCTCTCCTGGGGGGGGGGGGGGGGGGGGTGGTTTATGGAGAAGACAGCTTTTGAGCATCTCCTGGTTGACTCTTTTTGGGCAAAAGAGTTCCAAAGTTGGCTGCTTCCTTTGAAAGTGGCCATCGCTGGATCATTTCTGCAGCGTTGAACTCTTCTTAAGCCAGGGTCAGTTGGGTTGGGCTTTATTTTAAAAAAAAAAAAAACCCTCTTGGGATTGAATTACTAATCAAACATGGGCTGAACTTCGTGTAACGTTTCTTAGCAGCGGAGAATTGGGAAGGGTTTCTCTGCTGGATTTGTATCAAAGCTTCGTTCGTCTTGTGGGCCTCTGGCAAGCTCCGGGAGATGTCTTGGTTCCAACCCTTAGCTTCCCACTCTTATTCCCCAATCTTCCAATTCGGAGGTGGACTGCCTTTGAAACTGGAGGTTTCGTGGAGTCTAACAACCAAGACCAATAAGAAACCCTACTGGGGTTAGGTCAAATGCCCACTCCTCCCCCTGTGAGATCTCTTCTATGTTCTAAATTGGTGGTTCCTCTCAAATTCCATGGGTAGCAGGCTCCTTGGCATGGCCGCATACCCTGGGTTGGCAACTCGGACCCGTCCTCAGTCTTTAATTCAGTGCAAATGTTTGACATCCTGCTCCTTATGTGTTGACTACGATTCGCTTCCAGTTGGCAGAGCCACCAACGGAGAACATGTTGCAGGATGACTTTGCAATCTTGCCATTTCCTCCTGTCTTCTGGAGAACTTTCTCCCAAGATCTCGAATGACGGCTTGCTTCTGTAGAATTGAGAAACGGAGGAGGAGAAGGGTGCTTTTGTCCTTTCCAAAGGACCTGGGGAAGAAGAACCATCCTGGGATCTTCACCCAGATCTTCTCATCCTAACCCCATCCAACCTTACAGAGAGTGTTGTCCAAGTACAAAATGAATCACCTTCTCCGTAATGGACTACTGCAGGCGTCTCCAACCTTGGCAACTTTAAGACTTTTGGACTTCGACTCCCAGAATTCCTCAGCCAGCTTTGGAGACCCCTGGAGTAGTCCATGACTGAGAAGATGATTCATCCATTTCCAATTCTCAAGAAGAAGTAGTCATCACTCAAGATCTTGCTCCTGGGAGAAGTTCTCCAGAAGACAGGAAACTGCAAGAGTTGAAGTCCACAAGTCTTAAAAGTTGCCAAGGTTGGAGACCCCTGGACTACTGTACTCCTAAAAAACATCTCCCTCGCAAGCAACATGGCGGCAAGGGCACTTCAGTTGTCCCAAGGTTGGGTCCACTTTAGAAGGTCGTAGTGTGAGTTATACAAAGTTATGTAGGTCAATATATATTCTCCCCTTACTAGAGAGATTGCCAGGGAGAGCAGATGACTTTTATGTTGGCTTTCTTCTCCAAGACTCAAATCCGGCTACCACGCGGGCAGTGGCAAAATTCTGTGTCGCTGCAATGTCCACAAGAAAAAAAATGGGTTTACAGAATTATAAATGTCAACTGGTGCCAATTTTTTGGGAGATATCTATAACAATTATTGGAAAAATACATTTACTCACATAAGTATCGGCTCTCCACTCGTGTAAATTAGGGAGGGACCCTAACGGTTTGGGATCATGTATTTTCATAACAGGGATATTATTGTTCACGATTAATGTCAGTGTTATTTTTAATTTGTTGTGTATCTATTGCTGGTCGAGGACCGTAATAAAGTATTTATTTGTTGTGGCCCATACGCAACCTGTGCAGCTAGTACCTGATTCAGACAGTGAGGAGGCTGGTGTGGTGCTGCGCCAGCAGCCTGTGCAGCTGGCGCTCATGTCGGACAGTGAGGAGGCTGGAGAAGATGTGGGGATTCAGCCAGGGCCTTCAGAACCTCCAGAAGCTCCCATAAGTGAAGAGAACGAAGAGGAGGAGCCTCTTCTTGATGCACGGGAGCGCAGAGCTGCCAAAAGGCAAGAGTGGTTCCTCAGGAGGAGGTCTCCTCGAGAGTAAGGCATGGGGGCTAATTGACCTATTTAAGGAGGAACACCGACTGAAGCAATTTGCAGGGAACAACTTCGTTCACAGACCTTCGCGTCTTGTCTTGCTTATCAGCTTCCTGCAAATTGCTTCTGGGCATTCCATAGTAAGCTTTCAGTTATTATTCTTTGAATTCTTGGCAGCTGTTAATGCAGTTAATTAACAGCCGTTGTTGTAAAAAACTGGTTTATTCAGTAAACTAAGGTTTGAACGGACTTTGTGTGTGCTGCGTTCTTTGGGGTCCGTAGCTGGGGCAGAACATTGTTCTATTCTTTAGAAGGTCTTGGTTTCAGGTCTCCATTGGTTGACTTCCCCAACTACTCTTGTGCCTCTTTGCCTGACGTTTGCATTGATAGACTTTGGACAAACTTGGTTTCTATTGGTGAAGTCTCACAGCATTCTAAACAGGTTGTAATCTTCATTCTTCAGGATTAATGGGTCTGGGCAGCACCCTGAGGGATCAATGCCTGTGAATACTACTTAGGGGTGTGTGTGTGTGTGTGTGTGTGTGTGTGTGTGAGTATGTGAGAAAAAGAAAAGTTCGTGGCACAGAGAGCGAAGCTTGGTTCACATCGCACACTTAACCAGGTCAGTGGGGAAACCCAGGAGATTGCATTTGTGCAAATAGACAAAGGGTTGTTTGCTTTTAACCTTGGTTTTGCAGTTGGCATGTTGGGAGGCCCAACTTCTTCCATTAGTTTCTGCTTGGCCTGACCTTGAACGATGGATTAATTCAGGACCCCAGTTTGATATGCTGTCCTAATTAACGGATTACATACATCCGGTGTGCCCTGTTTTTCGGTAAGGTTCAAGAAAGATTAAGGGAGAAACGCAGTGCCTACTTACTTGAATTGGGGTTATAACTATCCTGCAAAACCCTAGTTGATTGCTAGATGGCAGCAGAGGATTTGATTTTTTTTTTTCCCCTGTAGCTCTTTGCTGCTACCTGGAGGCTGTCTAGCATATTGCAGCTGCGAACTGGATAAGTTACATTTTCTAGTGAATTTACCAGCACAGGAGGTTATTTCTTGTGAATCATGGACTCTTTTGTGAGTCAGTCTTTCTTGTGAAAATAACTTTCGGCTGAAGGAATGGCAAGTTTCGAATTTTCCCCACCCACATCGAATTTTATTTCGGTTTAATCACCTGGAATGTATTTTGCGAAACCTTTGATCTCAAACTTGCATATTTCATGCACTAGCGTGTATTTTCTGAATTACTGTCAGTTCATTTCCTGACATTTGGAGAGGGTTAAATCTGATGACGTTCTGAACCAAAGGTATATGAAATTGGCCATTCTGAAAAGGGAACATTCCAGAGGACTCCAGAAGCTTCCGTCAACACCACATCAACCCATTCATCTTGGGGGGGAAGGGGGGGGCCTGATCTGATGGGTTTTTCTGAAGTTAATCCTATACACTGGAAGTCAATACAGGGTAATCCTTGACTTGCAACCATTCATTTAGTGACCAAAGTTAGAACGGCATTGGAAAAAAATGCCTTATGACTGTTTTCCCACACTTAGGACCGTTGCGGCATCCCCATGGCCATGTGATCGAAATCCTGATGCTTGGCCAACTGCCATGTACTTATGACGGCTCGAGTGTCATGTGATCGCTTTTTGCAATCTTCTGGCAAGCAAAGTCAGTGGGGAAGCCAGACTCGCTTAAGCACAGTACTACTAATCTAACAACGGCAGCGATTCCCTTAACTGTGGCATGAAAGGCCGTAAAATGGGGCGATACTCCACTTAACAACTATCTTGCTTAGCAGCGGAAATGTTGGGCTCCACTGCAGAGGTGGGTTTCACACATATTTTTACCACCGGTTCTCTGCTACCGGTTCGTGCGAACCGGCTGAATAACCACCACTCCTCCACTGTGGTCGTACGTTGAGGACTGCCTGTACCACTAGACCTCCCTAGAATGGCCAGATTGCTGAAGTTGAGAACAATCTGGATTTTCCCACAATGTGTTCTCTTCCTGGCCCAGTAGGTTTTGCATCTATCTGGTCTGGACCACGTACCGATATAAGGACCGTGGATCAGTGGTGGTATCATCAGAGGCTTTTTTTTTTTTACTTTTAAAAACATTTTTTTCTACAACCTCTTTGGCTGAAAAAAATGCTTTTAAAATTAAAAAGAAAAAGCCTCTGATGATCGCGCGGCTCAGCTGGGATCATCAGAGGCTTTTAAAAGCATTTTTTTTCCTGCAACCTCGTAAGGTTGTAGAAAAAATGCTTTTAAAAGTAAAAAAAAAAAGTTGGCCACGCCCACCCAGTCACATTAAACCCCCCCCCAACCAAGCCACGCCCACAGAACCGGTAGTAACAAATTTTACATTTCACCACTGGTCAGCCTGTGTCAGAAATGTTCCCTTCCCAGAAATCCCAGCCTGTGGGGCCTTGGATGCTTGTTGGGAGAAGCCTGGTTGAAGTTAATGAAATTCATAGGTTGGTTAGTTTTCTCCCGTACAGCAATTCCAGCATCACCGTTCTCGCTGGCCAGAAGGCTTGAGAACTTCCTCCACAAAATTGCTTGGTTGAATTACCTGCCTGGGCTTGAAAATGTCATTAATTTAAATATTAATAAGAGAGCGCGTATGTATAATTTAGGCACCCACCGTGCCCTTTCTTGTTCCTTTGGTACAGCTGCCTCTTAAGCTCGCAGAAGGAAGGAGGCATTCAACAGACGTAGCGTTCCCTGGCACGGGGCCACAAGAGTTGAACAGAGGTTGCTAGAAAAGGGACAGAGGGATGGAAACCGGGAGAATTCACAGCCTCCCTTGACCATTATTTCGTGATAAGTTGCAAGAAGGGAGAATTTTCACATTCCAAAAGCGAATTTCAACAAATTGCACGAGAACCGATAGGAAGGGGCAAAAAAACCCCTCCGACCGTCATGTCTTGAACCTGTTTTCCAAGCAAATGTTCGACAGACTGACATTGACCCACTAAGTCAGTGATGGCGAACATGTGCATGTGCCTGCATGCCAGAAAACCAGCCACCTGATGTGCATGTACACACCGGGAAGATGGATCGTCCAGTTTCCAGCACACTACCTGGTCTTCCGGTTTCTGGCCCACATGCATGTGCAAAGACCAGTTGGCCAGTGTACATGCATGTCCCCAAAACCGGAAGATCATCTTCCAGGCTCGTGCATGCACACTGGCGACTGCTCTTCCAGTTTCCAGTGCTCTCGCGCACGTGAGGATCAGCTGGTTGGCATGCCGTCACCCAGAAGAGCAACGGAGAATGGCTCGCGTGCCTGGAGAGAGGGCTCTGCGTGCCACTTCCGGCACGCGTGCCATAGGTTCGCCATCACGGCACTAAGTCATCCACAGATCCTGTGGTTCTTTTGCACACGGGAGAACGTTCCAGAGATTCCTTGAACACATCCCCCGATCACTTCTTTAGAGAGGCTCATGCAAATACAATGAATTACTGGAGCTGAACTGAGTCTGGAAGACCTGGCGCCTTTGGCGCGCAGCTTCGGCTGAATGTTTGAGCAAACCGGCTTTGCTCTAAACTAGAATTACAGAAAAGAAGAAAATATTCCCCAACTCCCTTCCCTAATTCTCTTTCTGCTCGATGCGGAATCCGTTCGGCAAAGAACGACGGCGGTTGTCTTGTCTCCAAGAGGCCACCTGGGAATGTGGCTCTGCCCACAACAGGAAGCCCTAAAGGATCCAGAGTTTGGGCAAAACAGGGTGATGTCAGAAAGAGAGTGAGGAAGGAAGGCAGTGCATTCGGGTTCAAAACTGCCCTTGCTCGCCATCGGGATGAAATCTGCAGCTGGAGAAGGGTGGGTGGGGGAGCGAATGTCAGCAGTGGCGCCACGGTTTCCTAGGAAGAAGGCAGCACATTCCAGACAGAGAGGCCCATAACAAGAGACCAGACAATCCTAAACTGGATGGGGGAGGGAGGAAGAGGTTCAGGGTAGCCACCCTCTAGAACAGTGGTGGCTAACCTTTTTGCTATTGCGTGCCAGGAGCGGGGAGGGTTCGCGCACGCGTGCCCACACCCATATTTTTTTTGCCTGCGCATGCATGCGTGACCCCCACACACACACTCCCCCCGCTCCTGGCACATGATGGCCTGGTAGGCCTATTTTTTTCTCTCCCCAGGTTCCAGGGCCTTTCTAGGAGTCTGGGGAGGCGAAAACGGCCTTCCCCACCCCACCCCCTGGAGGCCCTCCAGAGGCCAAAAACAGCCTGTTTGCCAACTTCCGGTGGGACCATAGCTTCGCCATCACGGCTCTAGAATCTCCCAGGATATATCTGTTATCTTTGAACAGTGTTTCTCAACCTTGGCAACTTGAAGATGGATGGACTTCAACTCCCAGAATTCCTCAGCCAGCCATGCCAAAGGTCACCCAGCCAGCTTTCATGCCTAATGCAGGACTAGAACTCCCAGTTTCCTGGTGATTGGCCTAAAGTCACCCAGCCACCCAGCAGGACTAGAATTCACCATCTCCTGGTGATTGGCCCAAAGTCATTCAACTGGCTTTCATGCCTAATGCAGGACTAGAACTCCAGTCTTTTGGTGATTCTTCCACAGTCACCCAGCTGGCTTTCACCCCTAAGGTGGGACTAGAACTCCCAGTCTCCTGGCGATTGGCAATATCACCAATGCTGGCTGGGGAATTCTGGGAGTCGAAATCCACCCAAGTTGCCAAGGTTGAAAGACACAGCGTTAGAAGGTCATAGCTTTAGTCCGGCAAGATTGAGTCTATTAACTATAAGTGAATAAGGAACTGGACTCCTGTGGATCTCACTGTGTCATCTTTGGACTTGACATCCTAGGCGTGGATTGTGGATGGTTCTCTTGAAAAATAATATGGCGCTATACTATTTTCAGGTTTAAGGAATATATTTATGATAAATGCTCCCCCTTGCAAGCGCCTGACTCATCCCTGGCAACAGTTAGATGGATGTGCTTGGATTAAGTAGGCAGGTGGTGCTTGTGGAAGATCCGTTTAACTCTGGCCGGCGTATTATCGGCCTTCCGATCTTTGCTTATTTGCCTCCCAACCCCTATCTCTCCATTTGTCTCTCTCGTGTTCCTTCTCTCTCTCTCTCTGGATCCATCTGTCTTATCCATTAAGCCAGTACAGTGAGTGCCTCAATTAAGTCAGGTTTCCAAAGTTGCAGCAGAAGGCGGTGATGAGGTCACGGAAGACGGAAGAGTCAAATTGTTCCTTCCTCTTGAGCTGGCACCCACAGGGTCACCTTCCTGAGACATCTCGGTTCTATTCTGGTGTCTCGCTTCTTCTAGCTTCTAGACTTGCTCGAGGATAGATTGTTGTCGGTCCTGTACTCTATCTTTGAATATTAGATGTTTCTCACCCCCTTGAAGACTGTTTCTCAGCCTTGAAGACGGGTGGACTTCAACTCCCAGAATTCCTCAGCTAGCTTCTGAGAATTGACATCAACCCATCTTCAAGTTGCCACGGTTGAGGTTGAAAAACACTGTTCTGGAGGCATCTCAGGAAGCTGATGGAAATATGGAGCTGGGCCAAATGAAATCCCGAGATATTGTAGAGTTGAGAACTTTGGTGGTATCTAGTCCCACTGTGTCGATCCATGCCTGCTTCCGGTCAAGATCCACAGTGAAGCCATCTTAGCCCTTGAAAAATGGTCACCCGGTTTTGGCTTCAACGTGGTTGAGTCTTCAAAAATGGATTATGTTCCATCAAAACTTCTAGCAACCACAGAGAACTGTAGATTTTTTCTTTGATATTGTCCTAAACGTGCTTTTTTCAAGAGGCAACACTGGACTTTCTGGTTATTCTTTGGAGACGTTTTGCTTCTCATCCAAGAAGCTTCTTCAGCTCTTCATGAGAGCTGACAAGCGAAATGTCTTCAAAGAAAAACCATAAAGCCCAGTGTTGCCCCTTGAAAAGAAAGCACCCTTGGGACAACCGGGACCTGGAATCTATGAGAATCTCCATAGACACCTCCTTGATATTCTGTCCCTAACCTAGTTTTCTATTCTTTCAACACGATTACTGAAGATCTTCCTTCGTTTAATGTTCTCCATTCCTTGCTCCAAAATGGATCCCTTGGCTAACATTGATTTCGGGCTCTAGAAACAGCCTTATCCGTGAATCGTATCAAATGCTGGAAGATCAATAATCAGGAAGGGAGCTGCTGTGATTGATTCGTGGACTTTCCAAGCAAGAGAGAGAGAGAGAGGAAGAGATCTGAAACACCACTTGGCTTTATTGATCTGCCTCCATGCCTTTGTTCCCCACCTCCCAACCCCTGGAGGCCTCCAACTATGCGGGGCATCGTTGACCAAGCCTTGGATTGGAATTTCACCCATCTGGGTACACAGAGCCAGTGCAACTAAAAACTTAACCCAACAAAGGCAACTTAGAAATAGAATAGAGTAGAGTAGAGTAGAGTAGAGTAGAGTAGAATTAGAATAGTAGAGTAGAGTAGAGTAGAATAGAATAGAATAAGAGTAGAGTAGAATTAGAATTAGAATTAGAATAGAATAGAGTAGAGCAGAGCAGAGCAGAACAGAGCAGAACAGAACAGAACAGAACAGAACAGAACAGAACAGAATAGAATAGAATAGAATAGTAAAATATAGAATAAATGTAGAATAGAACAGAACAGAACAGAACAGAATAGAACAGAATTATTTATTGACCAAGTGTGATTGGACACACAAGGAATTTGTCTTTGGTGCATACACTCTCAATGTACATAAAAAGACAAGATACGTTCATCAAGAATCATAAGGTACAGCACTTATCTTCTTGATAGTCATAGGGTACAAATAAGCAATCAAAGAATGGAATGGAATGGAATGGAATGGAATGGAATGGAATGGAATAGAATTCTTTATTGGCCAAGTGTGATTGGACACACAAGCAATTTGTCTTGGTGCAAACGCTCTCAGGGTACATAAAAGAAAAGACACGTTCATCAAGAATCATACGGTACAACACTTAACGATAGTCATAGGGTACAAATAAGCAATGAGGAAACAATATTAATATAAATCGTAAGGATACAAGCAACAAAGTAACAGTCATGCAGTCATAAGTAGGAAGAGACGGGTGATAGGAAGGATGAGAAGATTAATAGTAATGCAGACTTAGTGAATAGTTTGAGTGTTGTGGGAATTATTTGTTTAGCAGAGCGATGGTGTTTGGGAAAAAACTGTCCTTGTGTCTAGTTGTTCTGGTGTGCAGTGCTCCATAGCGTCGTTCTGAGGATAGGAGTTGAAACAGTTTATGTCCAGGATGCGAGGGGTCTGTAGATATTTTCCCAGCCCTCTTTTTGACTCCTGCAGTAGACAGATCCTCCATGGAAGGCAGGTTGGTAGTCATTGTTTTTTCTGCAGTTCTAATGATCCTCTGAAGTCTGCATCTGTCTTGTTGGGTTGCAGAACCAAACCAGACAGTTGTAGAGGTGCAGATGACAGACTCCATCATTCCTCTGTAGAACTGTCCCCAGCTATTATCCCCAGCCATGAGGAGGGAAACTGAACCTTCATCTGCTGGGGGGGGGAATGGGGGGGTGGAATTTAGGGCTCTTTGGAAGTTAAATAAACCTCCCTCCTTCTCCCCCCGCCCCCCAATTATTTGGAAGCTCCAACCAAAATCCAACGCAGTCTGGATATTTGAATTTGGCTGATTTTTCTCTCTCAACTCAGAAGCCTGGATTAAATTGGATGGCAGTTCTGAACAGTATGGACAGCTGAAATCAGATTTTGCTTGATTTGGCCAGCCTTATTAAAGATGACAGACAAGTTTTCTTCACTTCTGGTTCAGACAGAAACGCGCAGCTGGAGATCTTTTGAAAACCTCGGTGTGTGATTCCCCAGAGCTCCTCTAGAAGTTACAGCTGAACTGTAATTTTTTTTTTTTCCTCATGTGAAGGAAGATAGGGATATTCTTAGCAGGTTAGGTTGGGGGGGAAAAAAACCCCCATATTTTAATTAACGACAATGGATGTTCTAACATGGCCTTACCTGCTTTGCACACGCAGGCCGTGTGAGCAAAATAGATGGGCGTTTTGGTTTCAAAACAACATCTGGTTGCAAACGAAGGAACGCGGGGAACATTTGCAGACATGAAAATAAGAGGTTGTGGGAACGCTGTATATTAACTGTAACCCTTCAGAAAGCTTATACCAGCAAGTGTTGACTAGTTAGTAGATTGTTCTTTTTCATACGGGTCATCAAAGTGTAGGACACAATCACACAGAGATGAACTTATTCAGGAACCCAGTTGAACTTAGTCTAAAGCTGTACAAAAATTAGATCAACAGAGTCGGAAGGGACCTTGTAGGTCATCTAGTCTGACCCCCCCCCCCCGCCCAAGCAGGAGACCCTACACCATTTCTGACAGATGGCAGTCCAGTCTCTTCTTGAAAGCCTCCAGGGATGAAGTTCCCACAACTTCTGAAGGCAACTTCTCTTCCATGGGTTGACTGTTCTCACTGTCAGGAAATTCTTCCTTATTTCCAGGTTGAATCGCTCCTTGATCAGTTTCCATCCATTCTTCCTTGTCTGGCTTTCAAAGGTGCTTTGGAAAATAGCTTGACCCCCTTCCTCCTCTCTGGGGCAGCCCCTCAAATATTGGAAGATGCTCTCCTGTCTCCCCTGGTCCTTCTCTTCCCTAGACTAGCCAGGCCAAGTTCCTGCAACCGTTCATTGTATGTTTTATCCTCCAGTCCCCTCATCATCCTGGTTGCTCTTCTCTGCACTTTTTCTAGAGTCTTCTTCGGATTAATCTAATTAATTCATGAATCTCTCTTTAGAACTTGTGGCTCTTGAAATTTTCCCACAATGCTATCTGATTGAAGAGTTATTGGGGACCGAAAAAGAAAAAAGCTCAGGTTGAATCCCAGCTACTCGTGGGTGGCTTGGATCTAGAAAATAGTAATGATTATAAGGAATAAAAACATATTTAGCCTCTAGTAACCTATATCTAGAGGGATGCGGCGGCTCAGTGGCTAAGACGCTGAGCTTGTCGATCGAAAGGGTGGCAGTTCAGCGGTTCGAATCCCTAGTGCTGCCGCGGAACAGGGTGAGCGCCCGTGACTTGTCCCAGCTTCTGCCAAATTAGCAGTTCGAAAGCAGGTTAAAAAAAAATGCAAGTAGAAAAATAGGGACCCCCTTTGGTGGGAAGGGAACGGCATTCCGTGCGCCTTTGGTGTTGAGTCATGCCGGCCACATGATCACGGAGACGTCTTCGGACAGTGCTGACTCTTCAGCTTTGAAACGGAGATGAGTCGGGAACGACTAGCACATACGTGCGAGGGGAACCTTTCCCTTTACTTTACCTTTTAACCTATATCTCAGCTGCAAATACACAGACGGCCACTAGGCGGCAGCAAAGCATGACAATTCTCTAACCCGTTGCTGCCCTCTTTTGGTTTTCTGGAAGATGACAGCCCAGGGATAATCCGCTTTCTTCTGCAAATTGCCCAGGCTTGGCATCTACCCAAGATTGCCAGGTGCTGCTGCTGAGCTGGTCAGAAACTCAGTTCGGATATCTGTTCCAAACCATGAAGCATCCTTTGGCTCTTTTCCTCGAGGGGGAAACCCTGCAGGAACAATGCCCCTTTCAAGGCAAGCCCACAGTTGGCATCCATAGCTGCCGTGTTGGTAAAGGGCAGCGCATTAAATAGAGATTTGGAGTTTCTCAGGTAACTAAGCCGTTTCCTAAGCCCTGGCAAGTTTTGAGCAGTCACTTTTGCACACGGGGACAAATAAGGGAGAGAGATGTGAAGACAAGGGTGGGGGGGGACAATCCCCCCCCTCCCCAACCTGCTTTTAGCAACGAGCCTCCCTCAGGAGCGTACAGGAAGTGGCAGTGAGTCAACCACATTGTACTGAGTAATTGAAATTTTTGAGCTTTGCATTAAGAGCATTTAAGGCCCTAAATATTGATCCCTTGCTGAATTTTGCTTGTTCATGGTTGCATTTGTTCTGTTCCTCTTTCTTCAGGAGAACAAAATGCTTTAATATATATATATATATATCACAACGACCCTGTAAGGTAGATTAAGTGGATATCTCTCAAATAATTTACTAAAGACTGTATTACTATTCTTCTCTTCCTTCCTAGTATCTATATCTTCCCACTTATGACTATAGCCACGTTGCTTGTATCTTTCAATTTATATTGTTTTTATTTGTTTCCCATTACGATTTGATAGCTTATTAGTGACCTTGACTATCACTAAGTGTTGTAGCTTTTTATTCTCGATGAATGTATTTTATTCCCCTTATGTACACTGAGAGCATACAAACCAAAGACAAATTCCTTGTGTGTCCAATCACACTTGGCCAATAAAGAATTCTGTTCTGTTCTGTTCTGTTCTGTTCTGTTCTATTCTATTCTATTCTATTCTATTCTATTCTATTCTATTCTATTCTATTCTAATCTATTCTACGCTACTCTACTCTACTCTACTCTACTCAATTTTCTATTCTATTCTATTCTATTCTATTCTATTCTATTCTATTCTATT
>WNWU01000096.1:1676394-1690802 GCA_012654045.1 Ptyas mucosa
ATGGAAAAGGAGGAGGAGGAGGAAGAAGAAAAGAGGGAGGAAGAGAAGATGATGAGAATGGAAGAGAAGATGATGGAGGAGGAGGAGATGATGGAGGAGAAGAATAAGTTGATGGAAAAGAAGGAGGAGGAGAAAGAAGGAAGAAGAAAAGAGGGAGGAAGAGAAAACAATGATGGAGGAGAAGAAGAGGATGGAGGAGGAGGAGATGATGAAGGAGAAGATGAGAAGATGATGATGGAGGAAGAGAAGATGGAGGAGGAAGTGGAGGAGGAGATGAAACTGAGGAAGGAGGAGAAGAGGGGAGTAGATTATGACCATGGAGAAAGAGAAGGAGATGATGATGACGACGCAGGAGGAGAAGAAGATGGAGGAGATGGTAATTATGATGATAATAGTGATGGAGGAGAAGGAGATGATGAGAAGTTGATGATGATGGAGGAGGATGAGAAGAAGCTGAGGGAGGAGGAAATGATGATGATATTGATGGAGCGGGAGAAAGAAAACAAAGGTAACAAAGGAATCCGACACCACACAACCAAAATTCTTACAGATGTGTGATTCCATTATCAACTAGATCTTCGTCTTGCTTTCTTTTACGCTTGGACATCATTAACCTCTCAATTGTAACCTTGGTTCCGTCTTAACTTCATTCCCTTGGGTGCTTTCTCTTCCTTTTTCATCTTAATGACCCCTAGTAGTTTCAATTTTTTTTTAAAAAAAAAAAGGTGGTATCAGCCTGTAACCGGACGGATGGATTGAAACGGAAGCCTAGGATAAATCTGTCTCTAGCTCAAGGTTTTCACCCAAGAGAATTACCGTCAAATTATCCCATAATAATCCTGGCGCTGAAGATCGGGAAAGCAACTCGGGGCTCAGGGACCCCCACCCCCCCACCACTTTCCAAATAGGATCCTGGGGGTGGGTGGGTTGAATTTCCCACCGCCCCTGCAGAAGTCGATCGCTACAAGGGGGGGGGGGGTGCCCAAGAGGATCAAATATAGGGAATTTTGCTTAGCCAGGAATACTACTTGGCTACAAGCTCTATCCCGACCTCCCCCCTCCCCAATCCCTCCCCATTTCTGGCCTGCCTGGAATCAGCTCGCAATACCGCTGTGTTTTGTTCAGCTAATTGACATCAAGAAGTGTAAACACAACAGCGACTCCGGGCCAGCACAGATGATCTGCCAACTTTAGGCAACCACGGCTGCTGAAATCAAAAAAAAGAGAGAGGGGGGGGGTGGCATTGCTCTCTCCCTCGCCTGTAGAGCCCCTAAAGGGGGAAGGGACCTCGGAGGTCATCCAGTCCATCCCCCGCCCAGGTTCAAGATCCGCAAAAGCGTTGCAGGGGAATGGTTCCCCTGCTTTTTGCTCGAAGACCTCCGAAGGGAAAAATGGACATGCCAGGCTGCCTGTTCCACCAGTGGTAAGTTCCACGTACGCTTACCACCAGTTCGCCCTGCGTGCACCTCCCGTTCATACGCCAGGACTCAAAAAACGTGGCTAAATAGGACGGCTTTACATCCGAGTGGATCCACCCGCAGTCGTCGCAACCGGTTCGCCCGAATTGGTACGAACCGGCTGAATACCATCTCTTTGTTCCACTTGTGAACATTTACTTTTGGGAAATCCCTCTTAAAATCTACCCCGAATTTACTTCTCTCTGCCATTTCAACTCATTAGTTCTGACCCTTCCCTTAGAGCAGTTTCTCAACCTCTTCAGCTTTAAGATGGGTGGGCTTCAACTCCCAGAATCCCCCAGCCAGCATCCTTTAAGAGGGATGGACTTCAGCTCCCAGAATTCCCCAGCCAGCCTGCAATCCAGAGGAGTGGGAAAGTTAGAACTTCCGCAAAGTTTAGAAGCTGCAGTGAATAAAGGAATTATCCCCTCCTCTTTTTCTTTTTTTACTTATCCCCTGGAGACTATTCAAAGATAGATTGTCCCTAAACCTGGAGGTTCCATTTAGCTTCGCCCCTGAACAGGCATGGCTAATCTTCTCCGTCTGATTCATTTGTCCTGTGGGACCACCTAATAACCCTCCCTAACCGTCGTCAGTGGTGGGTTTCAAAAAAATGTATTACTGGTTCTGTGGGTGTGGCTTGGTGGGGCGTGGCATGGCTTGGTGGGCGTGGCTTGGTGGGCATGGCAGGGGAAGGATACTGTACAATCTCCATTCCCTCCCTACTCCAGGGGAAGGTTACTGCAAAATCCCCATTTCCTCCCAATCAGCTGGGACTCGAGAGGCAGAGAATAGATGGGGATGGGGCCAATCAGAATTTTTACTACCGGTTCTCCGAACTACTCAAAATTTCCGCTACCGGTTCTCCAGAACTAATTAGAACCTGCTGAAACCCGCCTCTGCTAACCATATTACTGTACAATATTGGTATTCAGGAAGTCCTTGACTTACAACCGTTTGCTTCGGCGAGTCACAACCGGTCCTCACACTTAACGACCGTTTGATCCATCTCCACAGCCCCCCCACCCCAATTGTCTAATTTTTCCCCCCTTCCTTTCTCCGTTCCTTTCCATCTCCTAACACCTTCCCTGGGCTCCTAATTGCCTATTGATTGCTAATTACCAGCCGGGTTTCCACTCTGTTTCATTTTAGCTCAGCATTTGGTAGGAATTGCTGTTCTCTGGCGAAATGTGTAGACTTGTGTTGAGGACGGTTGCAATTCTTTGGAGGGAACTTTAAAAACAACAACCACAACAACAAATGAACAGAGTTGGAAGGGACTTTGTAGGTTATCTAATCCAGCGGTCATCAACTGGTGTTCCGTGGACCGCTGGTGCTCCGCGAGAAAATTTTGGTGCTCTGCAGAAAAATTATTTGCATTTTTTTAAATATTGCCCTAAATCAGGGGTATAAGGGACGCGGTGGCTCAGCGGCTAAGACGCTGAGCTTGTCGATCGAAAGGTTGGCAGTTCAACGGTTCGAATCCCCAGTGCTGCGTAATGGGGTGAGCTCCCGTGACTTGTCCCAGCTTCTGCCAACCTAGCAGTTCGAAAGCAGGTAAAAAATGCAAGTGGAAAAATAGGGACCCCCTTTGGTGGGAAGGGAACAGCGTTTTCCATGCGTCTTCGGCGTTGAGTCATGCCGGCCACACAACCACAGAGACGTCTTTGGACAGCTCTGGCTCTTCGGCTTTGAAACGGAGAGGAGCACCGCCCCCTAGAGTCGGGAACGACTAGCACGTATCTGCGAGGGGAACCTTTTCCTTTTAAATCAGGGGTCCTCAAACTACGCCCCCTGGGCCAGATAAGTGCAATGAATGTTTGTGTTGCTGCAGAGAGTCTCCCCCTTCAGGGTCCTTTTGTGCGGGTCGGAGGGGGGCAGAAATTCTGACTCGGGGTCTGCTTTGGCCTCCTGGTGTGGGGCTTTGGGTGAAGGCTGGAGGGAAGAGCCGCTGGTGGCGGAGAGCCGGAGGGCCTCGTTCCAGTGGGACTGCCTCGTGGCCTGGAACTGGCTGACCATCTCAGCCCACTGAGCCTCCAGGCGCCGGTACCTGGCCTTGCACTCCCGCAGGTCTTCCCTCTGCTTGGAAAGCCTATGCTCCTAGTCCTCAGTGAGGTGCTTCTGCTGAGCCTCCTTCTTGGCCAGATCCAATTTGAACTGAGCTGTTTTGCCAACTCTTTCTCGTGGGGGCTGCTTAGCTCCAACAACTGCTTCCTGTTGGGACCTTAAGGAGCCTGGGCGGGCAGGTGAGGAGGGGTTGGGACGGGAGGGGCGAATAGAGGCTGGTGAGGCACCCCACAATGTGAGTGACATCGAGTTGACCACGCCCGCCCAGTCACATGACTACGTAGCGATGCCCACCCACCCAGTCATTAGTCAAATCATATTAGCGGTCTGCAGGATTTAAAATTATGAATTTAGTGGTCCCTGAGGTCTGAAAGCTTGGTGACCCTACCCCATTTCTGACAAATGGCAGTCCAATCTCTTCTTGAAAGTTTCCAGTGTTGGAGCACCCACAATTTCTGGATTGCAAGTTGTTCCTCTGATTAATTCATTGTTCCGTCAGCAAATTTCTCTTCAGGTCTAGGATGGTCTTCTAAGAAGGGGGGGAGAAAACGATGCTTAAAAGAACATTTTAACTGCCCTCCTCTGCAGGGTGATGGTTGTTGTTTTTGCTACGCTCACGTTTTTCAGCCTGGGGTGTTTAAACTTTCGCCGTTCTCCAGATTAAAAAGATGTACCATGGAGTTAAATACGGTTCTTCTGCGTTTAATAAATCGCCCCCAAGATCCGGTTGGAGAATTTTTGGCCAGGCGGAGAACTGGCAGGGAAGACCACAACCGACAACGGATTATAAATTTTTGCAAGCTCCATGTGACTCCACGGCCTGTTTTGCAACAGCTGCTGGCTTACCCCAAATTGTGCCAGATCATCATTATTATCGGTGGTGGTGGCGGCGAGGGAAGTAAGTAAATAGCATTTGACTTCACCCTCCTTCCTCTGAAAAGCAGACTAGGAAAGAATGCAATTCTACCTTCCCTTTCTGATAACAGCCCTGCCCAAGCCAAAATGGACAATGAAAGAAAGTCTTTTAATTCCTGGCTTGAGAAAAAGGAAAAAAAAAATCTGTATTGGGACTTCTGCTAGCCAAAGCTGTAGGGAAATTGCAAGCATCCAACCGTGTTGGTTTGAGGGAAAAATCTGGAGATGAACAGAGTTGGAAGGGACCTTGTAGGTCATCTAGTCCAATCCCCCCCCCCCAAGCAGGAGATCCTACACCATTTCTGAAAAATGACAGTCCAGTCTTTTCTTGAAAGCTTCCAGGGATGAAGCTCCCACAACTTCTGAAGGCAACTTCTAGTTCCATGGGTTGATTGTTCTCACTGTCGGGAAATTCCTCCTCATTTCTAGGTTGAATCTCTCCTTGGTCAGTTTCCATCCATTATTCCTTGTCTGGTCTTCAGGTGCTTTGGAAAATAGCTTGACCCCCTTCCTCCTCTCTGGGGCGGCCCCTCAAATATTGGAAGATGCTCTCCTGTCTCCCCTGGTCCTTCTCTTCACTAGACCAGCCACGGCCAGTTCCTGCAACCGTCCATCGTATGTCCCCTCATCATCCTAGTTGCTCTTCTCTGCACTCTTTCTAGAGTCTCCACATCTTTTTTATAGTGCGGGGACCAAAACTAGATGCAGGACTCTAGGTGTGGCCTTACTAGGGCTTTATAGAGTGGTGTTAGTACTCACTTGATCTTGATTGTATCCCTCTCTTAATGAAATTTAGGATTGTATTGGGTTTTTTGGCTGCCGCTGCACACTGTTGGCTCCTATTTAACTGGTTGTGCACTAAGACTCCAAGATCCCTCTCATCGTTGCTGCTATTAAGCCTTAATAGATCTTAAGACCTTAAGGCCTGAGAGGAAAGGCGGCACAAACGAAAAGGATGACCACAAAATAGAGGTAGTTCTCGACTTACGACCGCAACGGAGCCCAAAATTTCTGTCGCTAAGTGAGACATCTGTTGGAGTTTCTCCCTGTTTTCACAACCTTCCTTGCCACCGTTATTAAGCGAATTCCTGCAGCTGTTCGGGTAATAACGCAGGTTGTTAAATGAATCTGCCTTCCCCGTAGACTCGGCTGGTCAGAAGGTCGCAAAAGGGGATCACGTGACCCCGAGATACTGCAACCTGTCATAAATACGAGTCAATTTGCCAAGCGTCTGGATTTTGATCACGTCACCGTGGGGGGGGAGGGGGGATGCTGCGAAGGCCATAAGCATGAAAAACTGGTCATTGTTCCCTTTTTTTCGGTGCCGTTGAAACTTCGGACGGTCGCTAAATGGAACTGTTGCAAGTCAAGGACTACATCATATTGGCACAACTGGTGAAAACCGACTCTGAAAGTTCCCGCGGTTTTCACCTAATTAAAAAGTTTCCCCCTTTTCCCCCCAAGTCATCAGTCACATCGTCCGATCGAGGTGCTGTCCGGTTGCTTGGTTACTTCTCTCCTCCTCTCCTCAGCCACCTGTCGGAATGACCTTGGTTCCCACAAGAAAACCTTTTTGTTTTGACTGCAAAACCCCAGCTAACTATTCCCCCCTCCCTGTCCCTTCTTCTGCCTTGTGGTGACCCTCAATGAGGCCAGGCTCGCTTCTTCGATCTCTCGACATCCTCTCTCTGGTGGGTTTTTTTTAGGTGGGGGGAGGGGGAGAAATCGGTCAAATCAAACTTTCCTGTCCTTGGTCTTCTCAAAAAAATAAATAAAATAGATGCTCTCTTTCAAGAACGATTTAAGGAGATGCCAGCAACAAAGAAACACGCCGGCTGCACCGAGTCATCTGAATATCGTTGAAGCACAAAATCAGCTGAGGCTGCAGTGTTCCGACTGGACTGCTGTCTCTTCTTGGCTCCGTCGGACGGTCTCGGTCATCACGCAGGGCGCTTGGCAACACGCTTTCTTTTTCACAAAGCTTCTCCGGGGAGCTGAGTCGGAGTTTTTATTGTGCTGAAATCTCAGCCGCGCAAGGAAGGGCGGATCCAGATGGCTCTTCCTGGGCTGATGTTACGAAGGTGCAGGAATCCAGGCCAAAGTCTTGGGTCAGCCTACTACACGGAGGACCCCGGTTTGCTATTCTGCACCCTCGTTGTTGTTGTTGTTTTGTTAACCGAAGCAGATGTGCGTCTTGGAATGCCTGAGCCTGGCGGATGTTTGTAGAGGAATATGGAAATAACCTTGATGGAAGGATGGAGGCAGAAGAATAGTTCAGTTCTGGGCAGGGTATAAGAAAGAGGCCTGATTTTCAAAGAAAAGATGGCCTCCAGCGCTGACACTTCGTTTTTCTTGGCTGCGAGGCAGGTAAAGGTTCCACTTACCTTCGCCTCCCGCTGCCGCCGCTACCGGTTTTCCCAAACTGGATGGTTTTCCCGAACCGGATAGAAACAGCTGAATACCACTATTGGTGCGAGGGGAGGCAGGGAAAAATTCAGCTTTCGGAATTCTGCTACAATTTATCGGTTTGTTTCTTGCCTTTATAACAAGGTGGCACTGTGGCTCAGACTCTAGGCTTGTCAGCTGGAAATGATGGCATTCCAGGTTCGAGACCCGAGCAACCCACAAGTGGGGGTGGGGGGGTGAGTTCCCATCTTCGCCCTCAGCTCAGCTGCCAACCTAGCAGTTTGTAAGCACACAAATGCGAGTAGATGAATAGGTACCACTTTGGTGGGAAGGTCACAGCACTTGGTGACGTCAGGCTGGCCACATGACCGTGGAAATGTTTTCGGACGGTGATGGCCTTCAAACGGAGATGAGCCACTGCCCCCTACAGTCAACAACGACTAGCAGAGTAAAATCAGCAGGAACTCCTTTATCTCTGTTATCCTTTTTACCTTCGTTATGTTCACAATAGTTTACAATATTTTTACAATATTTCTACAATATTTCACAAATATCTTAAGGAGTATATAAGTATATATATATAAGTCTAAGTGCTGTTGCTATTTTCCTTCCTTCCTTCCTTCCTTCCTTCCTTCCTTCCTTCCTTATTTATTTATTTTGTCGCATTTCTATGCCGCCCCACTCCCAAAGACTCTGGGCACCTTCCTTCCTTCCTTCCTTCCTTCCTTCCTTCCTTCCTCCCTCCCTCCCTCCCTCCCTCCCTCCCTTCCTTCGAGGGCTGTAAAGCACTTCAAAGCGGTATGTAAGTCTAAAGTGCTATTGTTAAATGCCATGTGATACATGGACATTTTCATCCTGTCGTGTCTCTCTGCGCCAACCTGCCTTTCTCTTATAAATATTCACCGCGCAGGAGAGCTTTGCAAAAGGAGTGCAAATAGTTTAATTAAGGAAATATTGATTTTTTTTCTCTCTCCCTTCCCACTTTCCCCAACCGTGCGCAAAAGACAAGAAAGGTTGCCTTAATTTGGCTGCAATGGGCTGTCTCTGAACGCTTGTTTAACTGACCACGGAGAGATCAGGATTGGAGCAGAAATGCCAAATACCCTCTATCTATTATCTAGATTGCTGGGGGACTCTGCAAGGAATTAGGTTCTTGGCAAAAGGAGGAGCGCACATCATTTTTCTTTCATAATTTTACTTTTTACTTTAAAGGGGACGCGGTGGCTCAGTGGCTAAGATGCTGTTGATCGAAAGGGTCGGCAGTTCAGCGGTTCGAATCCCTCGTGCTGCCACGTAACAGGGTGAACTCCCGTGATTTGTCCCAACTTCTGCAGCTTGAAGATAGGTGAACTTCAACTCCCAGAATTCCCCAGCTAGCTTGGCTCGAAGATAGGTGGACTTCAACTCCCAGCATTCCCCAGCTAGCTTGGCTTGAAGATAGGGGGACTTCAACTCCCAGCATTCCCCAGCTAGCTTGGCTTGAAGATAGGTGGACTTCAGCTCCCAGAATTCCCCAGTTAGCTTGACTCGAAGATAGGTGGACTTCAATTCCCAGAATTCCCCAGCTAGCTTGGCTGGCTGGGGAATTCTGGGACCTGAAGTCCACACATCATCAGGGGTACCAAGGGTCAAAAATACTGGCCTAGAGTCTTAGCTGGCTGCTGAATTTTAGGAATTGAAATCCACACGTCTTCCAGTTACCAATGTTGGCAAAACACCTCCTTAAAGGCTTAGGCCTGGATAAATTGAATTTTCCATAATTATATATTATTTTGTTCTAAACCACATCCATGTATTTGTCCTTCATTATTTTTAATGTACCGAAAATAGTTTGCGAGATTTGAAAGCAGCCTAGGGGTAAGGTTTAACCTATGTTTAATTTTTTTTTTAATAAAAAAATAATAAATACAATGAGATCTATTTTACGAAAATAAGTGGGCTGGAGAGGTTTTTTTGTTCTTCCCGTATATCTACTAGCTGCGAAAAGGATGTCAGGGGCGCATTTCATACCATTTCCCTGATTTATGAGAAAATTCTTGAGAATGATGTAGATGAAGTGTATAGACAGCGTGACATAAATTGAAATTTGATGGACGGGAGGCCTCACCGTCTATAATCAACTTCTTTCTCGATTTGGCGAGATACACAGTGAGGTGTCCCCCCCAGTAATTCTCATAAAAGGCCCATTTGTCAGCCGTGGGCTTCTCTGAAACCTAGAAGTTACAACCGCAAGTTGTGACACCTGAGGTTTGTGCCCGTAACGCAGCTTAATTTCTAAGCTCATTAATACATTTCCCTTAACCTTGGTCCATGATAGCGAACCTATGGCACACGCGGGACCGGAAGTCGGCAAACGGGCCGTTTTCGGCCTCCGGAAGGCCTCCCGGGTGGGGGTGGGGACGGCTGTTTTTGTCTTCCCCAGGCTCCTCGAAAGGCTCTGGAGGGTGAGGAGAGCAAACAACGGGCCTTCCATTCTCACCAGAAGTTGGGAAATGGGCCATTTTCAGCCTTCGGAGGGCCTCCGGGGGGCGGGGAAGGCCGTTTTTGCCCTCCCCAGACTCCTAGAAAGGCTCCGGAGGTTGGGGAGAGCAAAAAACAGGCCTACCCTGCCATCGCATGCCAGGAGCAGGTGAGCAGGGAGGTTATGCACACATGCGCGGGGACAGGGTGCGTAGAATTATGGGTGTGAGCACGCACGCGCGAGACCCCCCCACTCCTGGCACGCGATGGCAACAAGGTTAGCCATCGCTGTCCTAGGTAGTCCTCGGATTGCAACCGTTCATTTAGTGGCCATTCGAAGTCACAACAGCACTGAAAAGGTGACTTATGACCGTTTTTTCACACTTAACGATTGTTACAGCATCCCCGTGGTCATGTGATCAAAATTCAGATGCTAAGTGATTCGTATTTGTGACGGTTGCAGCATTCCGGGGGTGTCACTTGATCGCCTTTTGTGACCTTCTAGCCGGCAATGTCCACGGGGAAGCAGATTCACTTAACAGCCGTGTTACTAGGTTAACAACAGCAGTGACTCACTTAACAACCATGGCAAGAAAGGTCGTAAAAATGAGGTAAAATTCACGGAATAACTGTCTTGCTTGACAACAGAAATTTTCGGTTCAGTTGGGTTCATATGTCAAGGAACAGGGCTGTCAAACTCGCGGCCCATGGGCCAGATGTGTCACACGCTGGCCACGCCCACACCCGGTTTAGCAAAGGGGGGAAAGTCCGAATACGTCACATGACAATCCTGTGACGATGCGAGTTTGACAGCCCTGCCCATTTCAGACAAATGGTTGTCCAGTCTGTTCTTTAACCTGGGTTTACGTGGGAATCTGTCTTTCTTAGCTTTAGTAAAAGTATACCTTTTGCTGCAAATGGGAGTCGAGGGTCTTTCTTTCTAAATGTCCAAGCTGGGACAGGCCTGACACAGCATCTCCTACCAGATCGAGGCCATCTATCCAATGGCTTAGCTCACCTTAAATGCGTGGACGGCTATATTAGCTCGCACGCCCACTAGAGCGAGGAAAAATGGCTGAAAAATGAGATCCGTTTTGAGGAAAAGATGTGTTATATTTATAAATTATCACATTATGACGGGGGCTAATTCTGTGAAGAATTTAGGCTGGAGAAGAAGGTGAAAAGTAAGTGATAAAAGAATAAAAGGAGTGTTACAGATCTGGTACAAATCTTGTGGGACCGAAAAGCTATGATGCAAGTTCAAAAAGAAGAAAAAAAATTAGCTGAGAAAAGAAAGCTTGGAGGCAGGGCTGGTTATTTTGCACGTCGATAGTCCTCGACTTACAACCATTCATTTAGTGACCGTTCGAAGTCAGAACATGATTTATGGCTGTTTTTCACACTTACAGCTGTTGTAGCCTTCCCGTGATCACGTGATCAAAATTTGGATGCTTGGCGACAGCCTTACATTTATGAGGGTGGTGTCGTCCCACGGTCATGTTCCAACTTCAAATGGTCATTAAACAAGCAGTTACTAATCGAGGACTATCTGCAGTGTACCTCTCACTATACCTTCCCAACTTTAAGATGGGTGGACTTCAACTCCCAGAATTTCCCAGCCAGCCATTCTGGGAGTTGAAGTCCACCCATCTTAAAGCCTGCTGGCTGGGGAATTCTGGGAATTGAAGTCCACCCATCTTAAAGCTAATCTACCATCCTGGCTCTCAGTTCCAATATAGCCAAGTCGCTTTGCACGTATCTGGAACCTTCAGAGACCTCCAAGGTCTTTTAGAAGCCCTGATATTTGTTGTCGTTGTCAGGAGAACCTTCCCATCTCAACTCCTTGCCAGGAGCGCCCTGGGACTAGCAAAGTTTTAAAAACAAGGACAGCCCTGAGTTGTTGATTAAAAGAGCCAGGTGCCTGTCTGTGTGGTTTCGCCTCTGTTGTCAACAGTCCTTCTGTGTTGACCAATTTCCAAAGGTTTTCATTTTCTTGAGTATCTAAAAAGAGAGCTGGGGACATTGGCATTGATGTGTCAAACACGGGATCTCTTGGGCTAAACATATGACTCTACTAGCTGGACGCCCGTGTTTTCACTACGAAACTAGGTGCTCGGGCTTGATAAATTGACACTTGCAGCCTGAAACTTAATGTGGAATGTGTAACTCCATAGCATCAGAGTGTGTTAATATAATGCAACTGGCAGTTGGAACAGAGTGGGAGGGGGAGCAGATTATTCCAGCCAGCAGCATCCATCGTATTCATCTGGCTAGCATCCTCTCAGTGTGTGAGAGAGTTGAGGGGTGTTTGGAAACTCAAACAGTATTTGCTGTGTGAGCAAGAAGAAGACAGGAAGGAGGCTGGGCGTGGCTTAGCTCAACTGTTCTGTAGTAAAGCTGCTTCCTGCTGTGAAAGTAAAACTGAAAGTGAAACTCCTCTCCTCTGCTTGTGTTTTGCATTTGGAACAGATTTTGAGGCGGGAAGGGGGAGTACAACTCCTTAGCATCAGAGTGTGTTATAATAATATAGGAAATACCAATGCTCTGATGGCCATTTCAAAAAACCCTTTCTTAGTGAGCACCTAGAAGCCAAGATACGTGGCAGATTTCAGGTTTGTAGGCTGTACGGTTCTGGAGATTCCGTGATTAATGCGCGAGTGGTTTTCGCTTTTATATATATACATAGAAGATACACGCTGTAACTCTTTCTCAAAGGCTTAAGATGTTCTGTATACAGATAGTCCTCAACTAGAAAGGAAGGACCAGGAGTGACATGATGACAATCTTCTAATATTTGAGGGGCTGCCACAAAGAAGAGGGGGTCAAGCTATTCTCCAAAGCACCTGAAGGCAGGACAAGAAGCAATGGATGGAAACTAATCAAGGAGAGAAGCAACCTAGAACTAAGGCAACTGGTCCGGTAGTGGGTTTCAATTTAGTTTCTTACTGGTTTGCTCATGCGCGCGTGCGCGACACATCTGTGCATGGGCAGAAGCATCCGGGCAGGTGGGCGGAGACTACTGCCGCTGCTACCGGTTCGTCTGACCCGGGGTGAACCGGTAGCAACCCACCACTGGGCTGGTCCAATGTCACCCAGCTGGCTTTCATGCTTAAGGTGGGACTAGAACTCACCGTCTCCTAGTGATTGGCCCAAAGTCACCAGGCTGCACTTTTGTGCCTTAGGCAGGACTAGAACTCACTGCCTCCTGGTGATTGGTCCAAAGTCACCTAGCTGGCTTCCGTGCCTAAGGCAGGACTAGAACTCACTGTCTTCTGGTGATTGGTCCAAAGTCACCCAGCTGGCTTTCATGCCTAAGGCAGGACTAGAACTCACTGTCACCTAGTGATTGGTCCAAAGTCACCCAGCTAGCTTTCATGGCTAAGGCAGGACTAGAACTCACGGTCTCCCGGTTTTCTAGGCCAGGGAAATGAAGGGGTTGAAGGCAAAAATTGCTTCCTTCAGCCTTTCAAGCCCGGAGACCAAATACCACCAAATCCACAACGGCATTTTCCACCTTGACACCTGCTTGTTGTCAAAGTTTTATTGCAAGCCCTTCTTTATCTTGAATTGTATTTTGTCAGTGGCCACAAATACAGCGAGACAACGAAGAGCTACGTTAGTCCCTCAAATAAATGACATCAAAGCAGAGGTGGGTGGAAAGACGTCTTAAGCATACCTGTTTAGGATGCCGGCAGCGTTTCCATTCTCCCAACTGGGTAGCCCTCAGTAACTTCACGAGGACCATGTTTGTCCTCCTCGTCATTTGGGAAAGTCTAAATTCACAATAAATTTTCTCATCTCCTTTTTTTTTTCCCCTCTTCCAAAATTGCCTTGTTGTTTTCTTTTCCTGGGCAGGTGGGCACATGTCCAAGGATCGCTTTGAGCCACAGACACCTGTCATTATCATCCTGGGGGGGGGGGGGACCAAGAAAAGCCCCAGAGGCATTCTGGGAAATTGATACGATGTTGGTAGCCAGCCAAAACTCTTGGTTTATTTTGTTAAATTACAAAAATCTTAAAAAGGGAAGAGAGAGAGAGAGAGAGAGAGAGAAGGAGCTTGTGGCTGTTGAGAAAGGTGACTGCAAAATTCAGGGTAAGATAAAGGTAAAGGTTCCCCTCGCACGTATGTGCTAGTCGTTCCCGACACTAGGGGGCGGTGCTCATCTCTGTTTCAAAGCCGAAGAGCCAGCGCTGTCCGAAGACGTCTCCGTGGTCATGCGGCCGGCGTGACTCAACGCCGAAGGCGCACGGAAAACGCTGTTCCCTTCCCACCAAAGGTGGTCCCTATTTTTCTACCTGCATTTTTTTTTTACCTGCTTTTGAACTGCTAGGTTGGCAGAAGCTGGGACTAGTCACGGGAGCTCACCCTGTGACGCGGTGCTCAGGATTCGAACCGCTGAACTTCCGACCTTTTGATCGACAAGCTCAGCGTCTTTAGCCATTGAGCCACCGCGTCCCAAAATTCAGGGTACCAATCCCAATTATTCTTTTACATGCAGGTAGCTCTTGATTTTCAACAGTTTGTTTAGTGACCATTCAAAGTGACGACAAAGGACTTACGACCAGTTTTCACGTCGAGGACTGTTGCAGCATCCAAATCCGAGCGCTTGGCAACTGGCAGGTACCTAGGACGGTTGCAACATCCCAAGGTCGCATGATGTAACCATCTGTAACCTTCCCAGCCAGCTTCCGACAAGCAAAAAGTCAATGGGGGGGAAGCCAGATTCGCTTAACGGCTGCACGATTCGCTTAACAACCGCAGTGATTTGCTTAACAGCCCTGGCGGGAAAAAAAATTCACTTAACAACTGCCCTGCTTTATCAATGACTGTGCTCCTGCGTTGAGGTGAACTACCTATGCATAGCCATCTTTGTCTTCTGATAATCTTTCTCAGCCCTTTTCGTTTTTTCCCAGAAGCTGGAAGCCGAAACACTTTTGCAAATGTCCACAGCTATCTGCAAGGAGTATAAATCCTTCCGTTCCCCACCATCCAGTCAGAGCTGAAAAAGCTTCTTGGATGAGAAGCGAAACCTCTTCAAAGAAAACCCAGAAAGAATAGAATAGAATAGAATAGAATAGAATAGAATAGAATAGAATAGAATA
>WNWU01000096.1:1713269-1730520 GCA_012654045.1 Ptyas mucosa
CTTCTTCTTCTTCTTCTTCTTCTTCTTCTTCTTCTTCTTCTTCTTCTCCTTCTCCTTCTCCTTCTCCTTCTCCTCCTCCTCCTCCTCCTCCTCCTCCTTCTTCTTCTTGGAAAGCCATCAAGGCTAAGGGTGGGAGATTCCCGAAAGAGAGCAGTAAATAAATTTGATTGACATATAAACTGGAGGAGCTGGAATTGCAAGGAGAGATTTGAGGTCAAGAAACGGCCTCCTTCATTTTTTCCGCTTTTGCATCTCCATGCCAGCCCTCGGCTGATGCAAAACATCTCTTCGTGCCCTTGCCGTTGTCCTGATATTTTTAGGAAATTATAGCGATGTCTCATCTTTCCTTTTCAAGGACCTTGAGAAGGGATGCAAGGAACTCAAGGTTACCTAGAGAGCTTTGTGGCTGGATGAAGATTTTACCGTGTTTCCCCGAAAATAAGACCCTGTCTTATTTTTTTTTTGAACGCCGAAATAAGCGCTTAGCCTGATGTGAATTTGTTGAGTTTCAACACGGGTTTATTTAGGCTTACGTCCATGAAGCTCGTCCCAACCCCGTTCTTGCATGGTTTTGAATTCCTTTTTTTAAAAAAAAAACTGACGTGCACAATATTTTGTGTGTCTTTTTGCCTTCGGTTCTCCTAACAGCTGCGTTTTGTGCGTGCGTGCGTGCAAATGTAGCCCAAACTCAGGGGCTCAGTTGATTTCTGAAGGGCACTTTGAGGCCATGTCTCAATCGCTGGAAAAGCATGAATTTCTGATCCAGGATTGGGTGTGAATTGAGGATTTGGGGATTTCTATGAGAAGAAAATCAAATCGTCCCCAGTTCCAGATTCCATGGAGTAAACCTTGATCCCCAGGGGTCATTTATTTATTTTCAAGACTTTTAACAGACTTGGGTGCGATAGATTTCAAACAACCAGTGGCAAATTACTCTATACAAGTTACTCCTCAACTTACAACCACAATTGGAACCACCATTTCCACCGCAACGCAAGGCATTGTTAAATGAGTTGCGCCCAATTTAACCTTTTCGCCATGATTATTAAGCAAATCGCTGTGCCGGTTGTTAAGCGGATCATATGGCCGTTGAGTGAATCCAGCTTCTCCATTGACTTTGCTTGTCGGAAGCGGACTGGGAAGCTTGGGGACAGGCTGATCACGTGGTCCTGGGATGCAGCAACCATCATAAATACATGCCGGTCATGTGACTGTGGGGAATCCCGCAGCAGTCATAAGTGTGAGGACCGGTCGTAAGTCACTTTGATTGCTGCTGCTTAGGGGTGGGCTGCTGGGGGTTCGCAGGGGTTCGGGAGAACCTGTAGCTAAGATACTGTGCAGTTCAGAGAAACCCCCAAGTCCCACTCCTCGCTGGCCCTGTCCCGCCCCTTCCAGGAGTCCCCACGCAACCCGTTTTGGATGGAGGTAAGTGCAGCACATGCGTGGAGGCTCAGTGAAAAATGGGCCTACTGGAAGTTCGGCCTCCAGAGGGCCTCCAGAGCCTGGGGAGGCCATTTTCGCTCTCCCGGAGGCTCAAGAAAAGCCTCCAGAGCCCGGGGAGGGCAAAAAGCCCCCCCTCCCTCCATCATGGTGCAGGAGGCTGACTAGGCCACACCCACTGTGGCCACGCCCACCCAGCAACCAGCAGAGAACCCCTTGCTAAAAAATTTTGAAGCCCACCCCTGATGCTGCTGTAATGTCGAACGGTCGCTAAAGGATTGTAAGGCGAGGATTCCCAATAATGTTGTCGAAACACGTGGCAAGGACCGTTGCCCTCCTCGGGGGGGGGGGGGGGGTGATGAAATCATTCGGAAATCTTGCAAATTGGATGGGCTCTGCTTCAGCGGACATCGCTCAATAACGATTCCCCTCTCATTGGGGAGTTAAAGCCCGTTTTAACCGCCTTTCAAACATTTAAACGCCTCCCCCTTTTTAGGGTTACGTCGGGGCGCAAATTTGAAGGTTGAAGATAGCACGGCGTCTTTGGAACAAGGGTGCGCAATCCAGACGGAAGCGGGGCGGGTTTGATAACTGAGTGCATCCTGTATTTGTATAGGACCTGGTGAATGGCAGGGCGTTTTGCGTTCACGCACACACCCACTCCAGCCTGAAAAACGTGGCTCAGTATTATTAACTCTGGTGAATTGATTTACTAACTGATGCATTGATATGATTGTTTCGAAACAGGGTTTCCCAATCTTGGCAACTTTAAGACATGCGGACTTCAACTCCCAGAATTCCCTGGGCTGGCTGGGGGATTCTGGGAGCTGAAGTCCACCCATCTTAAAGCAGGCTGGCTGGGGAATTCTGGGAATTGAAGTCCTTAAAGCATGCTGGCTGGGGGATTCTGGGAGTTGAAGTCCACCCATCTTAAAGCAGGCTGGCTGGGGAATTCTGGGAATTGAAGTCCTTAAAGCATGCTGGCTGGGGGATTCTGGGAATTGAAGTCCATTCATCTTAAAGCATGCTGGCTGGGCGATTCTGGGAGTAAAAGTCCACCCGTCGTAAAGTTGTTAAGATTAGGAAGCTGCCTTTGAGCGTGATAAGAATATGCTTTTTCCAGCTAATTAATTGTTGGTTGTGTTTCTCTGAGTTAGGGTTTCTTAACCTTTATCCTGGGTTTGCCCTAGAGCAGGAATCTCCAAACCTGACCACTTTAAAAGACTTGTGGACTTCAACTCCCAGAATTCCTCCATGCTGGCTGGAGACTTCTGGGAGTTGAAGTCCACAAGTCTTAAAATTGCCAGGGTTGGTGACCCTTGCTCTAGGGCAAACCCAGGATAAGGATTAGAGAATACTTGTGTGCCAACTAAGCCCTGGATGAAAAATGGGATGTCATCCTAGTGCAGTGATGGAGAACCTTTTCGGTACCAAGTGCCCAAACCGGAACATGCGTGCATACCCGTGCATGTACATGCACCGGAGCGCCGGTGTTGTGACTCCGACCCCCGAGCCCGTCTTATCGGAGGGAGAAGGCTTCGAAAGTGAAGGAGAGGAGTTGGCCAGGCCTCCCACTCCAGGACCCTCCTCTCTGGCAATGCCTCAGGTGTCTCCCAAAGGAGAAGAGATTGGCCAGGAGCCAGGTATCCTCGAGCAGTCGCAGTCGGACAGTGACGGAGATAAGTCTTGGCTGGATCCACGCCAGCGCACGCAACAGAAAAGGAGGCGTGCCAGAGATTAAGCTGAGTCACTGGACCACACCCCACAGGGGATAAAAGGGGGTGTGGTGGCCATTCAGGCTCTGTGACGGACAAAGCTAAACAACTAGCAAGTCGCATTGTATCTCTGAAACGACGTTATCTGCCTGCCTTGGATTTAATACGGACTGGACTTGACAACTCTTTGACTTTGTGTATTTGTTTTGGTTTATCTGTCGGAGGAGGAACACCTCCCTCTGTGAGTAAAGTTCTTGGCAAGCAGCTCCTGGGTTGCTGCCAATCCTGTTATCGAAGGAATTTATTGTCTGCAAGTTTTATTTAACCCCTGGCTGACTGTTTGTGTGCGTGTGTGAGACGGGGACAGAACAGCCGGAAACCCAGCTGGTCAGCACGCACATGCCTGTTTTTTGGCTGTTTTTGGCTGTTTTTCAGGCCATTTTTTTTTTTGCCTTTTCAGGCCGTATTTAGCCTGAAAAATGCCCCCAAAATAGCCTGAAAATGGCCTGAAAAACAGCCCTGAAAACAGTTGGAAAAATGGTCTGGGTTTTGACCATTTTCAGGTCATTTTCCAGCACTCCGGCGTCCGTGAAGACGGGACGCGTGCCCACAGAGAGGGGCTCTGCGTGCCACCTCTGACACGCGTGCCACCGGTTCTCCATCACGGTCCTAGTGAATAAATAAAATGGACAGAATGTAACCAGGCTCCCCTGCAGGGTTGTTGTACGATTTGCAAACGGAGAAGAAGTCCCAGCAAAGTTTGAACACCGAGTTACGTTATCGTTATATACGCTAACATGATGAAACCAATAGGAATTACTAAGAGGCTAATGAAATTACGGATTTTTAATTGAGAGCAATTAAAACTGAAAGATTGGTCCGGGGCAATTCAGTTATAATTTTTTTTTTTAAAAAAAAAGAAAAGTGGATTATTACAGGGATACGATTTCCTTATTGTCTCTGATAGAAGAGATATAGCTTTCTTAATTCCAGCCCTTCCTTCCTCTCTCTCTCTCTGTCTTGGATAGGATTCCCATGCATTAATTAAGGAAAAACTGTCATCTTAGATAACATCACCTATATCGGAAGAGTAATATTTATACTAATTAGTTAATTAATTAATTAAGCCAAACAGAGACTGTTAATAGATTAAAAGCATTGGGGGTGAGGGGGGGGAAACCCTGTAATTGATTGACTGTTAGAATAATAGCTTCCACGCTGTATTCAGCTAAGGCGTACGGTGGCAAGGACTTTTATTATGGTATAATTATTTGCAATTTTAACAATTGGAGGAGGGGGGGAAAAAAGAAAGGAAGTCTTCGGGATTCAATTTATGCAAAAGCAGCGTTTGGCAGAAATGTTTGGATCATACATCAAATGAAGACTGAAATCCTGAAAGCTTTTAATGTTTAATGAGTCTGCTGCATTTTTGATCCTCGGTTTTGAATTTATTTTACTATTAAGACGGTTGCTTAATTTTCGCTCTTCATTTTTGTTCTTATTATTGTAACGCCTTAGTTTGAAGGACCCCAAAATAAAAAAAAATTGCATGTTCTTAGCCATGTTCTACTTCTCTGCCATCATTATTATTGCAGTATTATTATTATTATCTCTTTCATTCATTATTATTATTATTATCATCTCTTTTATTCATTAAACATGAAACTCAGTCAACTGGACATTTAAAAATGCATCACAAATACCATTGACTGTTGCTAATGGTTGATATGAGTTTGTGCCAGCATCCTAGGGATCAACCAAGTACCTTCTTAAAATATACGATGTTCCGAGTAGCACAGTTTTTTGCAATTCCGCTGGTGTCATTGCAGGAAGTTGCAATTTCTTGATGTGTTTTGTAAAATTCTTGGACATGGTACCCAGTGCCCCGATGACAGTGGGTATCACTGTTACATGTTTCATCCATAATCGCGTAGTTTCGATGGCCAGGTCACGCTATTTCGTGATTTTTTTTCCAGTTCTTTTTCTTCGACTCTGGCATCTCCTGGTACAGCAATATCAATAAATTGTACGTTTCGGTTTTCGACAACCGTGACATCTGGCGTGTTGTGTTCCAAGTGACGATCCGTCTGTGTTCGGAAGTCCCACAAAATCTTCACCGTCTCATTTTCGATCACTTTTTCCACTTTGTGCTCCCGTGACTTTTCGGATACAGATTATGTCGTATTTTTTACATAATGACCAGTGGACTAATGTAGCAACTTGCTCCTATCTAGCTTTGTAATCAGTTTGTGCGATTTTGCTTCACTCGCCTATTAAGTGTGAAACCGTTTCGACTTTGTCGTTGCCAAGTCGGCAGTTTGGATTGTCGGTGGATTTTTGTATCTTTGCTTTCGTGGCCTTAGTTTGTAGTGCTTGTTCTTGACCAGCGAGTATTAAATTTTCCGTTTCTTTCTTGATGGTTCCCATCTTAAGCCTGACCCGTGTAAAGTTGTCGTCGCATTTTCCTTCAATGTTTTTCAAGTGCTGTCCGTGCAAAGCTTTGGTTTTCCATCTATTTAATCTGTCATCCAGCTGTTTTTCCTTATATTCTGCTTTTGTTTCTGTTATTTTTATAATGCTCTCTGTTTTCACAGCCTGCAGCAATTTTTCTGTACTTTGGTTCACATAATCATTCAAACTTCTTCTTCTTCTTCTTCTTCTTCTTCTTCTTCTTCTTCTTCTTCTTCTCCTCCTTCTCCTTCTCCTTCTTCTCCTCCTTCTCTTCTCCTTCTCCTTCTCCTTCTCCTTCCCTTCTCCTTCTCCTTCTCCTTCTCCTTCTTCCTCTTCTTCTTCTTCTTCTTCTTCTTATTATTATTATTGGTAATTTGTGGGATGAAAATCAAACTAACTCTTAAGAACTCAGAAATATTCAAGAGGAAATGCAGGATGCCGCCCGATTTTAAATCTTTGAAGATGTAAGAAGTGTCTGTACAGCTTACACAGTCCTTGATTTACAACAGCTTGTTTAAGGACCATTCGAAATTAACAACAATACTGGAAAAAAGTGACTTATGACCGTTGTTCACACTTATGACCATTGCAGAATCCCCAGGGTCAAAATTCCTCAAAATTCAGATGCTTGGCCACTGGTTTCGTATTTACGACGGTTGCCGCATCCCTGTCGTGATCCCCTTTTACGACCTTCTGAGCAACCGTGTGACTAGCTTAACACCGTCCTTTAACGACGGTGGCAAAAAAGGTTGTAAAATGGGGCAAAATTCACTTGGCTCGGCAGCAGAAATTTGGGATTGAATTGTGGTCATAAATCTAGGACTGCCTGTATAGGATATATTCCAGAGGTGGGTTTCAGCAGGTTCTGACCAGTTCTGGAGAACCGGTAGCGGAAATTTTGAGTAGTTCGGAGAACCGGTAGTAAAAATTCTGACTGGCCCTGCCCCCATCTATTCTCTGCCTCCCGAGTCCCAGCTGATCAGGAGGAAATGGGGATTTTGCAGTATCCTTCCCCCGGAGTGGGAAGGGAATGGAGATTTTGCAGTATCCTTCCCCTGCCATGCCCACCAAGCTACGCCCACAGAACCGGTAGTAAAAAAATTTGAAACCCACCGCTGATATATTCAGTCACTTTTTAAAAAGATTTTAAAAATCTGGCGATGTGTCCATCAACGTAGAAATTCTCTGGGAAAAATAACTTTTTTTATTTCTGTCGTGACAGAATTTTCAATGGGACTTAAAAGGTGAAAAGTTGGATTCTAAGCCCCTCCCCCTCCCCGCTCCCCCGCCCCTCCCGGACAGTCACGACTGACCACAAAACTAGGTTTGTTTCAGCCACACGATCGTCTGGGATCTACTCAACCCAGGGTTGAAGAGGATCTGCCAAGGGCAGATCGAACTGTGTGAGCCTTCCAAACTGAAGGGCCTTTTCCTGAAAATGCATACATGGAAATTGTGCTTTTAAAAATGTGTCTCTGTGTGTGTGTGTGTGTGTGTGTGTGTGTGTGTGTGTGTGTCTAGTTAGGAGGAGTAGGAGTATGAGGGAACGTTGTGTTCAAAACACTTTACTGTATATTAGCAAAAATTGCAAACGGTAATGACTAAGGATGATTCCTACGGAGGCCTGTCAATCAAGGAGGCTCTCGTAGCCAACGTTTTGCCTGGCAGAAACTGAGATTCAGTGATCCATGAAGCTCCTGCCAATGTGATTACATTTCAGCCTGAATTTCTCTTGTTTCCCCAACCTGGTGCTCTTGGGATGCCTAAGGACCACACACACACACACACAGCAGGGAGAAAGAGAGAATGAGTGAGATACAGAATGAAAGAGAGGATGAGAGAAAGAGAGAGAATGAAAGAGAAAAAGAGAAATGAGAGAGAGAATGGGAGAGAGAGAATGAGGGAGAGAAAGAGATGAGAGAGAATGAGCGTGAGATACAGAGTGAAAGAGAGAATAAGAGAAAGAGAAAATGAGAAAGAGAGAATGGAGCGAGACAGAATGAGAATGAAAGAAAATGACAGAATGAGTGAGATACAGAATGAGAGAAAGAGAGAGAATGAAAGAATGAAAGAGAGAAATGAGAGAGAGAGAAAATGAGAGAATGAAAGAGAATGAGAGAATGATGAGAGAGAACGAAAGCGAATCAGACCGAGATACAGAATGAGAGAAAGAGAAAAAGAGGGAATGAGAGAATGACGGAGAAAGAGAGAAATGAGAGAGAGAGAAAGAGATGAGAGAGAATGAGAGTGAGATACAGAATGAAAGAGAGAATAAGAGAATGAGAGAGAATGAGAGAATGAAAGAGAAAGAGAGAAATGAGAGACAGAATGAGAATGAAAGAGAATTAGAGAATGAGTGAGATACAGAATGAAAGAATGAGAGAGAGAGAATGAGAGAATGAGAGAGAAAGAAATGAGAGAGAGAGATTGAGAGAGAGAAAGAGAATGTGAAAGAATGAGAGAGAATGATAGAACGAAAGAGAATGAGTGCAAGATACAGAATGAGAGAGAGAATGAGAGAGAATGAGAGAGAGAGAAATGAGAGAGAGAGAATGGGCGAGAGAGAGAATGAAAGAAAGAATGAGAGAGAGAGAGAGAAAGGGACAAAGAGCAAACCCCCAGCTGAGGAATTGCTGGAAAGCTCCTTTCTTTAAAGGAAGAGTTTGGGACTTTTCGCTTGAAAATGTTTGTTAAACCCAGGCTGGTGGTGACTGGATGAAGAAAAGAGTCCCAACATATGAATAAATGGTTTGATTGCTTTAGCACAACAAGAGGAAAAGAGAGAGCAAGGATGCTTCCCCCTTGATCTAAACCATCAACCACCAAGGAATCCCTTTTCCAGCATCTCAGCATCTCTTCTCGAGATCATTTTGGGGTTGTTGGTGGGGTTTTTTTTTTTTGCACCCTTCTGGGTTGTGTCGACCACAAAAGACAACGCTTGAGCTGTGTCTTGCCCCATCCTTGTTCCTCTCCTTCCTGCCTTATCTCGTTCAGCTCGCAGGCCTCACGCCGCTGAGCCAAAAGACCATATTAAAATGAAATCTTTCCTTGCACGCCAGATGGAGACTGGGTTTTTCTGGACAAATTGGAAAGTTTATTAAAAGAGAGAGCAAGAGAGGGAAGAAAAAGAGAGAGGGAGAAACCTAGGTTTCTCTCTCCCTGCGGAGAGAGAGAGAGCATTTGCAGCATGAAAAGGAAGGTGTGTAACACATACAAACACACACACTGCCTCTCTGCAACGAAATATGTGCACCATCACCGCTCTTCACCCCGGAGTATTTCCAACAAAATTGCCTTCTTTGGGAGAAGGGGAAAAAAAAAAAAAGAATTTCAAAAGCGGATTCTTCTTTCATCAAACTGAATGAGAACGGGAGGGTGGAATTGTGGAGTTATTTTCCCCCTGAAAAAAAAGGAGGCACACACCGTTCCTTTTCAGTGTGACCAAGAGGGGATAGAATCGTGGAATGGGGAGGGACCTTAAGAGGTCATCCATTCCAGCCCCGCTCGGTGCGAGAAATCCAGATTTCTCCAAAAAAATATATATATTTTCAGATTTTTTTTTTCTACCTTAGGAGGTTCAACGGATGCAACTGACCTTGGTTTCAGTCCATTCCGTTTTGTGAATAGAACCTTCCTGGGCAGTGGTGAAATCCAAATTTTTTTTACTACTGGTTCTGTGGGCGTGGCTTGGTGGGCATGGCAGGGGAAGGATACTGCAAAATCTCCATTCCCTCCCCACTCATGGGGGGAAGGATATTGCAAAATCTCCATTCCCACCCCACTCCTGGGGGAAGGATATTGCAAAATCCTCATTCCCTCCCCTTTCCTGGGGGAAGGCTATTGCAAAATCTCCATTCCCACCCCACTCCTGGGGGAAGGCTATTGCAAAATCTCCATTCCCACCCCACTCTGGGGCCAGCCAGAGGTGGTATTTGCCGGTTCTCTGAACTGCTCAAAATTTCTGCTGCCAGTTCTCCAGAACCTGTCAAAACCTGCTGGATTTCACCTCTGTTCCTTGGGCTGGAAGGGACCTCAGAGATCTTCAAGTCTAACTCTGGGGCAGGAGCCTTACTCCATCGCAAACAAACCCCTGTCCAGTCTCTTCTTTAAAAACCTCTAGTGTTGGAGCACCCACAACTTTGGAAGGCGAGCTGTTCCACCGATTAATTGTCCTTAATTTCTCCGTCGTTTCCTTGGGTAGCAAACTTATTATGGGCTGTGCTCCACTTTGTAAGTTGTTGGATGTCATCCTCGGATAGATCATCATCTTTCTTTTTTTTTTTAACGATCCCATAATCCCTTGCAGAGATGGAGTCTGGGCAACTGAATGGAGCTGAGCGTTTGCTGGCCGGATGCCCTTCCTGTCACCAATACAGAGTTTTTCCCCCCCCTCAGCATTTATCATCCTTAGATAGATGCATGCAGATAATCCTCGACGTAGGACTACAATTGGGACCATTGCATTCCACCATTGCTACGGTAGGCGAGGTGGTTGTTAAGCGAGTCGCAACTTTTGCCAATGTTTTTGTCACGGTCAAGCGATTCACGGCGGTCGTTAAATGAAGCATGTGATGGTTAAGCAAATCCGGCTTAGCCCGTTGAGTTTGCTTGCTGGAAACCGGCTGGGAAGGTCGGAAACGGTGATCCCATGACAGCCATCGGTTGCTAAGCACTGAAATTTTGATCACGTGACCGTAAAGATGCTGTGATTGTCGTAAGTGGGAGGACCGGTTTGCAATTCACTTTTTTAACCTCGAATGGTCACTAAACAAACGGCTGTAAGTCAAGGACTACCTGAATAAGCCCCCATAGATGGCCGTAGGGAGGTCAGGAAGACCAAAAAGGGCCGAAAGAAAATAACATACAGGTAGTCCTCGACTTATGACAGTTCATTTAGTGACCGTTCGAAGTTACAACGGCACTGAAAAAGGACCGTTTTTTCACACTTACAACCGTTGCAGCGTCCCCAAAGTCAGGTGATCAAAATTCAGGCGCTTGGCCACTGGCTCATATTTATGACGGTCGCAATGCTTCGTCATAAATAAAATAAATAAATAAACGTCCTGGGGGCTCCGTGATCCCCTTTTATGACCTTCTGACAAGCAAAGCCCATGGGGAAAGCCGGATTCACTTAACAACCAAGTTGCTAACTTAACCGCTGCCGTGATTCACTTAACAGCTGTGGCAGGAAAGGACGTAAAATGGGGCCCCAAAACCCACATAACAAATGTCTCACTTAGCCACAGAAACGTTGGGCTTAATTATGGTCCTAAGTCGAGGACTTACCTGTGTCTAGTTCCGCCGGTGATAATCGCTTATTGAAATCATTCGTTGCTGCATTGATGAGCGGATTAATTACGTGTCCTAGATAAGAAAACCTTTGCCTCTATTTATAATTGATGAGAAATAGCCCTGGAGCTACGACTAAATTTTAATTTGATTGTTTAATTATTATTTTTTTAATTTCCGGAGCGGAACAAGATTGCAGATGAACAGAGTTGGAAGGGACCTTGTGGGTCATCTAGTCCAACCCCCCGCTGCACCAAGCAGGAGACCTTACACCATTTCTGACAGATGGCTGCCCTGTCTCTTCTTGAAAGCTTTCAGTGATGAAGCTCCCACAACTTCCGAAGGCAACTTCTGTTCCGTGGGTTGATTGCTCTCCCTGTCAGAAAAATTATCCTTATTTCCAGGTTGAATCTTTCCTTGTTGAGTTTCCATCCATTCTTCCTTCTCTGGCCTTCGGGTGCCTTGGAAAACAGCTTGACCCCCTTCCTCCTCTCTGTGGCAGCCCCTCAAATATTGGAAGATGCTCTCCTGTCTCCCCTGGTCCTTCTCTTCCCTAGACTAGCCGTGCCCGGTTTCTGCAACCGTTCATCGTAGGTTTGAGCCTCCAGTCCCCTCATCATCCTGGTTGCTCTTCTCTGCACTCTTTCTAGAGTCTCCACCTCTTTGTAGTTTGGTGACCAAAACTGGATGCAATATTCTAGGTGTGGTCTTACTAAGGCTTGACTACAGGGTAGCTAGCAAAACAACGCTTGAGTTCACACAGCCCGTTTTTTAACTGAGGCAATTAAAGAATGAATGACTATGTTCTTTCCTTCCTTCCTTCCTTCCTTCCTTCCTTCCTTCCTTCCTTCCTTCCTTCCTTCCTTCCTTCCCTCCCTCCCTCCCTCCCTCCCCCCCTCCTTCCTTCCTTCCTTCCTTCCTTCCTTCCTCACTTAAAAGAAGGTTTTTAAGAAGAGATTAGACAACCCTTGGTCTGAAATGGTACAGGGTTTCCTGCCTGAGCAGGGAGCTGGACTAGAAGACCTCCAAGGTCCCTTCCGAGATTAATATTCTGTTCAAAAGGCATCAGATCTCCGTGGCTTAAGCTCTCTCTTTAGAAGTTTGTCATTTGAGTGCTCGGCACTGATGGATTAAAATCTGGAGCAGGCAAGCGATGAAGTCTATTTCTTGACCGTAGCTTTGGAAAAGAGACCCCCGGAAGTCAATAACTCAGCCAATATCGGAAATGGAGAGACACAACTCTCTTCTCCGCAAGCCAGAAAGAGACTTTCAGAAACTCCTGTCGAAGTCTCTTAATAATGCAGGGAAGACCTTGGTTCAAGGTGACGAAATACCCGGTAACTTTACAGGAGGGCCTTAAAATCATCTTCCCGAAAACGTCCTTTTGGATCGGGGTGGATTTCAAAATAAACACGGCTTATTTTAAAATGAGAGAGCCTCGGCGGGGTTTTTGTTGTTTTTTTTTTACAAGGAAGAATGAGAAAAAGATGATGTTGTCGGCAGGCGCCTGGCTGTGAAATGGGACTTTTGGAAAAAAAAATTAGAGAGGAAGGAGAAAAGCCAGACCTGCGGAACAGCAGGGGGTCATCAAACCAGGAATGTTGGTTTGTTCAGTTGGTGGATGAGGATTGGGGCCTCCAAAATTGGGCTCCCAAAATTTTAGCAAGGGGTTCTCTGCCCGGTTGCCGGGTGGGCGTGGCCATGGTGGGCGTGGCCTAGTCGGCCTCCTGCACCATGGCGGGGGGGGGAGGTGTTTGCCCTCCCCGGGCTCTGGAAGCTTTTCTCGAGCCTCCAGGAGGGTGAAAACAGCCTCCCCAGGCTCCAGAGGCCCTCTGGAGGCCAGAAACAGGCATTATGGTGGCTTGGGCACCCCCTTTCTCAAAATAAAATTCAGATTAGCCTAGACTGGGGTCCCTCACTGTTTAAGAAGCAAGCTCTTCCTTCCTTCCTTCCTTCCTTCCTCCCTCCCTCCCTCCCTCCCTCCCTCCCTCCCTCCCTCTATGTCTTTCTTCCTTCCCTTCCTCCTTCCATCCCTCCCTCCCTTCTTCCTTCCTCCTTCCTTACATGTCTTTCTTCCCTCCCTCCCTCCATGTCTTTCTTCCCTCCCTCCATCCCTCCCTCCCTTCCTCCTTCCCTCCCTCCCTCCCTCCATGTCTTTCTTCCTTCCCTCCCTCCCTCCCTCCCTCCTTCCCTCCCTCCCTCCCTCCTTCCCTCCCTCCCTCCCTCCCTCCATGTCTTTCTTCCCGCTCTCCCTTCCTTCCTCCTTCCATCCCTCCCTGCCTCCCTCCATGTCTTTCCCTCCCTCCCTCCCTCCCTCCCTCCCTCCATTTTTTCCTTCCTTCCTCCTTCTTTTCATGTCTTTCTTCCTTCTCTCCCTCCATATTTTCCTTCCTTCCTTCCTTCCTCCTGACAGTGGCAGAGGCGTCTCTTTTATTGTCTTTATTAAGAGGAATATTGAAAGCTGTCAAGATTGGCAAGGAAGGAAGGAGGCACTCCAAGCCACCGAGCCCATTCAATAAAGAGGACGGTTATGATGGGGCCCCTTGCTGCTCAGCTCCGTGTGGGCCTGCCGAGAGAACGCGGATTTAATTGGCAGGCCTACTAGGCTGGCTAACGCAAGCCAAGCATGGAGGCCAGGGAGGGCTCCAGACGGCGCATAGGGAAGGTTCCTGCCTTGGCATAGCATAGATCTGCAGCTGAGAGAGGGAGAGAAAGAGAGAGAGAAGAGAGGGAGGGAGAGAGAAAAAGAGAGGGGGAGGGAGGGAGGGAGGGAGGAAGGAAGGAAGGAAGGAAGAGAGGAGGAAGAGAGAGAAGAAAGAAAGAGGGAAAGAGGGAGGGAAGAGAGAAGGAGAGAGGGAGGGAGGGAAGAAAGGGGGAAGAGAGAGAAGGAGAGGAGGAAGGAGGAAGGGAAGAAAAAGAGGTGGGAAGAGAGAAGGAGAGAGGGAGGGAGGAAGGGAAGAAAGAGGTGGAAGAGAGAGAAGAAAGAGAGGGAGGGAAGAGAGAAAGAGGGAGGGAGGGAAGAAAGAAGGGGAAGGAGAAGGAGGGAGGGAAGACAGAGTGGGGGAAGACAGAAGAAAGAGAGAGAGGGATGAAGGAAAGGAAGAAAGAGAGGGGGAAGAGAGAAAGAAGGGAAGAAAAAGAGGGGGGAAGAGAGAAGGAGAGAGGGAGGGAGGAAGGAAGGGAAGAAAGAGAGGGGGAAGAGAGAGAAGAAAGAGAAAAGGAGGGAAGAAAGATAGTCATAAGTCACTTTTTTCAATGTCGTAGTAACTTTGAACGGTCACTAAATGAACCCGTTGTAAGTCAAGGACTACCTGTAATAAGTCAGCTTTCTGTAGTTACAGAACATGTTCGGAGCACGAACCTCTATTACAGCCGGAAGAGAGAGAAAACATGGGACTGCTGGGGCATGGAAATGAAGGGTGGAGCTTATGCAGATGAGCGTTGAACATATTTCTGATGCCTCCTGAACACCATGGGGTAATCTTAAGGGAGATCACATTCAGGCGCTAAAAAATAAAATTATCCAAATCTACTCTCAGCCAACAAAAGTGCATCTAGTCAAGGCTACGGTTTTCCCAGTTGCAACGGACGGTTTTGAAAGTTGGACCATAAGGAAGGCTGAGAAGGCCAAAGGATGGAGGCCTTTGAACTCTGGTGCCGGAGAAGACTCCCGCGAGTCCCTTGGACCGCAAGGCCATCCAACCGGTCAGTCCTAGAGGAGGTCAACCCTGACTGCTCTCTAGAAGGCCAGATCCTGAAGAGGAAACTCAAATCCTTTGGCCACCTAAGGAGAAGGAAGGAAGGACTCCCTGGAGAAGAGCCGAATGCTGGGAACGATGGAGGGAAAAGAAGAAGGGGACGGCAGAGAAGGAGGTGGCTGGATGGAGTCACAGAAGCAGCCGGCGTGAGCTTCAATGGACTCCAGAGGATGGTAGAGGACAGGGAGGCCTGGAGGAACGTCGTCCATGGGGTCGCGATGGGTCGGACACAACTTTGCGACTAACAACAACACTCTCAGCCCCCAAAATCTTTCTCCTTTCTGGACAAGTGGAGTTCACGAATGAGAAAAGGCAAACAGCTTTGAAACGTCACAGAATCCACAGGACATTGGCCATTTCTTCGTACATTTCCAGGTGGCCTCCATTGCCCCAGAAATCTTGTCAAATTGCCAAGGTTTGCAAGAGAATGACTAAAACAAAAACAATTCGGCATTCAGGCTGGCGGGATGGTGCAAAGCGTTCAGCCATCTCATCCGAAGTTCCTTCGCTTCTTGTTTTGAAGCCTCGCTTGCCGGTCTTCGTTGAACTTTGCAAAAGTGGCAGACAGATTCTTTCCACCGAGTCCCTTTTCGCTTCCGGAGATTCCCCCTTTTTTCCCCCACCCCCAAGTCTGTAGCTAGAGGAAACGTAAAATATCCCTGCTTTTTTTTTTCCCAGAAAACTTCCCGGGAGTCGCTTCCACGGGCAAATTTTTTCCGTGTTTATTTATTTATTTATTCCCTTTTCTGGTTTTTTTGGCTGCTGAACAAACAGAAACAGGTTGCAAAGGCTGAATGCCAAAACCAGCTTGTTCTTTTGCTGTCTGGGGAAGAGGAGGAGAAGAAGAAAAAAGAAAGGGAGGGAGGGAGGGAGGAAGGAAGGAAGGAAGATTGATTGCTTTTGATGAGATGGGCTATATAAAATAGATAGATAGGAAAGAAAGAAAGAAAGAAAGAAAGAAAAGAAGGGAAGAAAAGAAAAGAAAAAAGGAAGGAAGGAAGGAAGAAGAAGGAAGGAAGGAAGATTGCTTTTGATGAGATGGGCTATATAAAATAGATAGGAAAGAAAGAAAGAAAGAAAGAAAGAAAGAAAGAAAGAAAGAAAGAAAGAAAGGAGACGGGAAGAAAAGAAAAGAAAAGAAAAGAAAAAAGGAAGGAAGGAAGGAAGATTGCTTTTGATGAGATGGGCTATATAAAATAGATAGGAAAGAAAGAAAGAAAGAAAGAAAGAAAGAAAGAAAGAAAGAAAGAAAGAAAGAAAGAAAGAAATCTTTTCCTTCGCTGCCACTGTGTGCATTTTCCTTGACCCAGTTTTGGAGAGTGACACCCCCCCCCCCGCCCTTTCTCGCCATAACTCCACCGTGTCCTCATTCGGTTTGAGCCGGGAAGATTGACAGCTGAGGAGTGACAAGGATCCTAGACGCATATATTCTGAGCTAGGAAGACGGTGCAAAACCCGTCTCTCTCTTCCCATGGCAACTAAAAAGCCAGAAACAGGGGATGACTTCTGACAGCAGAAGGTAACTAAGCTCACCACGGCACGAGGATTAACGCTTCGGATGAGGAGAAGATGGAGAAAAAAGGAAGATGAACCCAGCACATCTGGCGTGGACCGGTTTCTCACCTCTGGAGGATGGAAGGGTCTCTTTGAAAGCCTTTCCATCCCAGAGATGGCTAAATGGACGGCTCCGATTAAAGGAAAAGGACACCGTTAATTTTGTTTCTGCTTGGAAACCGTTTCTGGACTTTGTGCTTGGGGTGGTGGGAGGAAAAAGGATGAAACTTTGCCGATTAGATTGGTTTGTTGTTATAGAAACAGCTAGTCTCTATGACAGATTAGGACCACAATTGAGCTTGGGGTTTCTCTGGCTAAGCAAGGCAGTTGTTCAGGGTACTATGCCCTCATTTTACGACCTTTCTTGCCACGGCCGTTAAGTGAACTGCCGCAGTTGTTAAGCGAGCCACACAGTGGTTAAGCGAACGTGGCCTCCCCATTGGCTTTGCTTGTTGGAAAGTCATCAAAGGGGACCCAGCAACGGTCGTAAGTATGAACCCGTTGCTGAGCATTTTGATCACGTGACCACGAGGATGCTGCAATGGTCATCAGCATGAAAAACGGTCGTTAAGTGACCTTTTTTTCAAGGCCATTGTAACTTTGAACGGTCACTAAACGAACCGTTGCAAGTGGAGGACCACCTGTGTTATATCGAAGTAAAAAGTTGAGGTTTTATACTATTGCTTTTTATCAGGGGTGAAATCTACTTACCTTCCTTACCGGTTCGGAAGTGCATGCGCCTTGCACACACGCAGACCCTCTGCGCATACGCAAAATCTTCTACTGGAGAACCGGTAGCGGAAATTTTGAACAGTTTGGAGTACTGGCAAATACCACCTCTGGTTGGCTCCAGAGTGGGGTGGGAATGGAGATTTTGCAGTATCCTTCCCCTGGAGTGGGGTGGGAATGGAGATTTTGCAGTATCCTTCCCCTGGAGTGGGGAGGGAATGGAGATTTTGCAGTAACCTTCCCCTGGAGTGGGATGGGAATGGAGATTTTGCAGTATCCTTCCCCTGGAGTGGGGAGGGAATGGAGATTTTGCAG
>WNWU01000096.1:1758574-1770278 GCA_012654045.1 Ptyas mucosa
GGGTCCTTTTCATTCAGACAAATTGGGACCAGTTGTTCGAGTTTTCCTTGATTCAGAACGATCGGTCCTCATAATTCAGATCCTTCATTTGGACACACGAGAACACCGATGGCTCGAGTCCTCTCGATTTTGAAGCATTGATATCTCTTACTTAGGTTCTCATGATTTGGAATAATTTGGGAGGAGGGGTCTGTGCTCGGATCCGCTGACTTTGTGTCGGCACCAGACCCCGGGAGAAGAGTGGGGAAGGGTCTGTGCCAGAGGGGAAAGTCCTTGCGAACTGATTTTATCCTTCAGTCTCGTTTTGTTTCTCTCTTTGTCCGAGAGAAGAATGTTGTTTTGTGGTCTGTGTTACCAAGGGGCGCCAGCTACCCAATTGAAGTCCCTACCCAAACCCATGGCAAAAAAAAAAAAATACATATGTTGTGACAGTTGGGTGATTGGGTGTCGTCGAAGCTTCCCAACCACGGGAGGTGGGGACGATGGCGGACACGGGTGTTTTAAAAAGGGGGGTCAGGAAAGAAACCCCTCGCCAGGATCTTCCTCCACTGTGAGCCACACTGTGTCAGTGTACAAGGGTGTCACACCCTTCTGTGTCTTCCTTGCCATAGAGATGAGAAAGGACTTTGGGGGGAGCATCCCAAGATGGCAAACTCCAACCTCCAAATACGTCCAGTGATGGAGAAAGTTGAACCCACACGGTTCTTGAGCCTCCGCCGTAAACCCCTATTGTTCACTGCTGACTACAAGATGAGGGGGTGGGAGGCTTGGATCTCAGCCCCTCCCCCCCCCAATGAACACAATTACAAGCCAACAGCCCCCATTTTCTTTTACCTGGATCGGAAATGGTGGCATTTGGCAAACTCACACTTTTTAAATTGCAAATCCCGTTGTCACGGTTCTCACGATGGGATCCCGGAAGGAGAAACTTTAACGTTTACTCGCAATCAGGAAACCGGCGTGATTTTTGGGGTGGAAAAAGAAAAACCAGGCCCCGGAAAGTCATAAGCTTGCCAGCTGATGCAACAACAAAATTGTAAACCTTCGTAACAACAACACTTTAAAAAGTAAAGCATCTACCCGGCTGCTTTATCCTAAAAAGAGGGGGGGGTCCCATGACTACTGCCAGTGTTTTCAAACATTTTCGCAAACACCTCAGTGAGGGCTAGAAACGTGGTGGATCTTTGCATGAAATGAAGCGACATGAACTCGAACTTACCTGCATGAAACAAAGAGGTTGACTTTTTGCATTTTAACGTTCAATCCTGGGTGGGTAAAATCTGTTGCCTTAGTATTGCGAGTTTACGACTTTTTCATTTTGTTGTTGTTGTTGTTGTTTTTCTATGACGTTTTAAGGACAGGTATACAGACAGAGAACCAAATCCTCACAATTTTTGTGTTCGATTCCTAGTTTTGGCAGGATGTAGCACTGGGGAAAGGGTGGGGAGGGGTCTTTCTCTCCACCAGATCAGATTTTGCAGTTCTGGGTCTCCCAAGCCACCCAACTTTTCAGGACAATCCCCACTTGTATCCATGCATGGTCTTCTGGCAACTTCTATCATTGAGATCTTTGAGCCTGTCTACAGTATCAACTGTCTATACAGCTGATACTGTACATAGCTAGAACTTCCTTGAATAAGCTGGATTTGCTTCATCCGGTCACTGATTTTGAAATCTCTCGGCGTGTGATCTGAAGCCGATAAAAAGGAACGACCTCGGGGTAGGTGATGGATCCCCTACCACACGTCTAAAGAAGACCCACCAACTCACATGGTTTGTGACGGACCACGGAGGATCTAATTAAGAGTTATCTCCTGGGGTTACACAACTCCATGTTTATGGAGAGTCTCAGCCATCCAGGTCCTGGTTGTCCCAAAGCAGGATTGGAAAAAATCTAACCGGATTCCGACAAATCGAAATTTCAATTTCCCCAGTCACCTGAATGGCACCGTTCCGTGCAACCCACTGAATCCACTTGTGGGATTTCCCTGCAGGGATTTGTCCAATCTCACGGATGCAACATGGAGTTGCCCATAGGCACTTTTTCAAGTGGCAACTACACTTTCTGGTTTTTCCTTTGAAGGCGTTTCGCTTCTCATCCAAGAAGCTTCTTCAGCTCTGATTGGATGGTGGAGGATGGATGGATTGATGCCCCTTCCAGACAAAGCTGGTCATTTGCATCCTTTTAGAGAGTCGTTGAGGCCACTTGGAGGTTTATCTGTGTCCTCAGGCTCACCTGAGTGGTGCAACATCAACTATCTCCAATCTACTATCAGTCTATGACACCGTCCATCTCCAATCTACAACACCGTCCTTTCAACAGTCCCAAGAAAGCTCCACGCCAATTTGCATCACTCGGGTGACCCTGAGGACACAAATAAACCTCTAAGTAGCCTCCACGACCCTCTAAAAGGACGCAAATGACCAGCTGCCTGCAAGGAGTATCAATCCTTCCGTTCCCCACCATCCAGTCAGAGCTGAAAAAGGTTCTTGGGATGAGCAGATGAGCAGCGAAACGTCTTCAAAGAAAATACCAGAAAGTCCAGTTGCCTCTTGAAAAAGCACCTTTGGGACAACTCCATGTTGCGTCCATGAGATTGGACAAATCCCTGCAGGGAAATCCCACAAGTGGATTCAGTGGGTTGCACGGAACTGTGCCATTCAGATGACTGGGGAAATTGAAACTTTGATTTGTCGGAATCCGGTTAGACTTTTTCCAACCCAGCTCTCCCGTTCGGAACTTCAAAGCAATGATTCAGATCACATCCACTGAAATCCACTTTCTGAATATTCTGATTTTCCAATGGGATGGAGTCAACAAAGGGGATTAAACTTGATTTCTCTTTTTGAAAGCATTGTCCCCTTAAAGGGGCAATACGGGGTGGGTGTTATCCCTACTAATGGCTGTCTAGATTGATGGGAACACGTCGTGGGTCTTAACGCAGTATATTTCAACCTGGAAAGTTTAAGACGGGTAGACTTCCAACTCCCAGAATTCTCCAGCTATTGTTGTGACTTAGGCTCACTTAGTCATTAGAAGACACAATTAGTCCCAAAACAACCTGTTTTATAATAGCAGTTGACAATTAATTCATTCCCAGCTTAGTCTAAATTAATTGCAAACCAAGTCTTTCAGAATAAGTCCTTCGGGCTTATCACAAACCTTTATCTTCTTTGGCACCCTGCCAAAGGCCTTTCTTGGCAAAGCCCCACAAAGTTCAGAAACAAGAGATGCTGACTGGAAACAGGTTTAGCAATGTTGCTTTCCTGCAAAGAGCCCAAGAGCCTTTGCTGCTCTTTTATAAGCCTTACGGGAGGGGCTAATCATCTCCTGGCCTTACCCCCAAGTCGTCCTTTTTGCTTTAGCTGTTCTTGCCTTCTGGCAGCTCTGCGCATGCATGCACTAGGAACAGGCTCCTCCTGTTCCTCTGCCTCTCTGCTGTCTGAATCTGGAGGCTCCGGAGTCTGCGCATCACTCCCAGATGTCCCTGGCCCCATCTCTGCCTCTGACGCAGAGCCCTCCCCAGACTCCCATGGTCCTCCTCAGCCTCCTCACTGTCCGAGTCCGCTGCTAGCTCCGTGTGGCTGCTCGCGGACCACAACAGCTATGGCTAGCTGGGGAATTCTGGGAATTGAAGTCCACCCATCTTAAAATTGCCAAGGTGAACCGATACTGGTCTGAAGTTTTTAGCCCGATCCAGCAAAAGGGATTTTTAATCAATCGGTGCAACTCCACCAGGTCTCAAAATCAATACGAGAAAAGCCAACAAGGGAGGTTTTCGAGATATTGGTATGCTGGAAAGAGAAACCCCCAAGATTAGTTGTGTGTGTCTGTTTTGTGTGCATGGCTGAGGAGATGCCCTTGTCATCCTAATTAGAGGCGGTATTTTGGCTCAGCGGGGCACGTCGCAGTCTTGAAACGCTGGGTGTCTCTTTCCGCCCGCAACAATTAACTTGCTTTGTGGATGCTTCCCTCTCCGACGAGCTCTGTTTGTTCATTTTTACAATCCAACTCCCAAACGGCCGTGCATGGAATGCGTCGCTCTCTTCAAAGCAGATCAGCTGCTTTTGCGGTTTTTTTAAACTTGCGGCCTGTTTTTTTTTTATTATTTCCCCTGTTTTTCCCCCCAGGGTGACACAGCCTGCCCCCAATTCCCCCACGCCGAAAAGACGGGTTTAGCCTGAGATCATCTGTCTGTGTTGCATTTAAAAACCGAAGCGCATGGATTTTAATGCTTGCATGGCCTGGCCAGTTAAGAGATGTTTTAAGAATTTTAGCTTTCGCTAAAAGGAAAGAAAAAATATTTCAACAGCTACAGGGCTGCCGTCTATTCCTCTCTTCTTTTCTTCTTTCTTTCTTTTTCTTTCTTTCTTCCTTCCTTTTTTTTCTTCCCTTCTCTTCTTTCTCTTTCTTTTTTTCTTTCCTATCTATCTATTTTATATAGCCCATCTCATCAAAAACAATCTTCCTTCCTTCTTCCTTCCTCCTTTCCTTCCTTTTCTTCCCTCCACTCATATCTATCTATCTATCTATCTATCTATCTATCTATCTATCTATCTTTCTATCTATCTATCTTTATTTTATATAGCCCATATCATCAAAAGCAATCTTCCTTCCTTCCTTCTTCTTCCTTCCTCCTTTCCTTCCTTTCCTTCCCTCCACTCATATCTATCTATTTTAGATAGCCCATCTCATCAAAAGCAATCTTCCTTCCTTTCCTTCCTTCCTTCCTTCCTTCTTCCTTCCTCCTTTCCTTCCTTCCTTTCCTTCTCTCCACTCCTATCTATCTATCTATCTATCTATCTATCTATCTATCATCTATCTTATAATCTTTGCAATGGATCTGTGAAGAGGAACCGCGTCCATTTTTTTCTGTTATGCAAAGGATGCCCTCATATGGGCTAGAACTATGAAGGGTTTTTTTTCTCAGACATGTAAATATTTGATTTCTGGAGCAGAGAGACCTTCTCAATTCCTTTCCTCTTCTCCCTATAAGAAATAAATGGCTTTTTATCAGCAACAACGCTGCTGCGTAATAAGTAAATGAAAAAAAATTATATTAATTCAGGGTGGCCATCGAGGACTTGTTGTTTTATTGATGGTGTTATTGTTGCTATAATTATTGTCATTATTATTATTATTATTGCTCTTACTATGATCATGCCATATTTTCTGGCCACTCAGAAGGTGATTTTTCAGGGCAGGAAAAACCACAGTATTTTAATTTTATTTTTTTAAAATCAATCTTCGTAGGAATGGAAGGGAACGATTGTTCCTCAATGCTTTTTAATCCCTGTATTTATTAGCAGAATCAAAGAAAAGGAAGTGATTTGCGTAAGTTTTTGGTGTCTGTTACAAAGGACAATGCAGGGCTTCGAAATTTCGGGGCGACGGTGGGGGGGGAGAGAAGGATTTGATCTGCCCCCTCCACCCTCTTTAACTTCCTGTCATGGTTTAAAAATAAAAACAGCAAGAAATCCGTTCAGACCACTGGTAAGAACAACCCAGATATAAAGGAAAGCTGGATAAAAAAGCAGGAGGGCAAAAGAGAATAAGAATAAAGGGATAGAAAAGAAGACTCCTCCCCTTCCACCAATCCATTTTATGCCCCGCCTGGTTTTGTCCCGTGCCCGCCCACTGGATTCTGACCCCGCCCACTTTGGATTCTGGCCCTGCCCCTTACTCTCTTTCATCCCGCCTTTTTCCAACTTCCGAGAAAGCATTCTCAACCCCCTCTGTAGCAAAAAGGGCACTCTCAACCCCTGACCAGGCCCAACCATGTTTCTAGTCCTCAAGATCATCATCTTTTCTTTTTTTTTAAAACTTATTCTTTACCTGTTCCTCCTTCTCCTTCCCTCTGAACAGAGGTGGTCTTCAGCCGGTTCGGGAAAACCGGTGGCGGTGACTGCGGGCCTCCTGCCTTCTTTCACCCTCGCCTCACAACAACCCTGCGAGGAAACAATCTGGAAAGAAAGAAAGCCAGAACCAATTCGATGAATCCATTGACAGGGAAGGGAGAGCATTTCCATTTTTTTAAAAAAAAATTTTTTTTTGATGTATGGTTGCAACGGCAGGGGACGGAATCATTCCTAAGAGACAAGCTGTTAAATTGCAAACCTGCCAAAGATTTATGGGCCGTTTGGGTTTGTCGAGTGAGCAGGGAATGAGCTCCGCAGCATCTTCCAAGCATGCCGTCCTCTAACTTTAAAAAATAACCAAATCTGCAGATCTAATATCCCTATAACATTGCGCCGTTGGTGATTTTAGCGGCCGAGAACTCCAAAATCCAGTTACAACACCGGGGAACGTCAATAAATTGCATTTTCAGTCAGCCAGAAAAAGTCCTTCCCTCCACAATATGTGTTATTGAAATAGGGCATCAGCAAAAAGATTGGGAACAAACCCAACGCTGATAAATAAATAAAATAAACAGACCCAACTCTAATAAAAAACAGATATGCGGTGTATACCCTCATAAAAAAAAACACAGAAGTGGACACTTGCTAACACAATCTTGGGGAAAAACCGCAACATTTTTATAAACCCAGCTTCCGCGCAGCTACCTTCTAAAAACAGCAGATCGGTGAACTACCCAACATCGGATGTGTCCATTCGATGGCTAACCTAGTTAATTTTCGGCTGAGTTCAATGTCAAGGGGGGGATGTGTGGCTCATTTGAAGGGAAGGAGGGCAGTGGTGGGATTCAGCCAGTTCGCACCTATTCGGGAGAACCGGTTGTTAACTTTCTAGGCAGTTCGGAGAACCATTTGTTGGAAGAAATCTTATTTTGTTTTTTTTTTCCACTTTACAGGACTAATCCTGTAGGGAAGGCAGGAAGGAAACGTTCTGGTGTTTCTAGCCTAATCCTTGCAGAAACTGCCTCTCTGGTTAACCCTTATTACATTGTAACAGCTAAGACGAAGCACCCTGCGATGCGAGTGACGGTGAGTTGGCCACGCCCACACAGTCACATGACCGCCGAGCCACGCCCACCCAGCTGGTCATTAGGGCAGAGAACCGGTTGTTAAATTATTTGAATCCCACCACTGAAGGAGAGGTATCTTGGCATTGTGTTTGTGCCAAATCTGCCCGTTTGGTTTTAACACCTTGCCGATCCCAAGTGTGGATTGTATGTGGTGTCTTCCCAAAATAAAGCTTGCAGAGATAAAGATAACAAACCTAACGATTTAACAACATTTTTTTTAAAAAAGGGAGAGGAGAGAAAATATTATTTGCACTTTTAAAAGCAACGCAAACCCCTCATACTTTTAAAAGAAACACACACTCACACACCCAGGGGTGCTATTCAGCAGGTTCTGGAGAACCTGTAGCGGAAATTTTTGAGTAGTTCGGAGAACCGCCAAATACCACCTCTGGCTGGCCCCAGAGTGGGATGGGAAGGGAGATTTTGCAATATTCTTCCCCCAGGAGTGGGGAGGGAATGGGGATTTTGCAGTGTCCTTCCTCTGGAGTGGGGAGGGAACGGAGATTTTGCAGTGTCCTTCCTCGAGTGGGGTGGGAATGGAGATTTTGCAGTGTCCTTCCCCTGGAGTGAGGAGGGAATGGGGATTTTGCAGTATCCTTCCCCTGGAGTGGGGTGGTAATGGAGATTTTGCAGTAACGTTCCCCTGCCACGCCCACCAAGCCACGCCCACAGAACCGGTAGTAAAAAAAAAAAAAATAATTCCACCACTGCACACACCCCTTTCCCTTTTTTTAAAAAAAATATATTATTTATTAAATTTCCAAAGATTAAAATACAAAAAGAAACATAATACACAAAAAAGCAAGAAAAATACATACAATATATATATATAATTATTTATTATACACACACACACAACCTAAACAAACATATCAAAATAACAAGACCTCTTGCACTTTTAAAAGTCTGCCCCTGAACATCCTATCGGCAAAAAAAACAAAAAAAACACCACAACTGCGTGTCTGCCTTTAGAGATCAAGACAATTCATCACCTAAAGTTGTGAAAAATAAAAAGGCAGTACCGAAAACCCCACTCTCTTTTCACGAGAATAATTTCTTGCAGCCGTCAGGGCCTTCCTAAGTGTGCATCTGTTGTGTTGTTTTTCACCGCATCTGTTTGTGTTTTTCACCGCCATCCTTCCCTTCCTTCCTTCCTTCCTTCCTTCCCTCCTTCGTTCCTTCCTTCCTTCCTTCCTTCCCATCCACTCAACGGACAGCCCAGGCAAATCTTCAAACCTTGGGATCTGGTTTGAACCCAGAGGTTCAATCAATCCATCGGAACAGAAGCTGGAAGGGACCTTGGAGGTCTTCTAGTCCAGCCCCCTGCTCAAGCGGGAGATCCTATACCATTTCAGACAAAATGGCGGTCCAGTCTCTTCTTAAAAAGCGATGGAGCCACCCACAATTTCTAGTGGCAAGCGGTTCCGCTGGTTAATTGTCCTCGCTGTTAGGAAGTTTCTCCTTCGTTCCAGAGCTTGCTTCTCTCCATGGTTAAGTTTCCACCCGTCGTCCTGTCTTCTGGTGCTTTGGAGAATAATTTGACCCCTTTCTTCTTTGGGGCAGCCCCTCAAATACTGCTTTCATATCACCCCTAGTCCTCCTTCTCTCTGGACTAGGCATGCCCAGTTCCTCATATGTCCTTCGTACGTTTTAGTCTCCAGCCCCCTAAGCATCTTCGTCACTCTTCTGCTTTCTAATTCTAAAGGTTGGCTGGGCCAGGGACCTGTTGGGTCCTGCATTTTATTGGGAGAGGCAAATGTTGACCCCTCCCAAGGACCTCTAACCATGCTGTTCCCCCCTTCCTCCCTGTTTCATACTGCTTCCAATTTTACCTGACCTCCCCTTTTAAGCTGTTGTTGTTAGTTGCGAAGTTGTGTCCGACCCATCACTATCCCACGGACGACGTTCCTTCAGGCCTTCCTGTCCTCTACCATCCTCCGGAGTCCATTTAAGCTCACGCCGACTGCTTCAGGGAGTCCATCCAGCCACCTCCTTCTCTGCCGTCCCCTTCTTCTCCTTTTGCCCTCCATCGTTCCCAGCATTGGGCTCTTCTCCAGGGAGTCCTTCCTTCTCATTCGGTGGCCAAAGCATTTGAGTTTCCTCTTCAGGATCTGGCCTTCTAAAGAGCAGTCAGGGTTGATCTCCTCTAGGACTGACCGGTTGATGGCCTTGTAGTCCAAGGGACTCGCTGGAGTCTTCTCCAGCCCCAGAGTTCAAAGGCCTCCATCCTTTGGCCTTCTCAGCCTTCCTTATGGTCCAACTTTCACAGCCGTCCGTTGCAACTGGGAAAACCATCGCCTTGACTAGACGCACTTTTGTTGGCAGGGTGATGTCTCTGCTTTTTAGCACTCTGTCTAGATTTGCCATGGCTTTCCTCTCCAGGAGCAAGAATCTTTTAATTTCTTGGCTGCAGTTTTTCCCCATCTGCGGTGATCTTGGAGCCCGGGAAGATAAAATCTGTCGCTACCACCATTTCTTCCCCATCGATTTGCCAGGAATTGAGAGGGCCGGATGCCGTGATCTTAAGTTTTCTTAATGTTGAGTCTCAAGCCAGTTTTTGCACTCTCCTCCTTCACCCGCATCGAGAGAAAAAGAAATGCAAGAAAGCGAAATGGCTGAACGATGATATTTAGCCGTATCGACCACCAAGAGGGAGATATGGCTCTGATGAGCAGTTACACCATTCTTTGCAAATGTTCAGACTTAATTTTTTTTCCCCCAGTCCTTTCTGGTGCACTTTAAACAGGGACTTGCCGGGGAAAAGAGGGGGGGGGGTGTTTCTTCCAAGAAGGACTCTCTTGCTAAATGCCAGCAGGCTGTTCCCATTGCTTCCCACCCATCAGCAGCTTCTCTAGCTAATAACTGCTGTCAGAAATGTGGGTTCCCCCCCCAACACACACACTTTCCTCCTTTTAAAAAAGGCGAGGGATATTTGAATAAGATGCACTTCCACAGAAGCCATCTTTAAAAAGGCAAACTCAGTTAGCGTCCAGCAAAACGGACTTTCGGAGGGCGATGCGTTGCCAAGAGAGCAATCTGGGCTGAAATTTCGGGTGTGAGAATCAGTTCTTGTTGCGTCTCTGAGCAGGCGGTGTGGATGGGGCATTTTTGCCCCTTGCCTGTTTCTGACCTACCGACCCACCCACCCACCCCCCAGTTGCATTCATTTTTGCCTGCAGGAGTACTGCGGTGGCCTAGAGGTGGCGCTCTGGCCTCACAATCAGGAGGCTGTGAGTTCGATCCTAGGTAGAGGCAGATATTTCCCTCTCTCTGGGCATGATGAGAATAGATCTGCTGAACAAAACTCCACATCGGCGACAGGAAAGGCATCCGGCCAGTAAAACACCCTGCTAGCTCCATTCAGTTGCCCAGACTCTACCCCACAAGGGATTATGGGGTCGTTAAAAGATGATGATGATTTATTTTTGCCTGCCCACCTCACACGCCGGTCTCTGCACCCAATCTAAGGATTTGAAAGAAATTTTAAAAGGTGGGTTTCCTGGATCTGGGAACGCTCCAACGGAGGAAAAACTGTACTTTTACAGCTAACAGACTCCTCTGCAAAAGAACACGGAGCCAACACTCGTAGGAAGAAAGAAACTGCTTTGCTTGGTAAAAAAAAGAAAGGCCTACATTCCTGCTTTTTTTTTTTTCTTTTTAATTGATTCTCTGGAGACAATTGACTTTCAGCCTCCGTTTCTCCACAAAAATCCTCCCGTTCGAATCGTGAGCAAAGAAGCAGAATGCCACATCGGCAAAGGGGCCAGAATCCAATTTGTATTTATTAATTTATATTTCTCCCCAATATTCTGGTGAATTTCCTTTCCTTTTGCTTGTGGTTTTCTTGTTTTGTTTGATGGGGACGGCGTTGCTTATGAAAAAAGATGGAGAGGAATTTAGGAACAGAAGGACCAACAGTTTAGGCCAGGGGTCTCCAAACTTGACCGCTTGTGGACTTCAACTCCCAGAATTCTCCCAGTTGGAGCAGCAAAACTTTCAATGACCTCTAGAGGACAGCAAAGAGATTGGAATCTCCTTGCCGCCATCTAGTGGTCATTTCAGTGGTGGCGAGTTGGATTCCCAGAATTCTCATGGCTGGCTGGAGAATTCTGGGAAGTTGAAATCCACACGTCTTAAAAGTAGCCAGATTTGGAGACCCCTGCTTTAACCCACTGGCTTTTTATCGTAGATGTCATTATTTTATTGATGATGATGACGACGATGGTGATGATCAATGCTAAGGATTCTGGGAAGTCAACCGAAATGCATAAAACGGTCAGCGAGCTTCCCAAGATCGTTATTGAAAAGCCGACTCGTTTTGAGCCAGGTTGGTTTCTTGGAAACGTCCACACACATTTTACACCCCTGTACAAAAGTACAAGACGCTGAGCTTGTCGATCGGAAAGGAAAAATTCGGCAGTTCGGCGGTTCGAATCCCTAGTACGGGTCTCCTGCGTGAGAAGGGGGGTTGGACTAGATGACCTCCCAGGTCCCTTCCAACCCTGCTACTGTTACTGTTATCCTTACCTACCAGCATTTTGCACCTGTTATCGGAGGCTAAACCTCAGTAGCGCTTATCTCAGCCACCTTTCGCCCTCCTGCTTCTATGCATAATCTTAATATAATCCTATGCATGTGAATTAGCAACAGCACAGATTTTTATATATATATTATATATATATATATATATATATATATATATATATATATATATATAT
>WNWU01000096.1:1782348-1793360 GCA_012654045.1 Ptyas mucosa
AAAGAAAGAAAGAAAGAAAGAAAGAAAGAAAGAAAGAAAGAAAGAAAGAAAGAAAGAAAGAATTATGTGAATGCTGCCTTTCCACTAACCAGGTAGCTCTGACTTGCTTTGCTCAGTGGCAGTGCGGGACACAAAACGGGGACTTCCGATGTGATCTTTCTTTGCTCAGCTGCACAGACCCTTCCCGGCTCCTATGACGGGGGGTGGCTGGCCACCCCCCACCCGCACCCCGACCCCAAACAGAGGCACGCATGCCAGGTTGGCAACAAGTGGCCCAGGGCCTCGGCCAGACCTGCCCTTCCCTTGTTCCACCACAACCACATTCGTGGGGTGAGCTGCTTCGGAATGAGCTGCAAATCCTACAGGAGCCTCCCCCTCCCCCTCCCCAATTACGCTTCTTTGATCCCCCCCTCCCCCCGAATTAGCCCTCGCCTCTAAATGGGCTACGATGGTTTTTTTAATTAACTTCTACCCAAACAGCTGCTGCCAAGGCAGTTAACATGCGCGGGAGAGCACAGTGCTGCAAAATCACACGAGGATTCGCAACCAGGCCCTGCTGTACCTTGCTGAACCGCCAACCGAACCCCCAAAGCCCCCCCCTTTTCCTGCCCACAGAGTATGGGTGGGTTCCACTTACCTTTACTACCGGTTCGCGACGGGATTGCCCGTGTGCTCGTTTCACTTGGCTGCGCGTAGACGCCTCTGCATATACGCAGATCACCCATGACAATGTTGTGGTGGATGGACAGAGCCTCACGCCGGTTTCACTACCGGTTCTACAGAACCAGACCGAACCGGGAGCAACCCACCACTGGTATGGCGGGGTGCACATCTGGCTGGAGAAAAGGGAGCAGATGAGGGAGCCAGGGGGAGGACAATCCCGCCTTAAATTACAGCTAATCCTCCTCTTATAATAGTTTATTTCGTGACCAAAGTTACAACGGCCCTGAAAAAAGCAATTTACAGCCATGTTTCACACTTATGACCATCCCCCAGGTCACGTGATTTGCATTCGGATCTCAACAACGGACTCCCGTTTAGGACGGTTGCGGTAATCCCGTGTTCCTGCGATCCCCTTTTGCAATCTCCAGACCAGCAAAGTCGATGGGGAAGCCGGATCCATGTCACAACCTTAACAACGGCTGGTGTTCGCTTAACGACGGTGGCCAAAACAGGTTGTAAATTGGGGCAAAATGCCATTCTCTCACCGAGCTGCTCGATTGTGGTCGTAAGGGAAGGATTACCTGTAAATTGCACAATGATTCCCATCCCCCATGTCAAAAGTGCAGGGCTGAGTAGGCTGCCTGGGGGGGGGCACTTCCCCACCTCCTCAAAATTAAGATTAACCCCCTCCCCAAACAGATCCACTGCAATTGGTGACTTATTTCCAGTTTCTTTGACGGCAAGAGAGAATTTTCAAGCCATCAACGGCTGCATTCAACACTATCCCTACATCAAACTCCCCACATCTGGAATATTTTTCTCAGTTGGGGCTGAAGCAACCTTAGAAAGCTTAGAGGCAGCCTTCTGGAATGTTAAAATGCCCCATCCAGATGTTTTCAGTAACTGTCATCAAACAAGACCCCAATCAGAGGTGGTATTCAACCGGTTTGCACCGGTTCACGCAAACCATTGGCGGAAATTTGGCCAAGGTCGTCGAACTGATAGCGATAGCCGGCTGGCCACGCCCCTGAACCAGTCCCCCGGTCACTGCTCACTCGTCCCACCCGCCATGTTCGTCGCCGCCATGTTCTTTGACCACGCACATTCCATTGCCTTGCAAGCCCAAATCCAACTCTCTCCAAAATATCTCCCTTGATTCACATATTCTTCCCAGCTTCCTATCTGGCAAGGGGAGGGGGAGAGACACTCTAGGCACTCAACTCCGTGGCTGCATCTTGCTCACAGCCTCCTCCGCGGCGAGGTGCGGGGGAAAAAATTCTTTGCCCCCTTGTTAAAAATAATCATCATAATAAAGTATAAACCCGTAAACAGTCTCTTCCCCCAGCGGAAATTTTCCCTTACCTGCAAGATTGATGACCGCTCCTCGCTTCTCCTAGACACCGTGTGAAGTTACTCATCAGTTACTCCGTGCAAAACCGCTTACCGTTTCCATGACCTGCAGGGACTCCATCTGTCATCCACCATAATAAAACAAGAAGGGGAATTGAACTCAGGAATAATACGGGCAGATCATTCGGGAAAGACGCAATAACTTTTATTCCTGCTCATAAAAAGAGGAGGGAGAATGTCAGCGGGTTATCTAAAAGACGCGACAGAATCCTATCCAATACAATACAGGTAGTCCTCGACTTACAACAGCGATCCATCTTCCAACTTTTCCCGCACCCACCGGAAGTCAAAGAAGACAAATCTCTATGTTTATCCTGGCTACTTCTAACCTTTGGCTCTCTTCTTCTGATCCCCAGAGAACCCCTTGCTAAAATTTTTTGCCTTCTACCCATCTCACCACATGGCACCTGGGAAGATTTCATCACCTGGCAAGGCTCAACCAAGCTTGGGACTCAGGACAACCTACAAAGTTGCCCCTGCATGGCACCATAGGAGTCTGACAACCAATCAAATAACAAGCTCAATTTCAAAAGGCCAGAGAGGCAGGGATGGGCTTCAAAAATTTTAGCAAGGGGTTCGCCGCCTGGTTGCTGGGTGGGTGGGGCCATGGTGGGCGTGGCCTAGTTGGCCTCCTGCAGCATGGCAGAGGGGGGGTCTTTTTGCCCTCCCCGGGTTCCAAAGGCTTTCCTCGAGCCTCCGGGAGGACAAAAACGGCCTCCCCAGGCTCCGGAGGCCCTCTGGAGGCTGGAAACAGGCCTGTTTCCGGCCTTCTCGAACTTCCGGTAGGCCCGTTTTTTGCCCTCCCCGAGCCTCTGTGTGCACCCTGCATCCAAAATGGGCTGCATGGGGACTCCTAGGAGGGGAGGGGAGGGTTGAGGGGAACAGCCAGGAGTGGGATTCGGGGGTTCTCCGAACTGCACAGAATCTTCGCTAGAGGTTCTCCCGAACCCCCTGCGAACTCCCAGCAGCCCATCCCTGCAGAGAAGGTATAAAACCCGGGCACCTCTCAGCATCCCTTCCCTTTTCTCTCTCTTCTTTCATCTTTCCAAGTCACTTCCATAAATCCAGTGTCTTTCCCCCCACCCAAACTTGGAACTGAACCCAGATGGACATTTCTTCCAACACCAGGGATAGAGGGGAAACTTCCGGGCACTCCGAGGCAGGCGCCGTGGGGCAGCCATGCGTAATGCTTCAGAGGCGGCTCAGAGGACTCTGCCTGTCAAACTCCTTCTACCGTCTTCTCTGCATCCATCGAGGCCTGGTCTCCCCCCCAGGGCTTCCTCACTTTTAGACAGCCAGGTTTCTCCCGTGATCCCTCAACCCCACCCCACCCCCCGTAGCCGTTGCCCCCTTCCAGAATCCCCCTCCCCAAAATCCAGCCAGAAAATGGAAGACGGATAATTCTCCAGCTCCGGGAAACAGGGGATGTTCCTTGATATTAAGGAGAAACTTGCAATAACCCCCTCTCTTGAAACCGAAGAACGGAGATGACAGGCAGATGGCAGATGTCAATCAAGAGAGAAAGAAGTGCAATTCTTTTCTTTTCTTCCTCTCCTCCCCCAACCCCCATTTCTCTTATTAACAGAGAAACCCAGATTTTTTTTACCTCTACCCCTCCACCCCCACCCCAAATTTCTCAGCAACATCCATTGAGGGAGTGTCTGGCTGGGATCGATAGCGCCACACTGCCACCTGGTGGCCACCCGGCCGAGGAACGGGGGGGGGAGGTAGGCCGATAAATAGCCATTAAAGCTATTTATCGTTTTACTGTTTTTTTCGGTTTTCTGGGGTGTTCAGGAGCACGGGTCTTAGGCAGGGGTGGGCTTCCAAAATTTTAGCAAGGGGTTCTCTGCCCGGTTGCTGGTAGGACGTGGCCATAGTGGGCGTGGCCTAGTTGGCCTCCTGCACCACAGCAGGGGGGGCGTTTTTGCCCTCCCCAGGCTCTGGAGGCTTTTCTCGAGCCTCCGGGAGGGCAAAAATGGCCTCCCCAGGCTCTGGAGGCCCTCTGGAGTTCCCAAACTTCCAGTAGGCCCATTTTTCGTCCTCCCCAAGCCTCCGCACGCATCCTGCACTAACCTGCATCCAAAACGGGCCGCGTGGGGACTCCCGGGAGAGGTAGGGAGGGGTGGGCGGGGCCAGCCAAGAGTGGGATTCGGGAGTTCTCCGAATTGCACAGAATCTTCGCTAGAGGTTCTCCCGAACCCCTGTGGACCCCCCGCAGCCCACCCCTGGTCGTAGGGAATTAGCACGGTAGCACAGCCCTTTCAACATCTACGAGTTGTTCTTGTTGTTGTTTTGTTGTTGTTATTAACTATTATTATTATTATTTTAAAGGGAAATGCAAATACGGCAGTCCTTCACTTACCATCACCCCGTCAATGACAGTTCAAACTTGCAGTGGTACAGATCATCCTCGACTTACAACAGTTCATTTAGTGACCATTTAGAACTCTGAACATGTGACCTAGGATCATTTTTCACACTTACGACCGTTGCGGGCTCCCCAGGGTCGTGTGATCGAAGTTCAGACGGCTGGCAAGCGGCTCGTATTTATTTACGACGGTCGCGGTCTCCCACAGTCATGTCATCCCCTTTTGCGACCTTCTCACGAGCCAAGTCCATGGGGAAGCAGGATTCGCTTAACGACTGTGTTACTAACTTGACGTTTAACGAATGTGGCAAGGAAGGTCGCAAAACTCACTTAGCCAATGTCTCCCTTACCGGCAGAAATTTTGGGCTCAATTGTGGTCATAAGTCAAGGGCTACCTGTACTGAAAAAAGTGACTTACGACCAATCCTCGCACTTACGACCATTGCAGCATTCCCCTTGATGGCATCATCATATAGAAGTTTCCCGTTCTGGTCTGCTCCTGGCATTGTCTTGCAAGGTAGACTGCACCAGTTTATGGAGGTCTCACTCAAATAGCTGGCCAAAGGAAGAGGCAAAAAAAAACTTATATACAGGCAGCCCTTGACTTATGACCACAACTGAGCCCAAAATCTATGTTGCTAAATGAGAAACTTGTTTAAGTGAGTTTTTGTCCCATTTTGTGACCTTTCTTGCCACTGTTGTTAAGTGAATCACTGCCGTTATTCAGTTAGTAACCGAGTTGTTCAGTGAATCTGGCTTCCCCATTGACTTTGCTTGTCAGAAGGTCGCAAAACAAGATCACTTGACTCCGGGACATTGCAACCGTCATAAATGTGAGTCAGTTGTCAAGCATCCGACTGTGTAAATCACGTAACCGCGGGGATGCTACGACGGTCACAAGTGGACCAAAACGGTCGTAAGTCGCTTCTTTTCAGCGCCGTTGTAACTTCGAGCCATCACTGAGCGAACGCTTGTCAGTCGGTAAGACTAACCTGTATACAATCAGCACAAAAGCAATCCGCATTTCCCGATTAAACTTTGAAAAGTGGGGAAAGTCGAGCTAATTCCTTTTGATTTCAGCTTTAAAGCGAAAGAAGTTATTTACGTTTTGCTGGCGAGATATTCCGAGACGTTCCTTTCAGAGAAAAGCCCTAAGACATGTTGTGACGTCTTAAGAAGAGATAAATCAGGGCGGGGGGGGGGGGGGAGAGAGAAAAAAAATCAATAATTTAGCACATTCCCCTCAAACAGGTTGGTTTGTCCCCGGAGTAATCTGTCTTAATAGTTGCTCGTGGAGATGATAAGTGATGAATAATTTAGCACAAACGCACGGCACACACTCTCCGGCACTTCACTGCTGTAATTAAAGAATGTGAAACTTGGTTTGTTATACAAAATTATTGCTGAATTATTCAGATCCTGAGTAATTACGAAAACGGTGCAGGGATTCGCCGGCCGTGGAGGTGGGGGAGGGGGGGAAGGAAAACCGGGGCCCCTCTGGAAGCGTCACCTGCGAGCAACTGGCAAGGAAACCAATTGTGTGTGTGACCTCACAACTGGAGATGCTGGAGATGGTGTTATGTGGGAGGTTTTCTTGCCCCCTAAAAAGAAGAGATCATCAAAAAACAAACAAACCTTCTTTTTTTTTAATATAATATGTGACAGTGAAATAAGCTTTGCAAAACAACGCAAGGGGGTTACCCACATGCACTGGGATGGGAAGTGTGTCTAATATAAAGGCGATGATGTTATTAACATTGTTAATATTAAGCCACGCACGGGGCAAATTAAATTAAAGATTGAGATTACAATCGTGCGCCTTGTGTCCTGGGTGTAAATTTCATGGAACATGGTAGGATAACGTTGGTGATGGGGTTATTGTTCCTTCTAATGCAGTCTTTCTCAACCTGGGCAATTTTAAGCTGGGTGGACTTCAACTCCCAGAATTCCCCAGCTGGCATGCTTTAAGGTGGCTGGATTTCAAGAATTCCTCAGCCAGCATGATTTAAGAAGAGTGGACTTCAACTCCCAGAATTCCCTAGCCAGCCTGTTTTAAGATGGGTGGACGTCCACTCCCAGAATTCCCTAGCTAGCATGATTTAAGAGGGGTGGACTGCAACTCCCAGAATTCCCCAGCCAGCATGCTTTAAGAAAAGTGGAATTCTGGGAGTTGTCCACCCCTCTTAAAGCATACTGTCTGGGGAATTCTGGGAGTTGAAGTCCATCTAGCCTAAAGCATGCTGGCTGGGGAATTCTGGAGTTGAAGTCCATTCCTCTTAAAGCATGCTGGCTGGGGGATTCTGGGAGTTGAAGTCCATCCCTCTTAAAGCATGCTGGCTGGGGGATTCTGGGAGTTGAAGTCCATCCATCTTGAAGCATGCTGGCTGGGGAATTCTGGGAGTTGAAGTCCATCCATCTTGAAGCATGCTGGCTGGGGGATTCTGGGAGTTGAAGTCCACCCATCTTAAAGCATGCTGGCTGGGGAATTCTGGGAGTTGAAGCCCACCCCTCCATCCAACCCATCCTCTTTCCTTTGTCTTCAACACCGGTGGGTCTACACAACGCTTGTTTCTCTCCACCATATTCCTGTGAGAAAGACCTCGCACTGCCACCGACCCTCCTCAAGAAAACGGGACACCACGCAAGGCACGTTGTTGGTTTATTGTCCCTACCAAACCTGGGTCTCTCTCCTGAGGAACCTCTTTGTTGCTTTTGGCCTGCTTTGGAAGAGGTCTACCAAGAACAGGAAGAAGGTCCAAACCAAGGGGAATTTGACGTGCCTTCTAAAACGTTCTGGAGATATTTCCTCAAGTGCCTGCCAAGCGTCCGTCACCCCCTCGCCTTCCGTTTTCCACTCCAGAAGATGGAGTGAGTCCACTCGGTGCTTCCTGTCCAAGAACACACCCATCTTGCTTATCTTCCTCCCCCCCCCATCCTCCCCCCTCCCCAATCTTATCTATGAAGACCAGATGCCACCTCCGAAGACTGTTGGAGCTACCAGGTCACACAGACTTCAGTAGAAGCCACCGGGATTGGCATAGACATCATGGGCAACTGCATTCGCACAGTGAGTCTTTCCAAGGTTTTTGAGATATTTTGGGGGGGACCGGGTGCTGGGAGGAAGAGGTGGGGCTACTAATATAATGGTGAAGATGATGGTGACGGTTGTAGATCCCCACAATTCATGTCACTGACCAGCAGGATGTCTTGACATCGGTTGCAGCATCCCGGGGGCTCACGGGACGATCCCCCCCCCATTTGCCCCTCCTTTCCAGGGGTCTTCCAACCAGCAAAGTCAGGGTGGGGTGGGGGGGGGGAGAAGGAGGATTCGCTTAACGACCATGGGATTCGCGGAACAGCTCCAGGGATTCGCTTAACAACCGCAGGGGGGGAAAAAGGTGGTAAGAATCAGGGGCCGGCTCCTTAGCCACAGACAGAAGGGCCGCCTGGTCCCAATTGTAAGTCGTTAAGTCGAGAAAGAGCTGGGCTAGGAGCCTGGAGACCCGGGTTCGACTCCTGCCTTGGCCATGGGAGATCCATCGGTGCTTTTAGCTAATTGCACTTTGTCTCTTTCTCTCTCTATTTATTTATTTATTTAGATTTATATACCGCCCTTCTCCCCGAGGGGACTCAGGGCGGTGAACAGCCAAAAGTTTAAAAACATACATACAAAATTTAAAAGCCAAATAAAACCAAATTAAACAATCGCCCCAATTATTTAAAATCCCAATTATAAAATATTAAAACCCCAAATATTACAATATTTACAGTTTAAAATTTTTAAATTATTTTTATAAAAGAAGGGGAAAAAGGGAAGAATCTCTCTCTCTCTCTTTCTCCCTCTCTCTCTCCTTCCTTTTCTCCCTCTCTCCTTCCCTCTCTCTCTGCCTCCCTCTCCCTCTTTCACCTTCCCCCCTTCTCTCTCTCTCTTTGCCTGCCTCTCTCTCATTCCTCCCCCTCTTTCATTCCCTCTTTCCCTCTCTCTCTGCCTCTCTCTCCCCGCTCCCTCTCTCTTCTTCCCTCTCCTTCTCTCCCTCTCTCTCTCCTTCCCCCTCTCTCTCCTTCCCCCCTCTCCTTCCCTCTCTCTCTTTGCCTCTCTCTGCCTCTCTCTCATTCCTCCCTCTTTCATTCCCCCCTCTCCTTCCCTCTCTGCCGCTCCCTCTCTCTTCTTCCCTCTCCTTCTCTCCCTCTCTCTTTCATTCCCCCCTCTCTCTCCTTCCCTTTCTCCCTCTCTCTCCCTCTCTCCTTCGCCCTCTCTCTTCTTCCCTCTCCCTCTCTCCCTCTCTCTCTGCCTCCCTCTCCCCCTCTCTCCTTCCCTCTCTTTGCCTCTCTTTGCCTCTCTCTCATTCCTCCCTCTCTTTCATTCCCTCTCTCCCTCTCTCTCTGCCTCTCTCTCCCGCTCCCTCTCTTTCTCATTCCCCATCTCTCTCCTTCCCATTCTCCCTCTCTCTCCCTCTCTCCTTCCTTCTCTCTCTTTGCCTCTCTCATTCCCCCTCTCTGTCTTTCTCTCTCTCTCTCTCTCTCATTCCCCCCTCTCTCTTCTTCCCTCTCTCTCCATAATATGTGGGATTATTTTATTATTTTTGCTTAGACAAAAAAGAAAAATGAATTCTGAACCTTTTCAAAAGTCAAATTCCACAGTTAGCCTCAAACCATCCAGTAAATTCATTTACCTTTGGATCTCTTCTTTCAAATCTGACATTAACCTTTTCTGGAGCAGAAATCAGCTTACAAAATAATCACGAAAAGAAGGCAAATTTTTTTTCTCGGGAGCCCCTGACCTTCCCTTGCAGACAATGAAAATGAAAGAATTATGGAACTTGATACAAGGCAGGTAGATCTGCCCTTAATTGTAACAGGCGGAATATACAGACCTTCCAAATCGGAATTTAAATGGAAATGTTATACGTGAGGAGCTGAAAGAAAGAAAAGCATTTTTTCCCCAAAAAAAATCTCCCAGAAATAACATTATTGATGTACAGTAACACCAAAACTGCAAAGAGAAGCTAGACAAATCGATCTAATAAAAGCCTAAAATATCAATAGACAAAATGATACGATATTATTTAAACAAAGCAAAATCCCTTTGGCTCTCATACAGGTAGTCCTCAAATTACGACTATCATAGAGCCAAACCGCCCCCCCCCCCAGATATAACTCATTACGGTCATAAAGCGAGTCAGTTGTTATGACCCACCTGATTGGATGCCCCCCCTTTTTTTTCCGGCACCCGTCATTAAGTGAATCCTCGTGCGGGAAGCGAACCCCCCCCCCGGTCATTCAGCGAATCAGTGGGCTGAAATTCATAGAAGCCCAACGGTGTGATTTTGAGCAAAACCGTCGTAAACCACAGCCACGTGACTGCGGGACGATGCAAGAGGCCGTAAAACGCGGCTCGGTTGCTCAGCGACCGATCCCGGGTTGTACAGAACCATCGGTGGGGAACGTCAAACAGTTGCTAAGCGATCCGTCGTAAGTCGAGGAGTGTCCGCCAGCAGTCCCTTCGTTTGCACAAATGATCGCACAAGGGGAGCCCAAGAGAGGAGCCATTTTTATCTTAGTTTGGCTTAAGGACAGGGCTTGGATTTTGCAAAAAGCATTAGGAGAGGCGGTTTGCAGGGTAAAACTGCAAATTAGCGTGCAAAACTCCAGTGCAAACCGCCTGATTCCCACACTCATCCCGGGCAAGAGGCAAATCCCAAATAGCGTGACTTTTGGCCAGGTGGAAAAGGCAGGGAATGTGGTTCTAGCCCCACATACGTTTTGGGGTTTCTTATCTTGGTAGACCCTCCATGTCCAGGAGCAGTTTACCTTAGCGGGTCCTTTACTAGGAGAATAAACATTCGGAGAAGCTTTCCGGTTTTGCACCTCTGGGCAGATTGGCGTGAAAGGGGAAGACGCTGCGCTAAGGGGAGCTCCGGTCTGGCCCAGAACGGTTTTATCTTAATGATGTTCTGCCGCGGCTTCTTCTGGAATGTTATTGTAAAGCTGTTTATTATTTTATGCTGCGGTTCTATATTTTACTGTTTTTATTAGGTTTGCAATTTAGCAATTTTATTGTGTTTTAATGATGTTCCTCCTTGGGAAAGCAGCTTGAGATCTTTTTAAATTAAAAGATGGGGTGGAAATATATTTGCGAAGGAGGAAGGGAGGGAGGATGGGAGGGAGGGAGGGAAGGAGAGAAGAGAGGGAGGGAGGGAGGAAGGAAAGAAAGAAAGAAAGAAAGAAGTTGGCAGAGAGGGAAGGAGGAAGTTGGGTGAGAGGGATGGAGGGAGGAAGTTGGGAAGAAGGGAGGAGGGAGGGTGGAAGGAAAGAAGGAAGGAAGAGGAAGGGAGGGAGGGAGGAGGGAGGGAGGAACGAAGTTGGGAGAGTGTGAGGAAGGAAGTTGGGCAGGAGGGAGGGGGAGGGAGGAAAGAAAGAGGGAGGGAGGAAAGAAAGAAGTTGGGAGAGAGTGAGTGAGGAAGGAAGTTGGGCAGGGGAGGGAGGGAGGGAGCAAAGAAGGAAGTTGGGAGAGAGGGAGGGGAAGGAAGGAAGGAAGGAAGGAAGGAAGGAAGGAAGGAAGGAAGGA
>WNWU01000096.1:1814928-1828557 GCA_012654045.1 Ptyas mucosa
AAAAAAAAATGGGTTGTAAATAGAATAAATATATTAGTGGAAAAAATCTTTGTAATGGATTTTTTGGTAGTGTAATGGCAAACACTACCTCTGGCTGGCCCCAGAGTGGGGTGGGAATGGAGATTTTGCAGTATCCTTCCCCTGGAGTGGGGAGAAAATGGGGATTTTGCAGTATCCTTCCCCTGCCACGCCCACCAAGCCACGCCCACAGAACCAGTAGTAAAAAAAAATTGAATTTCACCACTGGACTGGTGGTCCTCACACTTACAACTATCATAGTATCCCCATGGTCTTTTAATGACCCCGTAATCCCTTGCACTAGGGTGGAGTTGGGGCAACTGAATGGAGCTGAGTGTTTTACTGGCCGGATGCTCTTCCTGTTGCCAATACAGAGTTTTGTTCAGCAGAGATATTCTCATCGAGCCCAAGAGAGAGAAATATCTGCCACTACCTAGGATCGAACTCACAGCCTCCTGATCGTGAGGCGAGAGCTCTAGGCCACAGCACCACCACCCCCGTCCCTAAGGTCACATGGTTAAAATTCAGGCACTTGGCAACTGTCCTGTATTTATGACGGTTGCGGCATCCTGAGGTCAGATGATTGTCATTTGCAGCCTTCTGACAAACAAAGTCAATGGGTGGGGAGGGGAAAGCCAGGTTCACTTAACAACCGTGTGACTAACTTAACAACGGCAGTGACCCCCTTAACAACGATGTCCAGAAAGGTCGTAAAACGCCTCGCTTGTGGTTGATTGTATGTCGAGAACTACCCATAGCAAAACTGCTAATTAATTTATTATTATTATTATTATTAGTTTATTTAGCGCCCGGCACTGCAAAGAGATGTGCCAATCAGGGGATAAAATAAAGAGTGCCATTCTCTCAACTTGTGTTTCCTTCCTTCCTCCCTCTCCCTCTCTTTTTCTCCTTTCTTTCCTTCCTTCCCTCCCTCCCTCCCTCCTTCCTTCCTTCCTTCCTTCTTGAGTTTTCCAAAGAAATAGTGTGATGGAAGTGCACTAAAATACAACCCCGATCAATCTGCCTTCTCTCTTTCTCTCTCGTTTCCCCAGATCTGGAGGGCTATTCCTTCGTTTTCTCCCACAAAGGCTACGTCACCTTGGAGGTGGAGCAACCTCAAGATCTTCTCCAGAACATCACCATCTGCCTCTGTTCCTTCTCCGACTCGCCGTCCAAACAAGCCCTCTTCTCCTATGCCACCAAAGACCAGGACAAGGAAATCTTGATCTATAAGGTTCATAGCCCAGCGGATGGCTTTTGGTGGTACACGGTCTACATCGGCGGTGTGCCTCAGCGCTTCCGGGTCCCCGATTCCTACCAAGATTGGCAGAAGATCTGCATCCAATGGGCATCGGAGTCAGGAATCCTCTCCTTGGAGTTCAATGGAAAAACGTTGGCCAGGAAGGTGGTACGTCAAGGTTACTTCATCAAACCCCACGCTTTGGTCCAGCTTGGACGAGCCCACCATGAGGACGTTTTCTTCCATGGAGAGATCCAGCAAGTGAATATGTGGAACTCTACTGGCAATGTCCACTCTACAATGTATACTCCAGCCATGATCGGATGGTCCAACTTGAGCTATGAAACTCAAGGCAACGTGGCTCTGTATTACCTTTACAGCCCATATAATACCTGTCAGATGTACTAAATCTCCATCTCATATCTTACTCCGATCATCTTTGGTCCTTCAAAATCCATCCAGCTCACCAGGGAAAACCCAGGACATTCAGATCACATTTGATCATCACACCCAGAATTTGGATCTCTGCCCATTTCCATTGGATCAGTTGAATCAGTTCAGACCTTCAAGACGGGGTGATTTTCCAAATTTGTTGGAGGGGGTGGTAGAAACGGAAAGTAGTTTGACTTGAAGACCTCTGACCTGATCCCTCAACTGGACCTTCTGAATTTTGATTTTTTTTTTTCAGAAATTCAATAGCTGGAGCTTTGAGTCAAATGGCCAAATTGAAAGTTTCCCTTGCTAGCCATTGGGTCACTCGTGGTGCTCTTTAAGTAGATGTTTCATGACCTATCTAGGTAACATCATCAGTGCTAGAAGGCGTGGGGTTTGCAGAGAGGAGAAGGAGAAGGAGAAGGAGAAGGAGAAGGAGAAGGAGGAGAAGGAGAAGGAGAAGGAGAAGGAGAAGGAGAAGGAGAAGGAGAAGGAGAAAGAGAAGGAGAAGGAGAAGGAGAAGGAGAAGGAGAAGGAGAAGGAGAAGGAGAAGAAGTTGGGTCATGAAATGTCAGCAAGAGAACAACCAAGTTCAGAGAGCACCAAGAACTCTGTCAGGGTTCTGACGTGCCCTAATTAAATCATGAGCTTCGAGCCAAGCTTCAAAAGAAATCCAGTTATTTATTAGGAGTTTCATGTCGGCACCTTCCCAAGTGAAGCCAGCTCTGACCCTACATAATTTACGCCCCAATTATGACCCTGTTTCCCCCCCACCTCCCTCCTCTCAGGGTGTGTCATCAATCACATTCCAACGGAGCAATTTCCCGGGTTGTAGAGATCACTCCCCTCGGCTGCTGTAGGTAACCCTGGGAGACAGCCTTGAGAGAGAGAAGCATGGAATGTGCATCTGTCTTTGGCTGCCATTCCGTTTCACCGGTTTCCCATCCTCTCTGGCCTATGGCAACTCGAGAGCAGGCCAGAGATGCTTTGCAAGTTGACAGACTCCTTATCTCAACCGTAAGTTACAAGTATGCGCTTCTATCCGAAACTTGTCCCTTCTTCCTCACTCCCCTATCATCTCCTGCGTTTTTATAGGCATGGACCGCATGGTTAGTACTCCTGGTAGTAAGCATTAAATGAACATATTATGTGCCTGCAGTTAGAACCAATATAGACATAGCGTTAAAAACAGCAGTAAAATTATAACATATTAATCAATTATAACATCACGATATAAAATAAGGCACCTCTTATTTAAGAGGCTCGTAATATATTATGCTATCATTATTGATACATTAATAAGGGGGGGTTTTTTTGAAGTTTTTGAAGCAATATAATCCCTTTAGCTTTGCGCAAGAATAATTGTGGATAAGTCAACCTCAAAAAAATCAAAAGTCAGGTGAGAAAAGACAGTGAAATCTTCAAATATCCAGGAACAAGACTTTTTTCCTCCCAAGGGTGTAAACTAGTGGGGAAATTCAATTTTTTTTACTACCGGTTCTGTGGGCGTGGCTTGGTGGGCGTGGCAGGGGAAGGATACTGCAAAATCTCCATTTCCACCCCACTCCTGGGGGAAGGAGATTGCAAAATCCCCATTCCCTCCCCATTCCAGGGGGAAGGATATTGCAAAATCTCCATTCCCACCCCACTCCTGGGTCAGCCAGAGGTGGCATTTGCCGGTTCTCCGAACTACTCAAAATTTCCGCTATCGGTTCTCCAGAACCTGTCAGAACCTGCTGGATTTCACCACTGGAAGAGTGCTCAATTTACGACCGTAATTGAGTCCCGCAACTAGAGTTCTAAGTCGTGACGGTCGTAAATCAGATCATCATGTGACCAGTCCTAATTTTATTAACTTTTTTGCAGCAAATTGTTAAGCAAACACGGCGGTCGTAATAAAGCAAACAGGATGGTCATTAAGTGAACTCTGTGGTTCTTAAGCAAAGCCATTGTTCACTGTGAAGTGTCTTTTGTTTGTTTGTTTGTTTGTTTTGCAAGAAATTGGAAGTAAATGCTGATTTCTATCAAAAAACATCGGCAGCCTTTAATAAATTTATCCATGTATCTTCATCCGGCCTTGTGGTTTTTTGGTCTGGAATTTCAGGGAGCCAACTTGCAATCCCAAAGATTTGTGCAGCCACCAAATTGGGTGTATATTTTATGGAACTAAGGGTATAGTTGTAAGTGCTGCAATTCAGGAAAAGGAGGAGGGGAGGAGGGGAGGGAGGGAGGGAAGAGAGAATGAGAAGGAAGGAGGAAGACAGAGGGAGGGAGGGAAGGACAAAGGAAGGAAAGTAGAGAAGAGCGAAGAAGGAAAGTAGAAAAGAAGGTAGTGACTTGGCAAGAAGGAGAAGTAGAGAAAGAAGGGGAGGAGGAGGCGGCAAGATGGAAAGAAGAGAGAAGGAGAAGGAGGGAGGAAGACAGAGGGAGGGAGGGATGAAGGAAAGAAAGTGGAAAGAGGGAAGAAGGAATGAAAAAAGGAAAGTAGAAAAGAAGGCAGTGATTTGGCGAGGAGACGGAGAGAAAGAAGGGGGAGGAGGGAGGAGGAGGAAGGGAGAGAAGACAGTAGGAGAAGGAGGGAGGAAGATAGAGGGAGGGAGGGATGAAGGAAGGAAAGTAGAAATGAGGGAGAGAGGAAAGAAAGAAGGAAAGTAGAAAAGAAGGCAGCGAGTTGGCAAGAAAGAGAAGTAGAGAAAGAACGGGGAGGAAGAGGGGAGAGAAGAGAGTAGGAGAAGGAGGCAGGAAGATGGAGGAAGGGATGAAGGAAGGAAAGTAGAAAAGAAGGCAGCGAGTTGGTAAGAAGGAGAAGTAGAGAAAGAAGAGGAGGGGAGAGGGAAAGAAGAGAGAATAAGGAGAAGGAGGGAGGAAGACAGAGGGAGGGAAGAAGGAAGAAGGAAAGTAGAAAAGAAGGCACTGAGCTGGCAAGAAGAAGTAAAGAAGGAGAAGGGAAGGAGAAAGAAAGAGAAGCCAATTCTCCCCAAATTCAACCCTCAGATATGCAGTATGTGATTTGCGTACTGTTGAGGTCACCAAGGGTCTCTGCTATTGTCCAGCATAAACTCCTACGATCTTCACTGAAGATCCAAACCTTCTCTACTAAGTCCCAAGAGAAGCTCATCCTGAGATCCTTTCTCAGAAGGCGAGCCATATCCTTCAACCTCTGGAGAACCTTAGAAGATATCTGATGGAGAACTGGAGTCCATCTTGACGTCGGACATTCCACTGGCACTTGGGAGTTTGAAACCGATCCAGGCCAACCACCAGGATCTAACACAACGCCCAATTCGCCTACTTCGTTCATTCCCTTGGGGTTGTTAGTTTTTTGATTCCTCCCCGAGTCCTATCAGAGGACTCCGATGTTGTTGATATTCTGTCAGGTTGGCCTTTGATACTCTGGGTCACACCAAACCAACCGTAGAGACATCACAGTACGTTCGGTGCAACAAGATACAACAAGTGCTCAGAACAAACAAGGAAAGGTCCACCTTGATCAACACAGAGGAGGCTGGGAATTAGGGAGTCCAAATGCTTTCAGGCGTCCCATTTCACTTTGTACTTCAACAGTTTTGTGAACTGAACAGTATTCCGTTATGGTCACCACGATGTAAAAAAAAAAAAAAAAAAAAAGACGTGGAGACTCCAGAAAGAGTGCGGAGAAGAGCAACAAAGAGGATTAAGGGAACCGGAGGCTAAAACATTTGACGAACGCTTTTAAAAGCCTCTGACGATCCCGGCTGAGCCACACGATCATCAGAGGCTTCTTTTTTTTTACTTTTAAAAGCATTTTTTCAGCCGAAGAGGTTGTAGAAAAAAATGCTTTTAAAAGTAAAAAAAAAAAATGAAATGAGTGGGGTAAGCGAGTGGCGACCAGGCCGGGGACTGGTTCGGAAACATGGCCAGCCAATGTTATTACCGATTCTCCAAACTACTACAAATTTTTACTACCGGTTCTTGCGAACCGGTGCAAACCGGGAGCAATCGACCACTGCTCCGGAGCCTGGAGACGCCATTTTCGTCCTCCCGGAAGCTCAAGAAAAGCCCCCAGAGCCCGGAGAGGGCAAAAATGCCCCCTATGTTGTAGGAGGTCGGCTAGGCCACGCCTACCATGGCCACGCCCACCCAGCAACCAGGCAGAGAACCCCTTGCTACAATTTTTGAAGCCCAGCCCTGCTGGAACAGGGTGCTAAGTAGCTTTTTACAAGTGGCCTGTTACAACTTCAAACAATGGATCAGTGGACGGTTGTTAAGCGAGGACCACCTTATGCGTTTCAAAAGACATTTTTTTTAGATTTGTGATCTTCCGACAGGTAGATACACCTTTTTAATTTTAAATTTTAAAAGAAGGATTATGCCGGAAAGATGGCTGCTGAAAAGGAAAACCGCCCTCCTCTGTCATCGGTGTTATTTTCACAAACTGCCGTGGGCAACCAGCCACACAGAGATTTTACTTTTGGGGGGAAAAGACTGATTTTCGTTCTACGGGTGCAATAGCCAAGCAGATCCACCAGAGGGCCGAATTGTTGCTGCTCTGTTTAAAGGTGCAGTTGCCTCACCGAACCAGCAGAGGGCAAACGTTTACCTCTTTACACGCATGTCTATGGAGATTCTCAGGCATCCATTCTTGTCCCAAAGGTGCTTTTTTTGAAGAACTGTTTGGTTTTTCTTTGAAGACATTTCGCTTCTCATCCAAGAAGCTTCTTGGATGAGAAGCGAAATGTCTTCAAAGATGCTTTGGAATTCTTTACACACACATTTCGGTGAGAGAGAGACGATCAGCTCCAGTCTAGATGGACTTCAGTTAGATTGGATGGGAGATAGCACAGATGTTATACCCAGATGATACATGGGTTGATTTAAAAATGTACAGGAATACTAGAGGAATAATAGTAGAGTAACAAATGAAATTGGAAATGAAGACATATGTAAATAGAAATCAGGTCTGCTCGAATACCGTCTCAGATTGAATTAAAAAAGGAAGCAACAAAGGAATGGAAAAGAGGGGAGGAGTAGAGAGGGGAAAGTAGGGGAGTTGGGAGGTGAGAAGAAGAGAAAAGGAGAATGGGAAAAGGAGAGGAAGAAGGAAGGAAGGGGAAAGAAGAGCAGGAGAGAGGGGAAGAAGGGGGGAAGAAGAGAGGAGAGGGAAAAGAGGAAAGGAAAGGAGAGGAGGAAGGAGAAAAGGAGAAAGGAAGGAGGAGAAAGAAGGGAAGGGAAAAAGGAAAGGCTGTAGGAAAACAAAAGAAAGTGATAAAAGAGCAGACCCGAACAAATAATTAATTAATTACCCAATGGGAGTTAAAGAAGATGAACTAACAATGGATAAGGATGGATAAAAGACTGTACCTTTAAACAGGTTGGTGAAAAATAAAAATAAAAAACTTTTTTCCAAAAAAAAAAAAGATTGGATGCCTTCTAAGATTCTTCTAAGACCTTGGAAGACCAAGACTGACATAAATCGGATCCTACACGTCTTTAACTTCCCTTTATTGGAAGAATAGCTGAACCGAGCCAACAGAGGGCGGTCCGATTTCAGACTTTTGGGATACCCAGCCATTTTCTTTCAAGGTGCAAATGCTGAAGTAGGACGCCAGGGGGCAGACCTTTCCCACTCTTTGGGAAAGCTGGGGATGGGAGGGAGGGAGGGAGGAGAGAGGGGGGAGGGAGGGGGGAAGGAAAGAGAGAAAAGAGGAAGGAAGGAGGGAAGGAGGAAGGAAGGGGAGAAAGAGAGAAAAGAGGGAGGGAGGGAGAGGAGGAAGAGAGGAGTAAGGAAGGAAGGAGAGAAAAGAGGAAGGAAGGAAGGAAGGAAGGAAGGAAGGAAGGAAGGAAGGAGAGAAAAGAGGAAGGAAGGAGGGAAGGGAAGGGAGGAAAGAGAGAAAAGAGGAGGGAGGGAGGGAGGAAGGAAAGAGAGAAAAGAGGAAGAGAGGAGGGAAGGGAGGGAGGAAAGAGAAAAGAGCAAGAAAGGACGGAAGAAGGAAAGGAGGAAGGAAGGAGAGAGAGAAAAAAAGGAAGGAAGGAAGGAAAAGAGAGGAAGAAGAAAGAAAAAGGTTGCAAGGTTCTATCTATATATGATTTTTGATAGGATTGTGGTGTCCCCCCCCCCCCAGACCTCCATTTAGGATTTTATTTTCCAATAAGAAGAATCCACCAGGAACATTCAACCCATCATGGCACCAGAAAAAGCTAATTTTATTGATAAAGAAATTATAATGCTCACACGTTCTTTTCAAGCACGCCTGTAATTCATTAACAGCTGCTTGAGCAATTTGCATCCCATTGCAGAAATATAGATTTCCCCCCCAGAATTAATGAATGAATTAATTAATTTCCTTTCTTTCCTTCCTTTCCTTCTTTCTTTCTTTTCCTCCTTTTCTTTCTATTCCTTCTTCCTTCCTTTCCTTTCTTTCTTTCTTTTCCTCATTTTCTTCCTTCTTTCCTTCCTTCCTTCCTTCCTTTCTCAGATGCAAGCATTTTGGGGACCCAGGAAATCTTCCACAAAGACCTCGTTCTTGATGGCGTAGCTCAGGGACCTCCAGTTAATCAGAGCGCCAGAAACCGCCATGTGATTCATAGACAACCTAACCTCAACGGGGGTCAGCATCCGAGGCCACAGGTTGACGTCCGAAATCTCCCCCACAAAGGACTGGCTGATCTCAAAGCCCGCTCCGAAGTTGTCCTGGTCCTGCCCCAACACGATGGAGGCCTCGGGGCTGATGGTGTAACCCTTTTTCAGTCCCTGTCGAGGGAAGGGTTCTCCGTTGAGCCACAGCTGGACCAGCCCGTTGGTGGAGTCCCAGGACACGCAGATGTGGTCCCAGCTCGGTTTCTGCTTCGGAGCGTCCTTGAAATTTACCACTAAGCCACCAACGTGAATGGCATATTCGTTGGATTGGGTCTTGAAGATCAGGAAATCGTTGTCGCTGGAGCGGGTGGCGTAAGAGAAGAGGCCGTACTGACGGGCCAGGAGAGTATAGTATCTCAAGCAGACGGTCAGCTTGGTCAAGGGTTGCTGGTTGGAGACCTGGAGAACCACGGCGGATGTGGAAGAAGCTGCTGGGAATGCAAAGACCTTGTTCGAGAGATCTAGAAAGGGGAGAAAAGAGAACCTGGTGAGTGGGACATCAGCCGCGTAGAGTAAAGTGAGTGCCGCATGGGCCGCTTTAGGCCCAGCAACAAAGTAAAGCCAAGTTAAGTCATCGAGCTTGGAATCACTGACTCCGTTTTTAGGTGGTCTTGAAGAAGAGGTTCTTCCCAGGACAGGGAATGTGAGGAGTGGGTTTGAATCACACATCGGACACTCCCAGAGGTCTGGGCGCCAAGCAGGAGAGCAGGTCTCAGGTCCTGCGTTTCTTCTGGCGGAGGAAGGGAGGGAGAAGAGAATGGGAGGGAGCAGGGAGGAGTGAATGGGAAGGAGGAGGGGAGGAGAGGGAGGGAAGGAGGGAGGAGAAAAGGAAGGGTAGGAGAAAGGAAGGAGGAAGGGAGCAAGGAAGGAGAAGGGAGGGAGGGAAGGAGGGAAGGAAGATAGAAAGAAAGGAAGATAGGGAGGGAATGGGGAGAGAGCAAGGGAGGAAGAGGGAAAGGGGGGAAGGGAGGGAGGAAAGAAGAGAGGGAGGGAGGGATTGGGAGGAAGGAGGGAAGGAAGAAGAGAATGGGAGGGAGCAGGGGATGGAAGGGAGATAGGAATGAATGGGAAGGAGGAGGGAAGGAGGAGAAAAGGGAGGGAATGAGAAGAGAGCAAGGAAGGAAGTGTGAAGGGAGGGAGGAAAGAAGGAAGGAAGGAAGGAAGGAAGAGGGAAAGAGAGGGAGGGAGGGAGGAAGGAAGGGAGAGAGGGAGAGAGAGAAAGAGGGAAAGGGAAGGAGAAGGGAGCAAGGAAGGAAGAGGGAAAGGGAGGGAGGGAGGAAGGAAAGAAGGAAGAAAAGAAGGAAAGAAGGAAGGAGATGGTGGACAGGTGTTCCTTACTCATGGAGGCTCCTACCTGGGTTTGGGCTGAAGCCACCTCAGAAGGATCCTATGAGCAAACCAACCCACAGCCTTAACATTCAACCTTCTCCCTGATCAACAAGCTTCTACCATGAACAGAAGATCCAACGACCCCATCGAGAGCCACGCCAATAAAAAGGCCAGCAAATTTGACCCAGCTTCTCGAGACCAGAGGACCCTCCACGGAGAGCTGGAGCTGGTGCTCCCACCTGAGTTTAAAACCTCACCTTCATAACCGAAGGATCCTGACAGGCAGGCGAGGGTAAGAAGGAGAGAACGAAGGGGGACCATCTTGGTGGACGATAGAGGAACCGGCTGATAACAGGAACTCTGGGCAGCTCTCTTTGGCCGATGTCCTTGGGTGCAGAGCTGCGTCCTCCTCTCCGGACCAAGTCAACTCTTCAAATGGTGAACTTCTGTGACATTCGTCAGATATTTCTCTTGAATGCAGAACGAAGAGGCGTATTAATCGTTAATTTCTTCCAGGGACTTTCCCACGAGGGAATATTTGCATTGGGACATGCTTTCTAATCTCCGTAATATATATTAGTTAACCATTACCTGTGGAGAGGTACTTATTAGGGGCTCATTTTTTTTTATCTTAACTGATGAGATGCGCAATCAAAAGAGCTCGGAGGGCCCTTCCGTAGAGTTTGGCTTCAGCCTAGGGTGGGCTGCTGGGGGTCCGCAGGGGTTCGGGAGAACCTCTAGCGAAGATTCTGTGCAGTTCGGAGAACCTGCAAATCCCACTCCTGGCTGGCCCCGCCCAACCTGCCCCGCCCCTCCCAGGAGTCCCCACGCGGCCCGTTTTGGATGCAGATAAGTGCAGGGTGCGTGCGGAGGCTCAGGGAGGGTGAAAAATGGGCCTACCGGAAGATTAGGAAGGCCAGGAAAGAACCCCTCCAGAGCCCGGGGAGGACAAAAATACCCCATCCCCCACTGTGGTGCAGGAGGCCGACATGCCCATCCAGCAACCAGGCAGAGAACCCCTTGCTAAAAAATTTTAAGCCCACCCCTGGCTCCACCCTAAGACATGTCTCGGTTGCCATTTTTGGGGTGTCCTGGGTGGGACATTCCTTTGAAGGTCAGAAAAAGACTAGACCAGGGGTGTCCAGAATTGAAGTCTACAGGCCTTGCCAAGGTTGGACGCTCCTGGTTTAGAGGAGAAGCTGGGGAAGAAGAAAGGAAGAAAGACAGAAAGAAAGAAAGAAAAAAGAAGAGAGAGAGAAAGAAAGAAGGAAGGAAGGAAGGAAGGAAGGACAAATGGAGAATGGAAAGGAGAAGGAGGAAAAGGAGAAGGAAGGAAGGAGGGAGGGAAGGAAGGAGGGAGGGAGGATGGAAGGAAGGAAAAATTGGAAGGGGAAGGGAGGGAGAGGGGAGGGGAGGGGGAAGGAGTGAGAGGGAGGGGGAGGGGAGGGAGGGAAAAAGAGGAGAAGCTGGGAAGAAGGAAGGAAGAAAGAAAGAAAGAAAGAAGAAAGAGAGAGAGAGAAAGAAGGAAGGAAAGAGGGAGAAGGGAAAGGAGAAGGAAGAGGAGGAGAAGGAAGGGGCCTACAGTTACGAGCCAGCCATCTCTTCTGAAAAATCATAATCTCTTTCAAATCGCTTTATGACTTTATGAGTCACAGAGTCACTTCCTTGAGCCGGGCAGCTAGAAAACCTGAATGATTGAATGACCTTCACCAACTACAAACAACATCTGCAACCTCTCCAAGGAAGCCACAGCGAAGGAGACGCAAGGAACTTCGGGTGTTTTCATTTTTTTTTATTATTATTTTCAATGCAACATCGCCACTATTATTTTTATTTTTTTTTTAGTTCGGCGGATTCTCCAGATTCGCCGTCGTATCTTTCAGACTCACGCAAAGTGGCCCTTCAGGGGCTTCACCACAACGTAGCCCTTGATCTGGTAGGACAACGCTCTCCAGCTAATGACGGTTTTGCCTGTAAAGAGATTTTTCCGCAGTAAAGCCATTTCTTGGGGTGTCAGCACCCGGTCGAAGAAATATAAATCGGTCAGTTCCCCCACCAGAGATTCTTTGCTGTCAAACCCATCCCCCATGGTATCTTGATCTTGGCCTAGGACGATGGATGCCTTCTGATTCACGGCGTAACCTTTCCCGATCCCCTTCCTGGGCATAAGGACCCCGTTCAGCCACAGTTCCGCGATCCCCGTGGAAGATTCCCACACCACGCAGACATGTTCCCACCCACAGTTAGAGGCCGGGACGTTAAAGGACACCATGGACCTTCCCAAATAGAACTCGTAGACGGTGGGGCTGGCCTTGTGGACGATGATATCGTTGTCGCTCGCCGCAGTGGCGTACGAGAATGTGCTGAAAGCCCGCGTCAGGTCCGTGTAGACTCTCTCGCAAACGGTGAAGCTGGTCAGGGGATTCTTCAGGTCGGCTTGAAGCACCACGTGCGCCGTGTCAGAGGTCTCCGGAAACACAAAGACGTAGTTCTGGAGATCTGTGGATGGAAACACAGACAGGTCGAACAGATTGCAAGAGACAGAGAGAGAGTTGAGCTCTGCGCGTAACACACCAGTCTTGCCTCTCGCATGGCCTGGTTCCAATTAGACCATGGCCGCAGCCCGGGGACCCTGCCCTGCCCTGCCCTCCACCATTCAGATAAATGGTTGTCCAGTCTCTTCTTGAAAGCCTCCAGTGATGGAGCAGCCACAACTTCAGATGGCAAGCTGTTCTACTGGTTAATTGTTCTCAACGTCAGGAAATTTCTCCTTAGTTCTAGGTTGCTTCTCTCTTTGGTTAGTTTCCATCCGTTGCTTCTCATCTTACCTTTTGGTGCTTTGGAATATAGTTTGACACGTCCACCTCCTCGTCTTTGTAGGAGCCCCTCAAATATTGGAAGACTGCTATCATGTCTCCCCTAGCCCTTCTTTTCATTAAACTAGACATCCCCAGTTCCTGCAACCATCCTTGTTGAGCCAAAGCTCCCAGCAAGGTGGCGAGAATGAAGACAAAGGGACATACCCAATTCTTGTAACCGTTCTTCATATATTTTAACCTCCAGCCCCCTGTTCATTCTTGTTGCTCTTCTCTGCACTCTTTCCAGAGTCTCCACACATTTTTTATATTGTATTGTACATTATATTATATTTTATAATGCGCAGATCCCCAAACGCAACTCTTCAGTGGATGTGCATGACTTCCAGGAGGGGGTTATAATCTCCTTTGTCAAGATGTCACTCACCTTTTTGAGCCAAAGCTCCCAGCAAGGTGGCGAGAATGAAGAGAAAGGGACGCAGACTCTCCATGCTGTAGGTCTGACGGTTAAGCACGGATCTCTTCTGGATCAATCCGTTCCCCAGATGTCTCTCGTCCCACAACGACCTCGTGGTTGTGGGCATCCAACATGCATGTGTGAAATTTATACTTGCTTGGAGAAACACACACCCAGATTGGCTTGTCTGGCTGGTTCCAACAGGATATTAGCTATTTTTTTAGTATTCTATTCCTTGTAGATAAAAGGAGTAGGCCCGCGTCGTTTTATTTACTTTGCCGATTTTCGATAAAATGTTTTTTAACTTGAGCCTCGTCACGGTTTAATCGGGATTCTATAAACCCTGGAAACCTAACTCCTGACCTTTGTAATCGCATTGGAAACACTGCTATTTACCTAATTTGTTTTAAAGAATTCTATTGCTACATGCTAGAATGTGATTTGGGGTGGAATTCCATGCTTAAAAATATTATTATTAGCTGTTTTTAAAAATCAAGTGTTTTTGCTGCCGAAGGAAGAAAACGCGTGATGCCGCGGTCAAAAAAAAAGCTGCCCAGGAGCAATTTTTTTTTTAACTCAAAAACTTTTTAAAACATTTTTAAAACCTCAAATGTAATAATGCATACTACCATGTGATTCGGGGTGGAATTCCACGCTTAATAATGGTATTATTTGCTGTTTCTAAAAATTGAGTGTTTTTGCTCCCCGAGGAAGAAAACGC
>WNWU01000097.1:0-36908 GCA_012654045.1 Ptyas mucosa
TTTTTTTTTTATTAATAAAGCCACCAAGCAGCTACGGAGTACATTTAAATAAAGCGTGTTTCCTCGAGGGAAACATGCTAAGACGCAGGGCTGCCGCCGGTTCCGCCTTCCTCCTCCTCCTCTCCGTGACCTACAACTAGAAAACCAAATTGGGTGTTTGGGCTTCAACCGTCTTTGAATCCAGAGGTTGAAGAACCGCGTCTCTTGAAATGTTGACTGGGCTCCCGACTCTTCTGGCTCCTCCGATCGTCCCAGGTTTGTTGCGCCAAGGAGTTGCGTTATTCCTGGGCTGCGTTTGGGGCTCCCGGCTGCTTGTTCTGCTCGTCGCCTTTCTTCTTGTGGCCGGAAACGATGTCGTCGATCCGCAGCAGGAGGACAGCCGTCTGGGGGAGGGAGGGAGGGAGGGAGGGAGGGAGGGTTACATCAGAAAGAAGGCAAATCATCTTCTCGTAATGACCTCATAATAATCCCTTGAGGGGTGGAGTCTGGGCAACTGAATGGAGCGGAGTGTTTACTGGCCGGATGCCCTTCCGGTCGCCAATGCAGTGTTACATTCAGCAGATATATCGTACTTTTTGGAGTATAAGACGTACTTCCCCACCCCCCCAAAAATAGGGTGAAAATTTGGGTGCGTCTTATACACCGAATGTATAAGCCGTTTTCGGCCTCTGCGCGTCACGTTTTCAGCCTCCGCACGCTGTTTTAGACCTGTTCCAGGCTGTGGGAATTGCCACAGCACGTCTCGCATTTTTGGCCACCGCGGCGTCGCATTTTTGGACGGTTCCTGGAACCGCGACGTGCAGAAGCCAAAAACGGGGCGTGAGGAGGCCAAAAACGTTGGCGCGCAGAGGTGGCGATGTACTGTAGCGATCCCCGCAGCCTGGAACGGATCTAAAACGGAGCGTTTGGGGGCGAAAAACACGAGGCACAGCGGCAGCGATGGTCTGTGGCAATCCCTGCAGCCTGGAATAGCTGATTGGGGAATAGTATTCTGGATCCACCCGGCAATCAGCTGCTTGTGCTGAATCGGGCTGCGATAATGTGCTGAAGCTGACCAGGCTGTTTGCTGCAAGGACGCTAGCCAGATGAATACCGACGGATGCTGGTAGGCAGAGGCGGAATTTTTTCCTCGTTTTCCTCCCCAAAAACTAATGTGCCTTATACTACGGAGCGTTTTATACTCCAAAAAAATACAATACATTCTCATTGTGCCCAGAGGGGGAAATATCTGCCTCAACCTAGGATCGAACTCACAGCCTCCCGATTGTGACGCGAGAGCGCCACCTCTAGGCCACTGCACCACTCTCAAGACAACCATAACTCTCCAAAATCCCTATCCCCACATTCAATCTGTCTAGAAGGCACTGGGGGACACGCGAGAACATCAACTCAAGCGCAGTCTGGGAGATTTCATCGCAATGAGGCTTCTCTGTCAATGGTCAAAGAGGTCTTGGGCCTTTCCCAGAGGACCTCCTTGGGCCACGGATGCTTTCTTCTCACCTCGACAGCTGTCTTGTAGGTCTGCAACTTGACAGAGAGGGGCTCCCAGATGCCCAAGTCCTTCATGTCGGCCAAGGCGCCAGTCTCTCCATTGACACCCCAGGTCTGGCTGCCTTCTTGAGTGTGTTTGGCCTGTGAGCAAGAAATGGAGTTAAAGCACCCCCAAACCAAGAAGCTCACCTCCCCACCCGCCACCCGATGACTTCAAAGGGGTCACAGACACCTGCCCACCTCTTGCTCATTGTCAGATATTTTCCACAATTGTTTAGAAAGATAACGCGAAGTGCCGGGGAAATCAGGAGATTCGGGCAGGGCAAATGAGCATGAAGATTTATTGCAAGCTTAAGCACGCTACAAGAATCTGAGCTACTAACCGTCAAGGGAAATGAACAGGACAAGAATCTGACCAACTAACGGTCAAGGGAAATGAGTGGGAGATAAAGAGGCATTCAAGATGGGCTGGACTTAGATCTCTTATGGGCATGCAGGGACTCATGACTAATGACGTGTTTGACCCCTCCCTCAGCCTGGTCATCTCCTACAGATCATCTGTCTTCCCCCTATACCATTATCCATGCAATGGCCACACCATTCCTCTCCACCCAAAGATCACAAGGACTTTCTTTCCAGAAAGAAAGAGCAAAGAGTGCAACGTAAAACAATTCGCACTGCTGGAGATCAGGGGCAGTTCTTACCCGCAAGGAAGTGAGGGCACGGATAGTGCTAGCACCACAGTTCTGAATGAGGGTCCTGGGAATAACTTCCAGAGCTTGAGCCACGGCGCGATAGGGCCACTGTTCCACCCCGGTCATGACTTTGGACTTTTCGGTTAAGGCGTGAGCCACGGCCATCTCGGAAGCGCCACCCCCTGGCACCAGCTGGGGGTCAACGAGGACATTGCGACAGACCTGCATGGCGTCCTGGAGGTTACGCTCCACCTCCTGGGGGAAGAAGAGAAACAGCCTGTGTAAAAGTTGGAGCCTTGAGATCAGGGGTGAAATCCAGCAAGTTCTGCAGAACCGGTAGCGGAAATTTTGAGTATTTCAGAGAACTGGCAAATATCACCTCTGTCTGGCCCCAGAGTGGGGTGGGAATGGAGATTTTGCAATATCCTCCCCCCCAGGAGTGGGGAGGGAATGGGGATTTTGCAGTATCCTTCCCCTGGAGTGAGATAGGTATGGAGATTTTGCAATAACCTTCCCCTGGAGTGAGGAGAAAATAGGGATTTTGCAGTATCCTTCCCCTGGAGTGGGGTAGGAATGGAGATTTTGCAGTATCCTTCCTCCTGGAGTGGGGAGGGAATGGAGATTTTGCAGTATCCTTCCCCTGCCATGCCCAAGCCACACCACACCACACCCACCAAGCCACGCCTACAGAACTGGTAGTAAAAAAAAATTGAATTCCACATCTGCTTGAGATCAAAGTCGGAGAGCAATTCAGCAATACATTTTTTTTTTACTCTCTAAAAAATATTTTTTGTGACAAGTTCTGAATAAAAGCCCCACCCACCTCCAGTTACTCTCGGCCATCTCTGCCTCAGTAGCCAACCAAGCAGTCCAATTCTTCCAGAAACAGATCCCCACTACAGGTGGTCCTTAGTGACTGTTTCAAGTCACCCTCTTGTTTCCAACAGTCACCTTCCCCACACCACCGCAAATTGTGAAACCAGTTAAAAACATTCAGGCCCATCTCTTACGGTAATGTTGCCCAACGGCTTCCTGTAGCCCAGTGAAAGGCCAGGAGGCTGCACGGCCTCCATTAGTATCTCCGAACATTGCAAGCCCTTGAAATACTGCAAAACCTCCACTTGAACAGTGGCTCAAGTTTGAGAGACACTCACAAGCCGCGCTGACTGCAAGTCAGAGTAAGAAAACCAACCGAAGCGCGGCCATTTTCTCCAGGAGGAAAATTAAAAGCCTATGTTCACCTGTCTCAAAAGTTATTTTCTCAGGGGTGGGGGGGGAATGCCTGGAGGTTGCTCACCGCTAGAATCTCTTTGCTGGCGCCCCGGAGCAAAATGGTGCAGGCCTTGGGCTCCTTGCAGTCGGTGATAAAAGTAAAGTACTCGTCTCCAATTTTCTTCACTTCGAAGAGCCGAGCGCCGGTCCCCACATCCTCTTCGCGCAGCTCATCCGTGCGGCTGACGATACGAGCGCCACAAGCCCTGCCAGGGAGGAAAAAAATTTAAAAAATTATTCCTCTAATGCTGAGCGGACACTGAAGGGCTGGCTTTGGGATATTAGTAGCTGCTTTTACCCATCCTCATGTTTTCCTGCTAGTGACAGATTCAGAGAGAAGGTTCAGATGGGTATGGAATTACTGTGGTTTAATAAAATTTAGTGATTTAGGCATCCCCACCTTGCAATCCGGTTGTTGTCAGTTTTCCTCACCCGGCGGATTGCTGTGATGTTAGCTCTCATCAGGAAATGTTGAGCCAGGTCTAAAGGGTTTTAAAAAAAAAAGTCTGGTTACATACCCTCCCTTCTTAACAGGGAAATAAACAGAGAGCTGCCAAGCGCCTTATTGACGTGTGTTTTACCGGAGATTCCTTTCTCCGTGATGATGAGGTCAGGCTTGACTTTGATCAAATGCTCGCACATCTGCTGAACAAATTCCTCTTCCATCTGTAGGATGCGAGCGAAGTCTTCCTCGCGGGTTATTTCAATATCAGTCTGCGGGAAAGGAGGCAAATGCTTCTGGGTGAGTTCACAGCTGTGCAGTATTTGATCAATAGACAAATGTGTTTAAACAGCTAGCATTTTTCCATCTATCTAGTGTTCCTTCTTATTGCAGGACTGAGGTGAGTTCCAGTCCCGCCTTAGCATGAAAACTGGATAACTCTGGGCCAATCGTTAGGAGACGGTGAGTTCTATTCCCGCCTTAGATATGAAAGCCAACTGTGTGACTTTGGGCCAATCACCAGGTGAGTTCTAGTCCCGCCTTAGGCAGGAAAGCCAGCTGGGTAACTTCTGGCCTATCAGTCACTCAGTCCCAACACACCATATATAGGATTGTTGTTGTGAAAACAGAAAGGAGTATTGTCTTATAGCAGCTTTTCCATGTCGGTATCTATAGCTTTCCTAACAGTCATATTTACATAAATCCTACTTCTATATATCACTATCTTAAATTATAACCTTATTTAACTTATAATTACATCGTCTCACAAATCAACACCATATCATTTCTTATAAATTTTACAATTTATATATTATACTTTTACATCTTATACCTTAAGTATAAGTGTAAATTTGTGTTTTGTGTTTTAAATGTTGGAAAATTCAATAAACATTATTTTAAAAAAAAGAAGGAAGGAAGGAGTATTGTCTTAAGTTGCTTATAAAAGTAGAAGTGAGCTATAAATAAAACCAATGGTATGAGATACAGAGTACATCTATTAAGTCAAGCCAAAATCTCTGAATATGCGGAGATTTTGGTTCAGGAATGAGTCCCGCAAGTCTTCGTCAATATGTGGAAGGTGCTTGAAAACCCTGCTTTACTCCCCACCTCCCTCCCCGCAAATGTTTTCTCAGTTCAGAAGAGGCGAGAAGCTTCAGCAGCTGACAGACCTGGCTCTCCCCCTTCTTGAATTCCAGCGAACAGTCCAGCAAAACGATCCGGGGGTTCTTGATGGTGCGGCGCATCCGAGAATGAGTGATATCTTTATTAATCATGACCCCAGGCAGGACACAGGAATCCTCAATAAAACCGCCAGGAATCTGAAAGCGACAAAGAGGCTATTCAGATCTCGTAGCAAGCACCACGGGATCTCCTTCTACGCTAAACACCCCTCAGGGACACATACATGGGTAAGGACACAACCATTTATAGCAGGGGTCTCCAACCTTGACAACTTTAAGACTTGTGGATTGCAACTCCCAGAATTCAAAGCTGGCTGGGGAATTCTGGGAGTTGAAGTCCACAAGTCTTAAAGTTGCCAAGGTTGGAGACCCCTGATCTATAGGCCCTTGCCTTACCAAAGGATGACCATCCAGGCTTTCCAACTGCATATGCAGACGCTCCTGAGCACTCTTTTTAAAGCAGCAACTAAGTAAGCCAAGTTCTCTCTTGAGGTTTCAGAAAGTCGTTTTTGACCGTCATTTTGAAAAAGAACCCAAGAAGAAATGGCCATTGTTTTTTTTCTTCAAAAACACCGACTGGTCAAAATGTTCATTTTAGGACAGACAGCAATTACAGGCTTGAGTCACAAGTAGAGAACAGCTTTTTCAGAGCTCTCCTTCTTCAAAGAACTTCTCAACAACAACACGGAGCCTTCTACTGCATTAAGACTGGGCCTTGGTCTACCAGTCAAATATTCTACTATGACTTCTCCAAGTTACTAGACTTTTTCCTAACTTGCTATGTGAATCTTGCAAAGATGGAAGATCCTGGGAATCATGTCTGTAAAACTGGGATTACTAAAAAAAAAAAAAAAACCAAAAAAACCCACCATGTACGTACATGTGATCTTATTTCCGCAACACAAAGGCTTACTGGTGTTGATTCTCCAAATTTCTCTCTCCTCCAGGCCTTCAGAATCCCAAACCCAGCGACAGAAATCTATTTTTTTTTCTTTGTACCTTTTCTACTTTAGCATACTTCTTGATGTCAATTTCCTTCCTGCCGTTCTCTTCCAACTCCACTGTTCTGACCGCATCCAGGGCAATGCTGCAGGCCAGATCCGACCAGCGGTTTATAGCCTTGGTGCTGATGGCGCTGTTGATGATTTTAAGCATGGCCTCGCGGTTGCTGACGTCAACGGCAGTGCTGCAAAAACCAAGCGTGAAGCCCGTTATCCAGAAGCCCATCAGAGACTATAAGCATCTTTCCCAATAGCCAAGGACAAATTACGTTTGCTAACCTTCCAGTTTTTAGGGTCCTTCACTTACACACAGGCCGTCCTTCACTTATGAGCGTAATTGAACCCAGAATTAAGGTTGCTAAGTTGTTGCAGTCATTAAACAGGTTACCACACGATACTTGATTTTATTCACTTTTTTTCTGGCAGTTAGTTAAGCAGAAGTGGTGTTATTAAAACCAATTCCATTTTATCTAATGGGTGTTTTTGCCGGAAATTGGAAGTGCTGGAAACTGGCAAATAATGTCAAAAATCACAATCAGGTGACCATGAGATGTTATGGACAGCTGTAAAGGTGAGTTGGTTGCCAAGCACCCAAAATGCAATCATATGATCATGGTGCATGTGCTTAGGGCGTGTCAAATTTTTCAACGTTCTATTTCCAAACATTAGGTAAAGGTAAAGGTTCCCCTTGCACATATATGCTAGTCATTCCTGATTCTAGGGGGCATTGTTCATCTCCGTTTCAAAGCCGAGGAGCCAGTGCTGTCCGAAGACGTATCCGTGGTCATGTGGCCAGCATGACTCAACACCAAAGGCGCATGGAACGCTGTTTCCTTCCCACCAAAGGTGGTCCCTATTTTTCTATTGGCATTTTTTTTGACGTGCTTTCAAACTGCTAGATTGGCAGAAGCTGGGATAAGTCACGGGAGCTCACCCCGTTACGCAGCACTAGGGATTCGAACCACTGAACTGCCAACCTTTCGATAGACAAAGCTCAGCGTCTTAGCCAGTGAGCCACCCGCATCCCTTAAAATTACAATTAAAAAATTACCAAAAAAAAAAAAAGATTAAAATAATTAAAAATTACAATAGCACTGAGCAAAGGGATCTACGAGTGCTTGAAGTTACAGTCACTGCAGCACCCCCATATCATTATGATTACAATCTGGATTCTTGGCAGCCCAATGCACACTTACGACAGCCACACTTAAGCCATTTCCTTTCTCCAGTGTGCTGGCTCCTCTCTCCTCCGTGTACTCTAATGAAGTCCCAATGACCCAAGCTTTCTTTCCTTGGCCCAGCACACTACTTTGGTGCACTTTTTGCTCTGTTTGCTTAGCTCACCTGGGAGCGGAGACAGCCATCTTTATTTCATAGCAAAATGCAGCATAGTGCATAAAATTCCCAGAAATAACATATATATTGAAATATAAACCACCACAGCAGACTTTTTGGCTACGATCAAGTGTACAGCAGTCGTTGAGCAAGGCGATCACATGGGCACCTCATTTAACAACGGTAATGGAAAGGCACTGTTATGGTTTTAAGTTGATGACTATCTGTATGATGCATGGTAAATAAAGGTAGTCCTCGACTTATGAATCGAGCCCAAAATGAGACATCTGTTAAGCGAGTGTTGCCCCATTTTAGGATCTTTCTTGCCACAGTTGTTAATTGAATTGCTGCGGTTGTTAAGGTAACACGGTTGTTAAGTGAATCTGGCTTCCCCATTGACTTTGCTTATCAGGTCACAAAATGTGATCGCCTGACCCCAGACACTGCAACAGTCATAAACGTGAGACAGTTGTCAAGGGTCTGAATTTTGATCATGTGCCCATGGGGACACTGCAAGAGTCGTAAGTCACTTTTTTCAGTGATGCTGTAACTTTGTGAAGAGTCGCTAAATGAACTGTTGCAAGTCGAGGACTACCTATAGTCACAATATGTCAACACAAGCCACTTTCTCCCTACCGCTGCTCCTTCAAATGCTCAGAAATGCAACCCAATTTCTCTGCATCCCCCACGTTTCCTCCCTCCTTCTGCTCACCTGATTTTTTTCAGAGCGCTGATCATGTCATCCAGGGCCTTCCGGTAGGCGCTGATGATTACCGTGGGGTGCATCTGCTGCTCTAGGAAATGTTCTGCCACCGACAACATTTCTCCAGCTAAGAGGGAAGAAGAGACCGTGACCACCGTGCCACTTATTTGAAGCCACATGTGAACAGAAGCACTCCTGCAGTCTTTCTCAAGCTTGACTACATTAAGACACGTGAACGTCAATTCCCAGAATTCCCCAGCCAGTCAATTCGGCGAGTTGAATTTCACATGTCTTTAAGGTGGCCCATCCTTGGGCCTTTTCCACACCCCAATGACAATATCCATACTAATAATGCTTCAGAATTCCAGACCCCAACAGAAAATGTATTTAGTACTGTGAATTGGTTATGGGAACATATGCAAAATTGTTAGTGCTTTGCAGAGCCTTTAGGATGCTATATATCACATGCTTACCTATCTACCTACCATGTTTCTCCAAAAATAAGACCCTGTCTTATATTTTTTTAAACCCTGAAATAAGCACTTGGCCTTATTGCCATGCACTCAAAAGCCCGATTAGGCTTATTACCAGGGGATGTCTTATTTTGGGGGAACCAGGGTATCTCTCTCTCCCTCTCTTCTATATTTATTTATTTATATCTATTGTCTCTAGTTATCGCTCTCTCTTCTCTCTCTCTCCCGTGTTCCCCCGAAAATCAGACCCTGTCTTATATTTTTTTGAACCCTGAAATAAGTGCTTGGGCTTATTGCCATGTGCTCAAAAGCCCGTTTGGGCTTATTATCAGGGGATGTCTTATTTTGGGGGAAACAGAGTATCAGATGACCTACCAGTAGGATGGAGGCACTCAACAAAGTTTTGATAGAGAACAGCTGCACTGCAGAAAGTTAACAGGTAAATATCCTTTCTTAATTTTGCCAGTTCCAAGCATATTAAAAGGATCGGTTTTTCCCATTTATATTTCATTATATATTTCATTTCTATTCTATTTTCCATTCAGGAGCTCAAAATGGCTTCCATGGTGTTTTCTCTTTAAAAAAAAATGCTGGGCTGAGAAAATGTGACTGGCCCATAAGCACACAGTGGCTGGAGGTGGGGTGAGGGAAAATTAGTATTTAGGGATGCCAAACAGCAACTTAATATAATTAACTTTTGAGACACCCCACTGGGAAGCAAAACAAGGGATTTTGCTCACTTGTCATGCAGAGAACTCCCCTTTAGGTCTTTTAATGGTACTAAATATATGTCAATAAATTGACCTTATGTGGCTTTACATAACACCCAAAATATCTCTTGCGATTGAAGGTACTTGCATATTTCTTATCCACAATCGCACAGCCTACCGAGAATAATCACAGATGTGGTCCCATCGCCCACTTCTTCATCCTGAGTACGGCTGATTTCTATCATGGATTTGGCAGCTGGATGCTGTACTTGAATCTGCAAGGAAGGAGAGATGCAAACAGTTAACATTCTGGAGGCAATGCTTCTCAACCTTGGCCACTTGAACTTCAACTCTCGGAAATTCCGCAGCCTGGAGTGCAAGGCAAATGAGAGAAACAGTGTCTGGAGCTTACAATTTGTGTTTCACACATATTTCTACGTCTAGAAAATATAACCATTTTAGCCATTCAAGAAAAATGAACTTCTGGGACACTTTGGCAACATGAAATTCACAGACACACCATCTTTAGCTAAGATTCTGTAATGAAATATTGGAAAACCACATTTCAAATTATGCCTGCCACGTGGACAAGCATCGGATGTTGCTACTAAAGTGACTTACTTCTCTAAGAATAGCATTGCCATCGTTTGTCATGACGATTCCACCCATTGGGTCCAACAGCATCTGCATGGGAGATTCAGAGGAAAACTCTTGTTAGTATCCACCAAATGCAACACAAGTTTATGCAAGTTATCTCTTGTGAATTTCAGGTTGTCCTTGACTTATAACCATTTGTTGAGCTAGCATTAAAAGTTACAACAGCACTGAACAAAATAATATGGCTGGTCCTTACACCGTTGCAGCATCCCCAGTCACATGATCAAAATTTGGGCAAATGCATTTACTATGGTGGCAACATCCCGGGATCATGTGATTGCCATTTGCAAGCTTCCCAGATGGCTTCTGACAAGCAAAAGCAATGGGGGAAGCCAGGTTTTCTTAACAACAGTGTGAAATCCTTAACTGCAGTTTTTCACTTAACAACCACTGCAAAAAAGGTTGTAAAATCAGGCATGGCTCACTTAACTGTCCTGCTTAGCAATGGAAATTCTGGTCTTAAAGAGTACCTGTAAATGAAGCAAAAAATAATAATCCTCACCTTCATCATTGCCCTTGGTCCTAGGCAGGTTCTGATAATATCAGCAATAGTCTAAGAGGAGGAGAGTATAATAAATGTTTATTCAACAGTGAACTTGCAAACTACCCATTGTCTGTACAATGGTTAGAAAAAGTAAGCCATTTTATAAAAACTGAATCTCTATCTGAAACTTTCCCTCAAAACAATTTGCTTTTAAAGTGAATCACAAAATAAAGTTTAGACTTTGTTTTGCACCCAGAACAGCTGTTGTTCTTGAGATTCTATCAAACTTTAATTTGGCTGAAACAAAATCCAGAGAGATCCTGGAAACATTTTACAAGCAGAGCAATTGAAATTTCATAGTTACAACTGTGTTATATATAACCTACTAAGCAACTGAATTTCTTATGGTGAGGTCAGGGCAAAAACCCATTGACAAATAAATAAATTGATAAATGCTACAAAACATACTTTCAAAAGTACAACTTTTTAAAAAATTAAAGAGCCTCTCTCTAAACTTCTCAGTTGACAAATGTAGCTTTTTTGTTTTGCCAAGCTCACTGCTACATCTATTATACCAGAATATCTAAGATTTAGACCAGGATTTTCTCTATAGACGTGCACCTTTAGAACAATTAAAAAATATATCCTCAAACAAACTCCCATACTCTGTGGAACTTTGATGGTAAATGAACACACACTATTTCTCTCCCATACATTTTCCTGGAATCCATACCTTAGCAGCATTAATATTCCCAGTCTGGACTTTTCTTCCAGACTCACGTTTTGTGTTTTGACCTAAGATGAAAAAGAGAAAAGGAAAATAGCCTCATGCTCAAATACTCAAATTACTGTATCTCATTCTGGAAGGCCATCATTTAGAAGCTACAATTACCCAACATACTAAATTGGCTTAGCTTTTATTCTGATTATTTTGGGGGTGGCTTAACCTTGTGGGTCATCCCTGCCACTGGCTGGTTTAGGGTTCCCTGTGTTACAAAGCCAGTAGCCAGTATTGTTACAAACCTAACAATATTCAATGCATGTACAGGTAGCCCTCAACTTACAGCCATTCATTTAGTGACTGTTGGAAATTACAATGGCACTGAAAAAAGCAACTAACAACCATTTTTCACACTTCCAACTATTGCAGCATCCCCCAAATACGTGATCAAAATTCAGATGCCTGCCCACTGTTTCATATTTATGACAATTGCAGTGTCCTGTCATGTGAACACCTTTTGTGACTTTTGATAAGTAAAATCAATGCAAAGATATTCACTTAACAACCATATTACTAATTTAATAACTTCAGTGATTCACTTAACTGTGGCAAGAAAGGTTGTAAAATGGGGCAAACATCACTTAACAATTGTCTCTTAGCCACAGAAATTTTCGGCTCAATTGTGGTCGTAAATCGAGGACTACCTACATTCCTTTTACTTATTCAGTAAAAACATTCAATTAAATAATTGTCTCCAGGCTGCAGTTTTACAGATTACAATTCCAGGACACTTTGGGAAGGGATTCATAGTTGTCCCTTTACAATTTGTACCTTGCTTAAGGCTCCTCATTTCCCAAGCCTTACTCTTACTGTTCTTCGCTTTTAGTACTTCAAGTCTCTTCTGCTGGTGGAACACCCTGTATTTCTTCATCCCTTATAGCTAAGTCTATGGTTCCTCTGCATCCCAATAATTTCCAGAGGATGGGTTATGGAACTCTAAGCCTCTCAGAGTTATTGGTTGAGATGGGCAGCTATGGAAATTTGATTGCCTGGCTAAATAACAAAATAAAATCACTTCCAGTAAAATTAACAAGGTGGATGTGTTCACACAATCTGCACCCCTTGGTTCATGAAGGAGAGGAAGGGCAAGAACTTGTCGACTTGTCATGTTGACTGACAAGCCAACCCCACTGAAAGAGTTCACCAAGTAGACCCAGAAAATGGATTACTTCAGGAATAAAGTGACGGTGAGCCTGATATTTTCACAAAGACTGATCCCAAAGAATCTTCCTCCTGGCAACCGGGCAAAAGGGTGTGGATTTATTCTCCATAGAGCCCAAGGATATGACAAGAAGCAACAGGTGGAAGCTTTACAGAAAGAGATCCAAACTCAAAATAAGAAGGAATTTCCTAACTAGGAGAGCTATTAAGCATTGGAATACAGATACTGGTAGCCCTTGACTTACAACCACAACTGAGGCCAAAATTTATGTTGCTCGGTTGTTAAATGAATTTTGCCCCCTTTTACAACCGTCCTGGCCACAGTTGGTATGTGAATCACTGCAGTTGTTAAGTTAGTTAACATGGTTGTTAAGTGAATCTCCCTTCCCCATTGACTTGGCTTATGAGAGGTCGCAAAACATGACCCTCAGACACTGCAACCGTCATAACTATGGGTCAATTGCCAAGCATCTGAATTTTAACCATGGGGATATTGTAATGGTTGTTAAGGGTGAAAAACAGTCATAAGTCACTTTTTTCAGTACCGTTGTAACTTTGAACAGTCACTAAATGAACTGTTGTAACTTGAGGACTACCTGTATCAGGTATAACTGTTGTAACTTGAGGACTACCTCTGGAGTGCTCCATTACTGGAGGTTTTCAAGCAAATGTTGGGACAGTCATTGGGATGGTTTGACGAGTCCTGCCTGGGCAGGGGATGGACTAGAAGATCTCTAAGACTGTTGAGACCAGTCCCATAGAAGCTTCATACCCGGCCCTGGTCAGTCATTTATAGGCAGTCCTCAACTTACGACCACAATTGAGCCCAAATTTCTGTGGCTAAATGAGACCATTGTTAAATGATTTTGGTCCCATTTTACATTTCTTGCTATTGTTAAGCAAATCACTGCATCTGTTAAATGATTCACATAGAATCTGGCTTCCTCATTTACTTTGCTTGTCAGAAAGTCGCAAAAGAGGATCATGTGACCCTGGGACACTGCAACCATCATAAATATGAACCAATTGTCAAGTATCCGAATTTTGACCGCATGACCAGGGGATGCTGCAACAGTCGTGTGACTTTTTTCAGCACCGGTGTAACTTCATCGAAGTGAACGGTCAATAAATGAACTGTTGTAAGCCGAGGACTACCTCTAGTCCTCAGTTTACAACAGTTCACTTTGCGACCGTTCAAAGTTACAGCGGCCTTGGAAAAAAGGAACTAATGACCATGTTTCACACTTACGACCTCTGTAGCATTCCCCACCATCATGTGATCAGAATTCAGATGCTTGGGTCACGCTTTATGACCATCATCACCTTTTGTGACCTTCTGACCAGGCAAACTCAATGGGGAAGCCAGATTAGATTAGAATAGAATAGGATTTAGAATAGAATAGAATATGGAATGGAATGGAACAGAATAGGATTTGGAATAGAATAGAATATAGAATGGAATGGAATAGAATAGGATAGGATAGGATAGGATAGGATAGGATTTAAAATAGAATAGGATTTAGAATAGGTTAGATTAGAATAGAATAGAATATGGAATGGAATGGAATAGAAGAATAGAATATGGAATGGAATAGAATAGAAGAATAGAAGAATAGAATAGAATATGGAATGGAATAGAATAGGATTTAGAATAAAATAGAATATAGAATGGAATGGAATGGAATAGAATAGAATAGGATTTAAAATAGAATAGGATTTAGAATAGGTTAGATTAGAAGAGAATAGAATATGGAATGGAATGGAATAGAAGAATAGAATAGAATATAGAAGAGAATAGAATAGAGTAATAGCATAGAAAATAATAGAAGAATAGAAGAATAGAATATGAAATGGAATGGAACAGAATAGGATTTAGAATAGAATAGAATATAGAATGGAATAAATAGAATAGAACAGAATTGGATTTAAAATAGATTAGAATAGATTAGAATGGAATGGAATAATAGCATAGAAAATAATATCATAGAAGAACAGAATAGTAAAATAGAATAGAATAGAGAATATACTAGAATAGATAGAATTAGAATAGAATTAGAATAGGACAGGACAGAACAGAACAGAACAACAGAACATAATAGAATTCTTTATTGGCCAAGTCTGATTGGACACACAACGAATTTGTCTTTGGCGCATAGGCTCTCAGTGTACATAAAAGAAAAATAAAATACACTCCTCAAGAATTGTAAGATGCAACGCTTAGTGGCAGTCAAGGTTACCAATAATCTGATCATTAATAACAACAATAACATTAAGATAGTCGAAGTGACTACCAAGTTCGTTATTCACACTTAACAACCGCCTTACTAACTTAATCAGGCCGCAGCGATCCCCTTGAATCACCACCGTGGCAACAAAGGGAGGTTAAAAATGCGGGCCAAAATTCAACTTTGTGGCAACTGCCTCGGCTTTAGCAACCGCTGCGGTCGTAAGTCGAGGACCACCTGCATCGAATTTCCCCCCCCCCCTTTTTTTCCGGTATTTTTTTCTCTCTCTCTCTTCCTTTGACAATGTCGACGCCCCTCTCTAGCCCATATCTACTTGTCCCTTAAGAATGAGGCTAGAGTCGATTTCTGTCGGGGGTTGACGGGGGGTCCCCCCAAAAAACAAAGCTGAGGTATTTGGGGAGGGGGCTGCCTCGTGTGGGGGGGAGGACTTTCTGAGGAAATTGAGCGGAGACTGAGGGAAAATGGATTTTCCCAGCATGCAATTGGGGCGAAAGGCGCACATGAGTGGCGAAGGGACCCCCCCCAAAATAGGACATTCTGAGGGAAAAGTTGAGGGGGGTCATTCAGGGAGGGGTCTCTTTTCTGCCCCACCCTCCCCAGCCCACCTCCCCCCTCAGACTCACTGAGAATGAGGACGGGGCGCTGGCCCAGCATCTTCCCGGCGAGGCGAGGCAGAAGCCGGCGAGGAACCTTCTAGAGGCGGACAAAAAAAAAAAAGAGCTCGGAGGGCGGGGGAAAAACGCCGTTTCACCGCGCTCGGACAACCTATCGTGCCTGTCGGGGCGGCTCCTCCAATCCGCAACGCCGCCGCCTTCAGGGCGGCCAATGAAGGCGCGCCTGCTTTAGCGGAAACTCCGCCCCCCTCCCCCTCGACGACAGCAAGGTGCGTTGAGAGGACAAACGGATTATCCTCCGCCTTTTAAAGGAAAGCATGCTTGGGCAGGGCGCCGCGGGAAGAAGGCCGCGCGCATGCGCAGGTCCCCACCCGCCTGCGCCTGCGCGCGAGATTAGAGCCGTCCGCGCGGGAGGGTGCGGAACGTTAGAAAGTCCAAGGGGAGGCAAACGCGCGTGCGCACAAGCGGTCGTCAGCGGTTAGGTGGATGAGGCCTTCTCGGCGGCCGTTGCAGTTCCTGCCGCGCTTCGTCCCCGGGCGGCCGCACCCGAGAGGCGAGTTTGGGGAGGGAGGCCTCTGCCTCGCCTAAGCCCAGACACGTGTGTCTTTCGCTTCAAGGAACATCGTGGGAATTACGGCCTGGAGGACGAGCCGAGTAACAAACGGCCCGGCCCCGCCCTTCATGCAATGAGGCATGACGGGAATTGTAGTCCGCTCTCTAATTCTGACACGTGCCCTATGGTCTACAAGCGCAGAATGGGGAATCTGCTCCCTGAAATAAGGGGATTAACTTTATGTTTCTTTTTTTCTAGGGATTACAGGCTCCTAAAAAGGGAGTTTTACTGCATGTGCAATTTACCATGTCAGTTTCAACATTCTAAATACCTAACAGAGTTTGAAAGGGACCTTTGGAGGTCATCTAGTCCAACCCCCTGCTCAGGCAGGACACCTGTACTAGGGATGCGAACCGCCGATCTTTCCGATCGACAAGCTCAGTGTCTTAGCCGCTGAGCCAAAGGTGCTTTTGTTCAAGAGGCAACCGGACTTTCTGGTTTTTCTTTGAAGACGTTTCGCTTCTCATCCAAGGAGCTTCTTCAGCTCTGATACATAACAACTCTTAATGCAGCCTTTCTCAACTTTAGCAGCTTTTAAGATTGTGGACTTCGACTCCCAGAATTCCCCAGCCAGCCGTACAATTCCAGCTGGTCCTCAAGTTACATCGGCACTGAAAAGAAAAGGGTGAAAAATGACCATTTTTCACACTTAGAACCATTGCAGCCTTCCCGTGATCATGTGATCAAAATTTGGACGCTTGGCAACTGGCTCATATTTATGACCGTTGCAGTGTCCCGGGAGGGTCATACAATCCCCTTTTGCGATCTTCTGTCAAGCGAAGTCGATGGGGAAACCAGATTCACTTAACAACGTGTGACTAATTTAAGAACTGCAGTGATTCACTTAACAACTGGTCGTAAAATAGGGCAAAATTCACTTAACAGTCATTTAGCAACATAAATTTTGGGCTCAATTGTGGTAGCAAGTTGAGGACTACCTGTATTGCCCATGTTCCCCCCCCCCCGTCCCCGATCAATGGCAGAATACGCAAGGCGCTAAGCCGAAGCTTGGCTAACCACTTGGTGTGGTTAGTCCATTGTTTCTCAACTTTTGGACTTCCAACACCCAGAATTGTCAAAAGCCTTGTCAAGGTTGAGAAACTTGAGTTAATCTGAGGTTTAATACGTTCAACTGATCCAGAGAGTTGGGTTAATTCAGTAAATGTTCATTTAAACACGGGTAAACCTATCATAAAGGGATGTGGTGGCTCAGTGGCTAAGAAACTGAGCTTGTCGATCGAAAGTTTGGCAGTTCAGTGGTTCGAATCTCTAGTGCCGCGTAACGGGTGAGCTCCCGGGACTTGTCCCAGCTTCTGCCCACCTAACAGTTCGAAAGCATGTAAAAAAATGCAAGTAGAAAAACAGGGACCCCCTTTGGTGGGAAGGGAACAGCGTTCCGTGCTCCTTTGTCGTTGAGTCATGCCGGCCACATGACCACGGAGACGTCTTCGGGCAGCGCTGGCTCTTCGGCTTTGAAACGGAGATGAGCCCCGCCCCCTAGAGTCGGGAACGACTCTCACCTTTGCTTTACAAGCCTGCAGAAGTTACAAATGCGAGGATTGGTCATAAGGTGACTTTTTAAAGGAGATCTACCTGTACAGTGGTTCCAAATGAGGTTGAGTTTGAGTAAGTGATCAGTCTGAGTGTTTTGGAGAATGATTTCCTCTCATGCAGCTATGCTAACTTTCTGTTTTGTGAGAGGAAAAGGAAACACACGGGACCTGAAATTTTGTATGTCTGTGGCTAAAGAATTCTAGGAGTTGAAATCCACACATTTTAGAATTGTCAAGGCTGAGAAACGATGGGATGGGATAAAGGAGAGGACAGGACAGAACCTTGGGGGTCTTCTAGTCCAGCCCCCTACTCAAGCAAGAGGCCCTAGACCAGGAGTCTCCAACCTTGGCAACTTTAAGGCTTGTGGACTTCAACTTCAATTCTGGGAGTTGAAGTCCACAAGTCTTAAAGTTGTCGAGGTTGGAGACCCCTGCCCTAGACCATTTCAGACAAGTGACTGTCCAGTCTCTTCTTGAAAACCTCCGGTGATGAAGCACCCACAAGATCTGGAGGCACTGATCAATTGTTTTCACTGTCAGGACATTTCTCCTGAATTCCAGGTTGCTTCTCTCCTTGATTAGTTTCCATCCATGGCTTCTTGTCCTGCCTTCGGGTGCTTTGGAAAATAGGTTAAGAGAATAACAGAGTTGGAAGGGGTCTTGGACGTCTTCTAGTCCAACCCCCTACTCCAACAGGAGACCCTATACCATTCTGGACCAATGGTTGTCAAATCTCTTCTAAAAAAACCCTCCAGTGTTGGATCACCCACAACTTCTTGGAGGCAACCCGTTCCACTGATTAATTGTTCCTGACAATGAGAACAGTCAATAAGTGGAACGGCTGGACTTCGGAAGTTATGGATCATCACTGAAGGCTTTTAAGAAGAGACTGGACAGCCACTTACCGGAAATGCTATTTTTTTTTATTTTATTTATTTTTATTTGATTTATATGCCGCCCTTCTCCGGAGACTCAGGGCGGCTTACAGTGCGTTAAGCAATAGCCTTCATACTTTTGTATATTTATACAAAGTCAGCTTATTGCCCCCACAATCTGGGTCCTCATTTTACCCACCTTAGAAAGGATGGAAGGCTGAGTCAACCTTGAGCCTGGTGGGATTCGAACTTGCAGTAATTGCAAGCAGCAGATGTTAATAGATGTTAATAACAGGGTGCTTTAAACCACTGTACTACAGTGCAGGGGGTTGGACTAGAAGACCTCCAAGGTCCCTTCCAATTCTATGTTCTATGTCTCTCTTCATTGGGTGGCTCTCCCTTTTTTTCTAGGCATGAGTTCCAGTCCTGTTCAGATGGAGCCAGACTTAAACCCCCAGGAGGAGAAGCAGCATCGGAAAAGTAGGTGCCCTGCCCCACTCCTGACCCTCTTCCCTGTGAGCAAATGCTTAAAGAAAGGAAGTGGTCCAGGTAAATGAGGCACCCCAGGAGCGGATAAGTCAGCAGACCGCATGGCTTATCTTCCATTCAAGGCACTCCCAGCCTGACATCCTCTGAAGGCCTTGGACTTCAGTTCCCACATTCCTCAACCCGGTCACCTTGTGTGGAGATGGAGAAGAAGCAAAGTGCCACATTGTTGGAGGGCCCCAGGTGTGGAGATGGAGAAGGCTGCAGATGAGATTTCTCAGTGGCTCAGCTCCCATATCATTTTTTAAAAAAATTTGATTTATATGCCGCCCTTCTCCGGAGACTCAGGGCGGCTTACAATGCGTTAAGCAATAGCCTTCATACTTTTGTATATTTTGTACAAAGTCAGCTTATTGCCCCCACAATCCGGGTCCTCATTTCACCTACCTTAGAAAGGATGAAAGGCTGAGTCAACCTTGAGCCTGGTGGGACTTAAACTTGCAGTAATTGCAGGCAGCTGATCTTAATAACAGTTAATGACGCTGCTTTAGTCTGCTGAACCACCAGAGTTCCTATCATCCTAACCAGATTTATTTTAACCATAGATTGTTGAGTAAGCCAGTGGCTAGCTTACTATATCAGGTATGCCACAAAGCTTGGCTCATCCAGGCACAATGTCTGGGTTTTAACATGCTGGATCCACATTTTTATGTTTAGAATGAATGAGCTGGAAGGGACCTTGGAGGTCTTCTAGTCCAGCCCGCTACTCAAGCAAGGACAACCTATAATATTTCAGATAAGTGACTGTCTCTAGACTCTTCTTAAAAACACCCAGTGATAGAGCACCTACAATTTCTGGTGGCAAGCTGTTCCACTGGTTAATTGTCCTCACTGTTAGGAAGTTTCCCCTTACTTCCAGGTTGCTTCTCCCCTTGATTAGTTTCCATCTATTGTTTCTTGACCTCTCCCCCCCCTTTCTGGTGCTTTGGAAATTAGGTTGACCCCCTCTTCTTTGTGGCGGCCCCTCAAACATTGGGAGACTGCTATCATGTCACCCCTAATTCTTCTTTTCTCTAGACTAGCCAAACCCCCGTTTTCCTATGTTTTAGTTTCCAGGCCTTTGGTCATCTTAGTTGCTCTTCTCTGAACTTTTTCCAAAGTCTCAACCTCGTTTTTTGTACTACAGTGACCAAAATTGGTTGCAGTATTCCAGGTTTCTTACTAGGGTTTAATAATGTTGTATAACATATACAACATATTTATATATATATATATATATATATATGTGTGTGTGTGTGTGTGTGTGTGTGTGTGTGTGTGTGTGTGTGTGTTCTGAGATTTTCGCGGGTGTTTGTATGTAGGTCTTTGGTTATTCGGGTTTTCTCCCACGTAAAATTGGAAGTGTCTTGGCGACGTTTCGACGAAGTCTCATTCGTCATCTTCAGGCTGGTGTTCTCGGCTTCGTGCTTCCAGGAGCAATGTGTGATCGCAGCTGTTTCCTCCTTTTAACTGCCAGTGGGGGTGGGAGCTGATTGGGTGGGAGCATGGCTGTGTTCTGATTGGGTGGAGGTGTGCTTTGATTGGTTGGGGGCACACCTCCACCCAATCAGAACACAGCCATGCTCCCACCCAATCAGCTCCCACCCCCACTGGCAGTTAAAAGGAGGAAACAGCTGCGATCACACATTGCTCCTGGAAGCACGAAGCCGAGAACACCAGCCTGAAGATGACGAATGAGACTTCGTCGAAACGTCGCCAAGACACTTCCAATTTTACGTGGGAGAAAACCCGAATAACCAAAGACCTACATATCTATCTATCTATCTATCTATCTATCTATCTATCTATCTATCTATATGTTGTTTATCTCTGTTCGTGCCAAAATAAATGCTTATCTATTAAGTCGATAAGAAAAGCAGTCCAAGCATCTATGACAATTACTGTTCTTTTCCAGGTGCTTCAAGAAGATCTTCACAAACCCCACGTAGGTTTTTAAACTTTTGTTCTGCCATAATCAATTTATAACCAAAAACATTGTAAAATAATTTCATTGTATATATATATAATGTACAATGACCATAAAGGCTATACTAACTGCTTTGGCTGTGGAGAATTGGCCAGTAAAACACTCAGCTCCATTCAGTTGCCCAGACTATTCTTAATTCATTTTTTTCTCTCTCTGAACAGGAGAAGATCTCGACGGCCCTCCAGCCACATCTTTTAAGCCTCTGTGTCCTGCTAAGCCCTCCCCGAGTTTTCTCGAACTGCCCTCGACTCAGTGGAGGCCCAATCCAGTCCTGCCACACTCCGGGGCATCATGGACGGGGAAAGGAAAGCGCCATTTTTGTAAGGATAGTCCCGCGTGCGAATGTGGGTAGCTGGAACCCTGGAAGACAGAACAAAATGCTAGCCAGCCCCTTTCAGGAGCGCCATGCCAGTCAGGCCCAAAGTTTTATAACAGACACACAGCTGTTCCTCGACTTACGACAATTCCTTTAGTGACGGTTCAAAGTTACAACGGCACTGCAAAAAGCGACCTGCACCCATTTTTCACACTTAACGACCGTTGCAGCATCCCCCACGGTCACAACTGGGCAACTGGTTCATATTTATGACGGTTGCAGTGTCTCGGGGTCCGGTGATCCCCTTTTGCGACCGGGGAGGCCAGATTCACTTAACGACTGTGTTGCTAGCTTAAGAACTGCAGTGATTCACATAACTGTGGCAAGAACGGTGTTATGATGGGGCAAAACCCACTTAATAAATGTTTCGCTTAGCGTCAGAAATTTGGGGCTCAGTTGTGGTCGTAACTCGAGGACTACCTGTTTCTGGCTGCCAGCAGTTGCTAGTTCATTTAGTTCATGCTGTTGCGCTATCCGGGGTGTCCCACAGGGAGAGGAACTAGCTTCACCGCCTGCGCTTGAATGGCTGGATGGCCTAGAGTAGACATGGGTGTTTGAACACAAATCTTTTAACATTTGTATTTTATTGTGTTTTACGAATCTAGATGAAATCTTAATGTATATTACTGGCCTATCTAACTATGTATGTATGTATGTATCTATTTACCTACCTACCTACCTCTGTATCTCTATCTCTACCTATCATCTCTATTTATCATCTATATCATCCATCCATCTATCTATCTATCTATCTATCTATCTATCTATCTTATCTATCTATCTATCTATCTTATCCATCCATCCATCCTGTCTGTCTGTCTGTCTGTCTCTATCTATCTCTCTATCTCTCTATCTATCTCTATCTTTCTATCTATCTATCTATCTAGATCTCTATCTAAGTATATCTATCTATCTATCTCTATCATCTATATTTATTTATATTTATTTATTTATTATTTATTTATTTTTTAATTTGATTTATATGCCGCCCTTCTCCGGAGACTCAGGGCGGCTTACAATGCGCTAAGCAATAGCCTTCATACTTTTGTATATTTATACAAAATCAGCTTATTGCCCCCACAATCTGGGTCCTCATTTAACCTACCTTAGAAAGGATGGCAGGCTGAGTCAACCTTGAGCCCGGTGAGATTCGAACTTTCTATTATAGAATAGAAATATCTATTTGTCTGTTTCTTATCTGTCTCTAATCTGTCTGTCTATCTATCTAGATCTCTATCTAGCTATATCTCTATCATCTCTATTTATTTATATTTGTTTGTCTCTTATCTGTCTCTATCTATCTAATCCATCCATCCATCTATCTATCTATCTATCTATCTATCTATCTATCTATCTCTATCATCTATATTTATTTATTTATATCTTTTGTCTCTTATCTGTCTCTAGTTATCTATCTATATCTATCTATCCATCCATCTATCTATCTATCTATCTCTATCATCTATATTTATTTATTTATATCTTTTTGTCTCTTATCTGTCTCTAGTTATCTATCTATATCTATCTATCTATCCATCCATCTATCTATCTATCATCTATTTATTTATTTATATCTATTTGTCTCTTATCTGTCTCTAGTTATGTATCTATATCTATCCATCCATCCATCCATCTATTTATTTATTTATATCTATTTGTCTCTTATCTGTCTCTAGTTATCTATCTATATCTATCTATCTATCTATCCATCCATCCATCCATCCATCTATCATCTGTCTACACATACATACATACATATAGCTAGCAGTATATTAAGATTTCACCTCTAGTAAAACACAATAAAACAATAAATATAAAAATAGATACGCGCACTAAACAAATAATAATGTACTTTTTGGAAAAACCCCAGAGCTTTTCCTGAATTTGTTGCTGAGGCCCAGAGTGGGGGATGGAGGTGGGGGCTGCCTGCTTGTGGCTCCCTCTTCTCAGCAAGCCAGTCACCCTTCCCCTAACCCCCTTCCCCTAACCCCCTTCCCCGCCTTCTCTCTTCCAGCTCCAGACCACGAGCCGCAGGAATGCTTCGGCCTTCTTGAATGCCTCCACAACAACATGCAGGTGCAGACCCAGATCGCACAGGAGCAGCTGGCGCTGCTGCAGGACATCCGGGAGTCCATGAACCTCCTGGTCTCCCAGCAGGACCAGCAGAACGGAGAGCTGCGGGGCCAGCTAGGGCAGCACGTCCCCAGGGACCCAGCCTCCTCGCCCCACCCGGGCAGCTAGCAGGGAACGCTCGGGCCTCTCTCTTCCATGCAGGCCGTCTGCGGGCAGCTGCAGGCCTCCTGGGCAGACCTGCTCAGCATACGGCGGTGCCCACTATGCAAGGTTTCGTGTCGTGGGGATTGACCGGCAGCAGAAGCTGTGCGATGCAAATAAAGCGCTTCTTGTATTTTTGCCCTGTGGCTGTTTTGCTCCACCAGGAAATCCGCTTTCGATCCAAAAAGGCACATGATCCTTTTGCTGGGTTAATTCTGAATTAAGTGAATTTTTGTGAAACTGAGAGTTTGGTCTAGTGCACCCGGCTAGAAACCAGGAGGCAGTGAGTTCTAGTCCTGCCTTACGCATTAAAGCCAATTGGGTGACTTTGGGCCAATCACCAGGGGACGGTGAGTTCTAGTGCCATTTTAGGCACGAAAGCCAATTGGGTGACTTTTTGTGAAACAGAACACATTGGGAGTTTGGTCTAGCGCACCCGGCTAGAAACCAGGAGGCGGTGAGTTCTAGTCCTGCCTTAGGCACGAAAGCCAATTTTATTTTTATTTATCTATTTTATTTTTATTTATCTATTTTTATTTATTCTTATTTATATGCCGCCCTTCTCCCGAGACTCAGGGCGGCTTACAATGCGCTAAGCAATAGCCTTCATACTTTTGTATATTTATACAAAGTCAGCTTATTGCCCCCACAAACCGGGTCCTCATTTTACCCACCTTAGAAAAGATGGAAGGCTGAGTCAACCTTGAGCCTGGTGGGATTTGAACGAATTTTGTGACTTTGGGCTAATCAGCAGGAGACGGTGAGTTCTAGTGCCATTTTAGGCACGAAAGGCAGTTGGATGACTTTGGTTCAGTCCCTTCCTTTCAGCTCACCTCAGGTCACCTCACCTCAGCTCACCTCACCTCACCGGGTTGAAAATAGGAGTGGGGAGCAATCTTAGGTACAGATCGGCCACAGTTAGTAAGGATGGGATCTCACCATTCCTCTACTCTGATACTAAGCACCGGAGCCCCCCAGGGTTGTGTGCTAAGCCCTTTCCTTTATTCCGTGTACACACATGACTGCACCACGTTGTATAACACCAGCGCAATTATTAAATTTGCGGATGACACGACAGTGGTGGGGCTCATTAATAAGAACAATCACTCTGCTTACAGGAAGGAAGTACAAAGGCTGACATTGTGGTGTAATGGAAATAACCTCACACTTAACACCACAAAAACTAAAGAACTTATAATTGACTTCACGAGGAAGAGACATGTACATTTACCATTGTATATAAATGGTGAGGAGGTGGAGAGGATGGGTAATTTTAAATTTCTGGGCATTTATATCTCGGAGGACCTCTCACGGACTATGAATGCTAACATGCTTGCGAAGAAGGCACAGAAGAGGCTGTCCTTCCCGAGAATGCTCAGGATGATAAATCTATCTCGGCATCTACTTCTGTCCTACTATCGCAGCACCATTGAGAGTGTCCTGATACACAGCATTCTTGCATGGTACGGGAGCAGCTCTGCAGCGGACAAAAAAGCTCTACAGAGAATCATTAAAACCGCCCAGAATATCATCGGGTTCCAGCTACCATCCCTGGACGACATCTTCGAATCTCACTGTTTGAGGAAGTTGCATAACATTCTCAGAGACACTTCCCATCCTGCTCACAATCTTTTTGGACTGTTGCCTTCTGGCAGAAGATGCAGAACAATTCAAACTCGGACCACACGTTTTCTGAATAGTTTTTATCCCAGAGCTATAATCACACTCAACCATGAACTAAAGGGCCACCATCAGTGAGCTGTTGGACAGCATTACTTGGTCTGTTGTGTGGATGTGTGGGTGGTTTAGGGGTGGGGAATTTGTGGTGGGGGGTGCGTGGGGATTGTTATGTGTGTTGGACCTGGTCTCTGGGTGTTAAGTGAATTTCGTTGTATGGGTATACTGTGTATACCCAGGAGTTGAAGTCCACAACTCTTAAAGTTGCCAAGTTTGGAGATCCCTGGTGTAGGGTTTCCTGCTTGAGCAGGGGGTTGGACTAGATGACCTGAAAGGTCCCTTGTAACTCTGGTTATTCTGATTTTTTTTCTTCCCAGTTTGGTTTGTTGGTTGGTTTCTTTCTTTCTTTCTTTCTTTCTTTCTCTCTCTCTCTCTCTCTCTCTCTTTCTTTTTCTTTCTTTCTCTCTCTCTTTTTCTTTTTTCTTTCTTTTTTTCTCTTTTTCTTTCTTTCTTTCTCCCTTTTCTTTTCTTTTCTTTTCTTTTCTTTTCTTTTCTTTTCTTTTCTTTTCTTTTCTTTTCTTTTCTTTTCTTTTCTTTTCTTTCTTGGCTTTAGATTTGGAGAAAGTAACCTTTCTTTTCAAAACCAGAGGCATTTACCATTGGGAATTGCTCTCTTCCTTGACTTTTATGAGACGGGGGGGGGGGGGGGGGGGGGCGCCATCCTGAGCAGAGGAAAAAAGCGCTGGGCCCCAAAGACTCCACCTCCCAGGGATCTCCGCGGCAAAGGCAGGAAGCACGTGACGCTCCGGGGAGAGGAGGGGCCTCAAGCCACGCCTCCGAGCCAGCCGAGCGCTGACGTCCTCTTCCGTTCTGCTGGCAGCTCGCAGGAGGCGAAGGTGGGAGGGGGCTGCGCGCTCCAGTCCTGGGGGTTTATTAATGGGGAGGGGGAGAGAGGGTATTATGGGGGAAGGGGGAAGGTTCTGTTTGCTTGGAGAGGATGGGGGAGGGGGAAAGTTTTCTGGGGTCTCTGCTTAAAGAAGACCCCCATCCTCCCAAAGAAAGAACCCTGGGAATTGGAAGGGGGTCCAAGGGGAGAAAATATTGGGTGGGTGGGGGGCGCTGCTTAAATACTACCAATGTTGCTCTTCCTTGCGGTTCCACCTTTTCTCCTTGGCTCCCAGCCTCAGCTCAGCCAGGCACCCTCTGGTTGGGTAGGACTACAGTTCCCATCATCCCCAACCAGAAGGTATTCCCCTCCTCCTCACCCCACCCGCCTTGCACCCCAAGCCCCCACTGGTTGGGTAGGACTACAGTTCCCATCACCCCCAACCAGAACTACTCTCCTCCTTCCCCCCCTCCCCCGCCTTGCACCCCAGGCACCCACTGGTTGGGTAGGACTACAGTTCCCATCACCCCCAACCAGAACCTACCCTCCTTTGCCCCCCCTGCCTTGCACCCTAGGCACCCTCTGATTGGATAGGATTACAGTTCCCATTATCCCCAACCAGAAGGTACTTTCCTTTGCCCTCCCTGCCTCAGCTCACCAGGCACCCTCTGGTTGGATAGGACTACATTTTCCATCACTCCCAACCAGAACTACCCTCCTTTGCCCCCCCTGCCTTGCCCTCCAGGCATCCTCTAGTTCAGTGGTTCTCAACCTGTGGGTCGGGACCCCTTTGGGGGATCGAACGACCCTTTCACAGGGGTCGCCTAAGACCATCGGAAAACACATATTTTCAATGGTTTTAGGAATAATTTTATGGTTGGGGGTCACCACAACATGAGGAACTGTATTAAAGGGTCGCGGCATTAGGAAGGTTGAGACCCACTGCTCTCGTTGGGTAGGACTGCAGTTCCCATCACCCCCCAACCAGAACCTACAGCCCTTCTCTCTTCCCCCTGCACCCCAGGCATCCTCTGATTGGGTAGAACTACAGTTCCCATCACCCCCAACCAGAAGATTTCCTCCTTTTTCTCCCCTGCCCCACCTTGCACCCCAGGCAACCTCTGGTTGGATAGGACTACAGTTCCCATCATCCCCAAACAGAAGCTACCCTGAGAGCCTTTTAAAGTGGGGGGGGCAGGCAAAGAAAGAGGGTAGCCATTCCTTCCTTGATCTTAAAATTCTTCCTTTCCAACCCCCGCCAACATATAATTGTGGTTAAGGTGGAAGCTGACAATCTGACTAGGAATCAGGGTTTCTAAGAAGCCTTGCTGATGCCTTAATCACAGCACCAAACCGGCTCTCCAAAAGTTCTGCTTTCCATTGGAGCTTAACGCTGTGGACATCTCCTGTGGTTTTTTTCTGGGCAGTGATAGGGAAGTGGGTTGCAATTGTGCTCCTCCAGGATATATTTTGGATTTACCAGTTTACCCTCTGAGCCTGGGATTTCCAAAGGCCACACCTCGAGTCCTGCATCCATTTTTGGTCACCACATTATAAAAAAGACGTTGAGAATCTAGAAAGAGTGCAGAGAAGAGCAACCAGGATGATGAGCCTTGGATAGTACAGTGGTCTAAAGCACCCTGTTATTAACATCAGCTGCCTGCAATTATTGCAGGTTCGAATCTCACCAAGGCTCAAGGTTGACTCAGCCTTCCATCCTTTCTAAGGTAGGTAAATTGAGGACCCAGTTTGTGGGGGCAATAAGCTGACTTTGTATAAATATACAAAAGTATGAAGGCTATTGCTTAGCGCATTGTAAGCCACCCTGAGTCTCCGGAGAAGGGCGGCATATAAATCAAATAAAAATTAAAAAAAAAAAATGAGGGGACTGGAGGCTAAAACATACGATGAACGGTTGCAGGAACTGGGCCTGGCTAGTCTAGTGAAGAGAAAGATCAGAGGAGACAGGAGAGCATCTTCCAATATTTGAGGGGCTGCCTCAGAGAGGAGGAAGGGGGTCCAGCTATTTTCCAAAGCACCCCAAGGCCAGATAAGGAATGATGGATGGAAACTGACCAAGGAGAGATTCAGCCTGGAAACGAGGAGACATTTTCTGACAGTGAGAATAATCAATTGATGGAACAGAAGTTGCCTTCGGAAGTTGTGGGAGCTTCATCCCTGGACACTTTCAAGAAGAGACTGGACTGCCATTTGTCAAAAATGGTGTAGGGTCTCCTGCTTGGGCGGGCGGGTTGGACTAGATGACCTCCAAGGTCCCTTCCAACTCTGTTAATCTGTATTCTTCTTCCTTCCAGATGAAGCTGCTGCTGCTTGTCTTCCTGGGGGTCTTCTCTTCCGTCCACTGCGAGGAAGGGGCTAGGCTTCTGGCCTCCAAGGCTCTCCTGAACAGATACGCCGTCGAGGGCCGAGATCTCACTTTGCAGTACAACATCTACAATGTCGGCTCCAGGTAATTCGTTCAGTTCATTTCTTCCGCTTGGGGCCAGTCCATTTTCTTCGTCTCTAAGCTACTGAAGGGCTGTAAGCTGACCTCTGTCCCCACTCTCCCCTCTTTTTCTTTGTGCCTGTTGTGCCCCAGGCCTTAACATTAAATGCACAACAGTTCCCAAAAACAAACAGATTTTATTAAAACGGCTGAGAATTAACTCGTTCTCAGCTTATTCCAAATGAAATGAAAGCAAAGTCCTCAAAACACCAGTCTTCAGTTTATCTCTGACCTTGGGATAATTAGGCAAACTGCCAAAGGCTTTTCTTGGCAACAGTTCAGGAACAGAAGACGCCGACAAGAAAGAAATACAGCCAAACACGAAGCAAATCTCTCAACGGTTGTTTTCTGGCAAAGAGGCCAAGAGCCGTTGCTGGTCTTTTAAGTCTTATGGGAGGGGCCAATCATCTCTTGGCCTTACTCCCGAGTCGTCCTCTCTGCTTTAGCTGCTCCTGCCTTCTGGCAGCTCTTCTCATACGTGCAGTAGGAACAGTCTCCTCCTGTTCCTCTGCCTCTCTGTTGTCAGCCTCTGGAGGCTCCGAAGTCCGCACATCACTCCCCGATGGCTCTGGCCCCATCTCTGCCTCCGACGCAGAGGCCTCATCTGGGTCTTCCCCAGCCTCCAGGACTGGCCCATGTTCTTCCTCAGCCTCATCGCTGTCTTCTGAAACTCAAAACCTTCCCCATTTCTTAAGTTTGTTGGTCCTAATAAAAGTTACTGTCCAACAGTGGATCCAGTTTTTTTTAAAAAATTACTCTAGAACTGTGATGGCGAACCTATGGCACACGTGCCGGAAGTGGCACGCAGAGCCGTCGCCCATTACTCCTCCAGGTTCCAGCGTGCCGGCCAGCTGGTCTTCATGCGCATGGGAGCGCTGGGAAGATGATCTTCCGGGTTCCGGTGTGCGCATGCACACCGCCAGCTGGTCTTCGCGTGCGTATGCATGCCAGAAATCGGAAGACCAGGTGGCTGGTACGCATGCGCGCTACGGAAACCAGAAGATCATAATCCCAAGGGGCACATATACACCGGGCACCCCCTTCCCCCCCAATTCAACACTCGGTGCCGAAAAGGTTTGCCAACACTGCTCGAGAACCCAGCTGTCTCTTGATTTTAAAATAAGCAAAATTCAATTCACCAGTTCTAAAAATGCTTCTATGTGCAATATCTTATTTGCAACCACGAAAAGTTCAGTCAGCTCAGCTTCAGGGTTGGCAAAAAGTCGCAAAACGGGTCGACGTTCACTTAACCGCCGTCTCGCTTAGCAACAGACATTTGGGGGGCTCGACGGGGGTTGTAAGTCAGGGCCTACCTGTAATGATTTGTTGTTCCTGTTCTCATTTTTTTTTCCTGCTGGGCTGCGTAGCGCTGCCTTAGATGTTGAATTGTCGGACGACTCCTTCCCTCCGGAAGATTTCGGCATCGTCTCCGGGATGCTCAACGTGAAGTGGGACAGGATCGCACCGTATCCTTTTTTTTCCCCCCGAAAGACCCTGATCTGATGGATGGATTTGCATTTATTTGATTCGCTGCCCAACTGTTTTGGGGCAGTTCGTAAAAACAGCAGAATATACGAGAGGCACCACGTAGTTCAGCGTTCTGCCCCAGCTACGGACCATTCATCGAGAATAAAAAGATATAACACTTAGTGATAGTCAAAGTTACTAATCTATCAAATCATACTAGGAAACAAATAACAATATAAATGGAAAGATACAAGTGACATGGTTATAGTCATAAGTGGGAAGAGATGGATACTAGTAAGGAAGAGAAGAATGATAGTAATTCAGTCTTAGTAATTTTTTTTTTTTTATTTTGATTTATATGCCGCCCTTCTCCGGAGACTCAGGGCGGCTTACAATGCGCTAAGCAATAGCCTTCATACTTTTGTATATTTATACAAAGTCAGCTTATTGCCCCCACAAACTGGGTCCTCAATTTACCTACCTTAGAAAGGATGGAAGGCTGAGTCAACCTTGAGCCTTGGTGAGATTCGAACCTGCAATAATTGCAGGCAGCTGGTGTTAATAACAGGGTCTTTAGACCACTGTACTATCCAAGGCTCTTTGACAGTGTTGTGGGAGTTAGTTGTTAAGCAGAGGGATGGCGTTCGGGAAAAAACTGTCCTTCTGTACATATAACCGATAAACCACATAAAAATTAACATTAGGAATTAAAAATTAAACGAGGGTTAAAAATTTCAAAATCGTAGAATAATGGCAAAAATCAAAAGAGCGGTGACCCTAAAATGGCCGTTTAACGTTAGATCATTGTTTCTCAACCTTGATAGCTTGAAGGAGGGTGGACTTCAACTCCCAGAATTCCCCAGCCAGCAATGCAACATCCTGCAGTGCTGGCTGAGGGGAATTCTGGGACTTGAAGTCCACCCATCTTTAAGCTGCCAAAGTTGAGAAAAGCTGCTTAGATTATTACAGTCGAGGGGGCTCCAAAGGACTAATCTGTTGATTTACGAGAGGCCGATTTCCCAGGTTTCAGTCACTTCCCTAGCTGTTTTTGTGCCTGCTCGTCCAACAATATTAGTAGCAATAGCACTTAGACTTATATACCGCTTCACAGTGCTTTACAGCCCTCTCTAAGCAATTTACAGAGTCAGCAATTTGCCCACAACAATCTGGGTCCTCGTTTTATCGAGCGTGGAAGGATGGAAGACTGAGTCAACCTTGAGCTGGTGAGACTCGAACTGCTGGCAGCTGGCAGTCAGCAGAAGTTGCCTGCAATACCTCATTTAACCACTGCGCCACCACAGCTCTTGTAGTTGCGAAATTGAATGGTGTGTCCTTGTTCATTGCAGTGTTTGGACATCTCCTTGTCTGACCGCTCGTGCGTAGAGTGCCTTCAGAATTTGGAATGTTCACTGACCAAATGGTCATCGGCCTTAGGATTACCTGTATCCCAAAGTGATTTTTTTTTCTGCTGCTTTCACCCGTGTGTCTTGACTTCCTTAGCGTTGACTTCCTCAGGGCCAGCAACGTGTCCCACACTGTGGTCCTCAGGCCGCTGAAAGCTGGTTATTTCAACTTCACATCAGCCACGATCACCTACCTGGTGCAGGAAGGGGGACAGGTGGTGGTAAGTTACAGGTGCTTTGGCCTGAGGCCAGGATCTGGAGGTGTCTGCTTATTAAATTAACTAGTAACTTTTTAGGCAATATTTAAACATCATCGTGGTGGCTCAGCAGTTAAGACGCTGTGCTTGTCGGCAGCCCAGGTTCAAGACCCGAGCGCCACGGGTCAGGGTGAGCTCCCGTCCTCGCTCCAGCTCCTGCCAACCTAGCAGTTCGAAAGCATGCAAATGCAAGTAGATAAATAGGGACCACGTCAGTGGGAAGTTAACGGCGCTCCGTGATGTCATGCTGGCCACGTGACCATGGAAATGTCTTGGGACAGAGCTGGCTCAACGGCCTTGAAACGGAGAGGAAGACCATCTCCTATAGCTGGCAACGGCTAGCAGAGTAAAATCCACAGGGATTCCTTTACCTTTCCTTTATTCCTGAAATTTGATGTTACAATATTATGATAAGGCAGTATTTGAAGTTGCCAATGGCCATTTCTTCCCCTAATTCTCTGCATGGAACCTGAAAAGGGTTATATGCGTGCCCGGTCTTTACCCAGAATGCTCCAGGAACTTATTGGGTTCTTAGGTAAATAGCTGGGTTGATGGTTAGGAGTCTTATTTTGAATTCAGGGGTGAAATCCAGCAGGTTCTGACAGGTTCTGGAGAACTGGTAGCGGAAATTTTGACTAGTTCAGACAACCGGCAGCTGGGTGGCCGCAGAGTGGGGTGGGAATGTTGCAGTATCCTTCCCCTGGAGTGGGGTGGGTATGGAGATTTTGTAGTATCCTTCCCCTGGAGTGGGGAGGGAATGGGGATTTTGCTGTATCCTTTCCCTGGAGTGGGGAGGGAATGGGGATTTTACAGGATCCTTCCCCTGGAGTGGGGAGGGAATGGGGATTTTGCAGTATCCTTCCCCTGGAGTGGGGAGGGAATGGGGATTTTGCTGTATCCTTCCCCTGGAGTGGGGAGGGAATGGGGATTTTGCTGTATCCTTCCCCTGGAGTGGGGAGGGAATGGGGATTTTGCAGTATCCTTCCCCTGGAGTGGGGAGGGAATGGGGATTTTGCAGGATCCTTCCCCTGGAGTGGGGAGGGAATGGGGATTTTGCAGGATCCTTCCCCTGCCACGCCCACCAAGCCACGCCCACAAAACCAGTAGTAAAAAAAAATTGGATTTCACCACTGCAAGATTTACATGCCGAATTCACAGAATTGTGGGAGTGGATTATTGAATGGGTTTCGACCTTTTCTAGACTGGGATATTTGTAATTTTATTAATTTTTTTTGCAAAGAATGGACTCCAAATGGTGTTAAACCAGTGGTGAAATCCAAATTTTTTTTACTACCGGTTCTGTGGGTGTGGCTTGGTGAACGTGGTGGGGAAGGATGCTGCAAAATCCCAGTTCCTCCCCACTCTGGGGCCAGCCATGGTATTTGCCAGTTCTCCGAAGTGCTCAAAATTTCCACTGCGCCACCACAGCTCTTAACAAGGGACATAAGTAATACAAGGGAAGCAGATCAGTGAGTTTGGGGAGGACAGGGATTTTGAATTCTTTGGGCTCTGAGGCAGAGTTTTGGGGTCCTGGCCTCCAGCGCGTCCCACAAATCAAGACCCCCTCCTTAATTTCTTTTGTTAGGTCGGCTTCACCAGTGCCCCAGGGCAAGGAGGGATCCTGGCACAGCGGGAATTCGACCGGAGGTTTTCACCGCACTTCGTAAGTAATCTTGAGTTCACTCCGACGCTCCTCGTTTCCATAACTGGGAATAACTGAGTACAGATAGTCCTCAGCTTATGACGACCGGTTGAAGTTACAACAGACCTCCCTAAGGCCACTTTACGACCCAGAGTCGGGAGTTCCAATGGCCATACTCACGCACACAAATCACATTTCGAGCGCTTGGCAACTGGCCCAGTTCTTTGCCGTGTCCTGCACTCACGTGACTCTATTTTACATTTTTTTTGTTTGCTGCGGGGAAGAAAAAAAACCCTATTTATTTACGGTTTCTGGCTAAAAATGCGCACACTTCACCATAGCAGCGATTCCCTTAAACCAACTACCCAAAGAAGGTTGTAAAGTTGGGCCCCGTCAGAGGATGCCCCGCTTAACCACTGGCACGTCATACGAGTGTTTTAATTCCTCGTAGGCGGTCCTACAAACGAGATCCATTTCCAAACTGGATTCAGAGCAGATTCCCAAGCCAAGGGGGAGGTCCGTAGTCCATAAACAAGGTTCAGAGTCCACCAACGAGGTTTAGAGCAAGGGGTCCTCGAACTTTTTAAACGGGGGGGGCCAATTCACGGTCGCTCAGACTATTGCGGGGGGGGGGGGGGGCCTGGGGGGGGGGGGGGGGGGGGGGGGCATGGCACGGGGGCGCTGAGTGGGGGGGGGGGGGGGGGGCAGACCTGCTGGGTGGGCGTGGCTAGGTGGTCATGTGACCGGGTGGGCGTAGCCAATTTAGCAGTCCATTAAACAACGCGCACAAATTAAACTTTAAATTTGTTATGCTCCTGGGGGTGGAAAGCAGTTTATTGAAGGGATGTGGCTGCCTGGTGTGTATGTGAGGGACTTGTGTGTGTGTGTGTGTGTGTGTGTGTCTTTCTTTCTCCCTCCCTCTCTCTTCTCTCTCTCTCCCCACTCTCTCTCCCTCCCCTTCTTTCTCCAAGAAGAAATTGGAGTGTCATCTGTCAGAAATGGTATAGGGTCTCCTGCTTGGGCGGGGGGTTGGACTAGATGACGTACAACAGTGATGGCAAACCTATGGCACGCGAGCTCAGCTTATTTTCAGGCCTTCTGGGCCCACCGGAAGTAGGGAAACAGGTTGTTTCCGGCCTCCGGAGTGCCTCAAGGATGTGTGTGTGTGTGGAAGACCTGTTTTTCCACTCTCCCCAGGCTCCAGAGCCTTTCTAGGAGCCTGGGGAGGGCAAAAACGGCCTTCCGGTCCCGCCAGAAGTCAGCAAATGGGATGTTTCCGGCCTCTGGAGAGCTTCAGGGATGTGTGTGTGTGTGTGTAAGACTCATTTTTCACTCTCCCTAGGCTCCAGAGCCTTTCTAGGAGCCTGGGGAGGGCGAAAATGGCCTTCTGGTCCCCCCAGAAGTCAGCAGATGGGATGTTTCCAGCCTCCAGAGGGCCTCCAGGGGAGGGATAGGGAAGACCGTTGTCACCCTCCCCAGGCTCCTAGAAAGGCTCTGGAGCCTGGGGAAGGCGAAAAATGGGCCTACCGTGCCATCGCATGCCAAAAACGGGGGGAGTGCAGGGGGATATGTGCGAGGGAGCGGGGCGCATAGAATTATGAGTATGGGCACATGTGAGCACGACATTCCTCCCCCCCCTCCCGTGTTCCCCCCACTTTTGGCACACGATGGCAAAAAGGTTAGCCATCACTGACCTACAAGATCCCTTCCAACTCTGGATCTGATATCAGTGTGTGTGTGTGTGGGGGGGCCAGCCTCAGTTTCTCTCCCGTTCACTCCTTTGCTTCCATCTCTTTGTAAAGCTGGACTGGGCAGCCTTTGGCGTCATGACGCTGCCCTCCATCGGCATCCCGCTGCTGCTGTGGTACTCGAGCAAGAGGAAGTACGACACCCCCAAGAACAAGAAGAACTGAGCGGCCCTTCGGATGGGACCCTTCCCTCATCCGGGGAGGTTGCCAGAAGCCGGAGAACCAAGGGGGGAGCTCAGCTCACGGTTGGCACCTTCTTGGCCAACTGAGAACTTTTTCTCCAGTTTGAAAGGAGGAAGAAAAAAAAGGATATTTTTACTCTGCCCCTCCACCCCATCCCATTTCTTCTCCTTTTGAGACCTGCTTTCCTCGATCACAAAAAAAGGATTATGCAAGGAAGGAATCTCACATCCTTGGCAGAGGAAACGTCGGAGCCATAAAGAGGTTGAAAGCTGGATTTGCTTGCTTATCCCCTCCTGAGGGATCCCTCCGATCTGCATGGGCAGATTTTTTTTTTTAAAAAAAAAGAAAAATAAATCTTAAAACTCCCCGTTGGGCGTTTGGTGAGATATTTTCTTCTTCCTCCTCCTCCTCTTTCTCCTTCCGTCTGCCTGGTTTGAAGAATAATAATAACTTTATTGTCATTGTACGTGTATACATAGTATTTATTTATTTATTGGTTTGATTTCTATGCCGCCCTTTTCTGGAGACTCAGGATGGTTTACAATGCGTTAAGCAATAGCCTTCTTACTTTTGTATATACCTGCTTAGTAGGGCTTTCGCCCCCCCACAAGTGGTGTTCTTTTTTATACAAAGTTTATTGCCCCCACAATCCGGGTCCTCATTTTACCTACCTCAGAAGGATGGAAGGCTGAGTCAACCCTGAGCCCGGTGAGATTTGAACTCACAGTAATTGCAGGCAGCTGGTGCTACTTAACAGCACTTTAGTCTGCTGCACCACCAAGGCTCCTATAAGTATACCCATACAAAGAAATTCACTTAACACCCAGAGACCAGGTCCAACACACCTAACAATCCCCAAACACACTCCCACCTACCACAAATTCCCCACCCCTAAACCACCCACACATCCACACAACAGACCAAGTAATGCTGTCCAACAGCTCATTGATGGTGGCCCTTTAGTTCATGGTTGAGTGCGATTATAGCTCTGGGATTAAAAACTATTCAGAAGACGCGTAGTTCCGAGTTTTAATTGTTCCGTATCTTCTGCCAGAAGGCAACAGTCCAAAAAGATTGTGAGCAGGATGGGAAGAGTCTCTGAGAATGTTATGCAACTTCCTCAAACAGCGAGATTCGAAGATGTCGTCCAGGGCTGGTAGCTGGAACCCGATGATATTCCGGGCGGTTTTAATGATTCTCTGTAGAGCATTTTTGTCCGATACAGAGCTACTCCCGTACCATACAAGAATGCTGTATGTCAGGACACTCTCAATGGTGCTGCGATAGTAGGACAGAAGTAGATGCCGAGATAGATTTATCGCCTTAACAGGGAAATACGTGGTAGGCAAGTTAATATACTGGGTTTATATTTGGGTGTAGGTTTAAAATAAAGGGAAAACAAAGGTCTTTTCCATCAAGGATGGAGCATAAATGACCTGGATGAGGGCATGGAAAGGGAACTCATCAAATGTGCAGAAGCTGGTGGAATTAGCAAACACTTTAATTGGGGCTGTAGGAACAATGGAAGGGAATTGGGACTGTAGGAACAATGGAAGAGAATTGGAGGGGCTGTAGGAGCAATGGAAGGGAATTGGGGGGCTGTGGATACAGTGGAAGGGAATTGGGGGGCTGTAGGAACAACAGAAGGGAATTGGGACTGTAGGAACAATGGAAGAGAATTTGGGGGGCT